>AP025047.1:34156186-34600883 GCA_036186865.1 Eustoma russellianum
GCATTCTATCTATGCAGCATGTGCTGACTGATCTTTTGGTAAGTTCTACATGCATGATGAATTCTTATTTGGGGAAGGTAAGTTGTGCATAACACAATCATCTTTGCGTCAATTGCTTGTTAAGGAGGCACATGGAGGCGGCCTTATGGGTCACTTTGGTGTCTTTAAGCCTTTAAAGGCATTGCGTGAGCATTTTTTCTGGCCCCACATTCGTGCAGATGTAGAAAAGATTTGTGCTCATTACATTACGTGTAAGCAAGCAAAGTCTAAGTTGCATCCATATGGTTTATATCATCCACTACCCGTACCCCTTTCACCTTGGGTTGATGTTAGTATGGATTTTGTTCTAGGACTGCCTAGATCAAAAACAGGTAAGGATAGTATCTTTGTTGTTGTGGATCGTTTCTCTAAGATGGCTCACTTCATATCATGAAGAAAAGTAGATGATGCATCCCATGTTGCTGACTTGTTCATAAGGAAGTTGTTTGTTTGCATGATATGCCTACAATTATTGTTAGTGATAAGGATACAAAATTTTTCAGTCACTTTTGGCGTGTCCTTTGGGGTAAGTTGGGTACTATGCTCTTATTTTCTACTACTGCTCATCCACAAACTGACGGTCAAACCGAAGTAGTAAATAGGACGTTTGTCTCAACTTTTACGTTCTCTAATTCAAAAGAACTTAAAGAATTGGGAAGATTGTTTGCCAAATATTGAGTTTGCATATAATAGGAGTGTGCATAGTGGTACTCTGTATTCTCCTTTTGAGATTGTTTACGGCTTCAATCCCCTTCCCCCACTTGATTTATTGCCTATACCTACAAATGAAAAATTAAGCCTAGATGGTAAGGCAAAGGCTGAATTGGTGAAGAAGTTGCATGCCAAAGTGATATTACAAATTGAAAGAAGAACAAGCAGTATGCTAAGCAAGCCAACAAAGGAAGGAAGAGAGTTGTCTTTGAACTAGGCGACTTAGTTGTTGAGAAAAAGGGGTTTGAGTGATTTCAAAATGCATGATTTAAATAACGTGTTAAAAGAAATGCATGACATATTTTATGACATGACACGTTGTTGCATGAAACTTGCCTTATATAGTTCATATATATTGTTCCCGTACTAATGAGCCATGAAACTTTAAAGCTTACATCAAATGGCAAACATTTGTTGTGTTTGAACTATTTTCAGGTGCCACCATTAATGAACTAAACTAGTTCATTAAGTGAAGTACTTAGTTAATTAAACTAAGTAGTTCATTAAAGGAAGCAACATTTGGAAAAGGAACAAAGGCTACAAGTTGAAGAAAGGAAAGTTCTCCCTCTCCTCTCCACACATATATTACACGCCATTACATATATATATATATATATATTATATATATTCAGATTTTTACACATTTATTCCAACATACTGCCGACATGTTATATATTTTATGTACGCATGTTAACGTTACACCACCATACCTAACTCATATATTCATGTCTTATATCATATGATATAAGTCATGGTGATGACAAATTAAATATGACACGTTAAAAGGTTTTTAAACCAAAAATTGTCGTATCGGGCGAATACTGAAACTTCGCCAACGTGTTACGTACTTGCCATAAATAGATTGCCAGTCCCTACACCTCAAAAATAATCATAATTTTCGTGGGTTTGATGTTATTTCCAGCCATAAAATCATTCCATGTTGGCACACACAAATTACCCCACATTAAGGCCAAATTGTGGAGATTCCAATTTCAATTTTGTCACATGTATATGGTGACACTTTAAGACCATCCAAGTGCTGAATATTAAAGTTTAATTTATGTATATTATGTGTAACATAATATATATAACATGTGCAAAAAGTTGGAATTTAATTAGAGAAAAATCGGGGTAATCGATAAACATCGAAAATTCGGTTTGCTACGTACACAACACATGGAACGTTTTTGGCACATCATACGACATGTATCTAGACACTTTTTACATATGTCATACATCTTAAAGTGTTCTAGAAAATTAAATTAAGGGCTGATTGGAATATACCATGTGTGTATTATTAAATGTGCACTATTTTACAAAGTTTGCAAAAATAAAATTCAGCACATGTACATACATATTATACACGCCTATACCAGCTTGGTGGAGCCTATGTGGAGCCTTGTTGGCGTATTGATTGGTCAAGAATCAAGCATACAATGATGGTGACTTAAAGAAAGAAGCTACAAAAGGTAATGTTTCAAATTTTATCTCATTTGTAACACATGCTGAAAATTTCAGCATGTGCATTATAGGGTGGCCGAATTTCATCCATTATGAGGCCATAATTTGTGTCTTGAAATATGTGAGTAATTGGAAGACAAATTGGAATTAATTTGAATAAGATATGAAAGTAAAAGTGTGATATTTTTGAATATCACACATGCTGAAAATTTCAGCGTGTGTGTAATGCATCTAGGCGTTTTTGAGGGCTTGTCAATGTCTAATTTTATTCCATAAAAGATGAGAATATTGTATACTAAATATACTTTGATTTCTTGGATTAAATCAATGCAAAATAGGCAACATTTTGAACAAAAAGTGAATATAACACATGCTGAAATTTCAGCATGTGCATTTGACATAATGGCCGATTTTCTTAACGCATTTTGGAGAAATTTTGTCTTGCTTAATTTATGTGATGATCTTGGAAGTTATGGTAATTGTTTTATGGCGATTTTGGCAAATGTTTTTAGTGGAATTCTCAGATTTTCCTAGTCATCAAGAGATGACAACATTCAACCAATCAATGAGTGCCAAGTAAGCAAGAGTTAAATGATCATCCAATGAGGAGGTGCCAAGTAAGCAAGAACATGTCACAATGATGCCACATATTCTCCCAAGGACTTAGAAGATAATTTTCAAGAGGGGGAAGAGCAATAGGGGGCGGCCAAATCATTGATAAAAAGAGAAGAAGGAGAACAAACAAAATAGAAGACAAGGCTTACAAGTTACAAAGATCAAAAACATTTTCCCTTCTTCTTTCTACTCTTTCTTTCTTTCTTCTCTCTAAAAGCCTATTGTACTTACATTCATATACTTGAATAGGATTCATCTAGACCACCACATATTCTTTTCATTGTTGTAAAAGAGAAATCAAGGTGTGATCAATCTTGTACTTGCGAAGTGGTGGTGTTCGTGACAATTGTATACTCATACAAGGTGTGTAAAGGGTTGGAGTTGGTGTGTAACTCCATCAACCCTGTGGTAAGGTGTTATTTTGTGTTTGGTGATTAGTGTGAACCGAGGAAGGTGTCCTCGAAGACTGGAGTAGGTTGTTTATAACCGAACCAGTATAAAATTCTTGGTGTCATTTACTTTCAGCACTTATATTCTGTTTCAGCACTGTTTATCCTTTTTGATTACGTTCGTAGAAATAGTAAACGTTTTTCAAAAATTATGAAACTTTCCAGAATCACATCCACACGTCTTCAGGTTAATTTGGCACAAGTTTCAACCCTTTTGGACAAGTATAAGCCAATCAAACATCGAAAGTTCTGAGACTAGTGCAGTCTGATTTTCAGGCTTGCAGAGGTTGAGACTTTGATCGTATTTGACTAACTTTCCAAAAGCATCTTTCAAAACTGTTTCAAACCATTTAAATATAACTTATAAGGGGTTATTGGTTAAAATTTCAGAGCATTTGGAGTTACGTACAAATAGAAATTAATTTTTGAAATCAGTCTACCGTTTCTGGTAGATTCGCACAATCTGACCACCAACGATTTTTGAAGGGGTTATAGGTTGAATTTAAATCTGAAATTTTTAGGAGACACTCATAATATCTGAGGCTAAGTTGTCTAAAAATGTCAGAATTTTTGAAGACCTACAACCTAGTTATAAAAACATTTTAAAACTGGTCCTGAAAACAGAAACTGTTTTCAGAAGTTGGGTTTTTGGTTTTAAACAATTTTAAAAACCACATTTTCTGCACCCACTATTCAACCCCCCTTCTAGTGGTGCCTTGCAGATCCTACATTAGTATGGTTGCACTTGTGCAAAGAGCGGTTTCCTAATGAAAGGAAATCCAAGTTGATGCCAAGAGGTGATGGTCCTCTCAAGGTGCTTGAGAGGATCAATGACAATGCCTACATCATTGACCTCCCGCAAGGTAAATATGGTTCTGTCTCAAATACTTTTAATGTTTCTGATCTATCTCCTTTTAGTGTTGCTTTAGCTTCGAGGTCGAATCCTTTTGACAAGCGGGGGGAAGGCTGAGGTACAGGTGCCAAGCGGCAAAAAAGACGAGGCAAGTCGAGGACAAGAGACAAGAAGTATGACAAAGAGTTTGAGCCAAGAAGTTGATGCATTCTTGTTCAGACATGTGCGAGATGAGCCTGTAAAAAAGGAATGTCGTTGGGTTCACCTACTTGAGCCTAATCTTTGATTTTTAATGTGTTTTAACGTATATGAGTCGTTTGTATTATTTCTTTCATTCCTTGAGCCGTTTGCTTAAAGTTTCTTGTTTGTAAAGGTTGTTCTTTCGGTCTTGCATGACCAAACATTGAGTCTTTTAGCTTGTTAGGCCTTTAGAGCTGTTTATTATGTTTCTATGTTTATTAGAATTATTTCAAGGACTTGTAAGGTTGTTGGAGACGTTTGAAGACCAAAGGAGTTGAAGAGAAGCAAGCCCATTTTAGAATGCAATTTTCTGGCAGGACAAGTTCTGGTAAAACAGATGTATCTCTTCAACCACAAAGGAAAATCAAGTGATTCAAGTTTCCTTGGAACCAAAAGACAAAGATCTAGCACATTCATGTCTTTCACATTTCCAAGATCTATTGTCATAATGGCCAAAAATAGCATCAAAGTTCAAGTATTGTTTCTGCCAAATTGTGTGACACATGTTTAGTAACTTGGACTTATCTCTTTAATGGGTGGGCCAAATTCAGAGAACTGCATATTTTTATTTTCTAAATTCAATGGGCTACAATTCTCTAAGAGGAGTCAATGCTAATTCCAGCTTCAAGTAATCCAAAAATAGGCCACAATTCATACAAGTTTTCTGGAGCCCGTGCTGAAAGCATTCTGGACACCCAAATTTTGGAGGGCCATATCTAACTCGTCCCATACCCAAATGAGGTGATTCAAAGGCACAAATTCAATTTTAAAATGTGATATACAATTCTCAAGGAGTGATAAAGACCAGAATCTTCTTCTAGAAGGGGTCAAACCGTTTGCCAACAGATTACACATTTTTAGCCTTTTTTGTAGCCTTTTGACTAGCCTTTTCTTTAGCTTTGTAGACTAGACATTTTTTAGTCTTCTTAGCCCTATTTAAAGGAGGCATGGACGTCCATATAGAAGAAGAAAAGTTGGAGAATTGATTCATAAGAATTCTTGGGCAAAATTAGCCTATTTTCTCTTCAAAACACTTGTGAGTTTTGTTTTTTGATTCTTCTTAAGAACAAGTTGAGTGTTTTCTTTGTTTCTTTGAAGATCAAAGTTAGAATCCAATCAAGGATTGAGCAACCTTGTGGGGGATATCAAAAATAAAAGGTGTGGCCGTCGAAGAGGGTGCAAACTTGCTTCGGAAACGGGTAACTTTTGAAGGATGAAGGCTCAAACAAAAACCTTGGTGATCAACGGCTAGGAGGGAGTTAAACTCTTGCCTACAACCGTTAAGGATCCAAGTGTTAAAGGAGACGATTCGTACAAGGCGTGACAACTGCGCGTCAGGTGCATCATCAACTTTCCTACATGCAATGAAGTGTGTCAATTTTGAAATCCTATCTACCACAACATAAATGCTATCGCGCCCTCCTCGAGACCTAGGAAGTCCTAAAACAAAGTCCATGGAAATGCCAATCCAAGGGGAATAAGAGACGGGTTAGGGCGTGTATAGGCCATGTGGTTGAGCTTGGATTTGGTTTGTTTGCAAGTGATGAAACTACCACATAACCTCTCCACGTCTACGCGCATTTGTGGCCAATAGAAATGTTCCTTAAGGGTTTCAAGGGTTCTGAACACTCCGAAATGACCCATTAATCCTCCCCTATGGGCTTCTCTAGTCAATGCCGTAGGGACAATTGGGGTACACACAATTTGTGCTCTTTGAAAAGGTATCCCTCATGCATGTAGAATTTTCTGAATGGTGCCTATTTACATGCCTCAAAAATGGTGCCAAAATCATGGTCGTTGGGATACAAGTCCTTAAGTGCTTCGAAACCTACGAATCGAGAGGATGATGTAGTCACTAACGTGTATCTCCTAGAGAGGACATCAACAACTATATTGTCCTTTCCTTGTTTTACTTAATCACGTAAGGGAGTTACTCTATAAACTCTACCCATTTAGCATGTCTTTTGTTCAACTTTCCTTGCCCTTTAAGATACTTGAAGCTCTCATGGTCAGTGTGGATCACGAACTCTCTAGGTTGAAGGTAGTGTTGCCAAGTTTGTAGGGATCGCACTAGGGCATAAAATTCTTTGTCATAGGTAGAGTAATTCAGGGCAGCACCTTTCAGCTTCTCGCTAAAGTAGGCTATGGGTTTCTTACCTTGGGTCAATACTGCTCCAATACCCACTCCACTTGCATCACACTCAATGTCAAAAGTCTCATCAAAATTTGGTAACTTAAGTATGGGTGCAGTGATTAGCCTCTGTTTAATCTCAACAAATGCCTGTTGTTGTGGCTGCTCCCACCTAAACGGCACATCTTTTTTCACAATCTCATTTAAGGGTGTAGCTTTGGATGAAAAATCTTTGACAAATCGCCTATAAAAACTCGCAAGTCCATGGAAACTGCGAACTTCTCCTACATTCTTAGATGTAGGCCACTCCACAATTGACCTAACCTTCTCCTCATCCATCTCTACTCCCTCATCAGAAATGACAAACCCTAAGAAGACTACTCGTTCCAAACAAAAAGAGCACTTCTTAAACTTGGCGTAAAGTTGTTCTTGCTTAAGCTTCTCACAAAGGCTCTAATATGGTCAAGGTGGTCTTCTATGGTTCGGGAATAGATTAGGATGTCGTCAAAGTAAACCACAACAAATCGTCCTATGAAAGCTCGTAAGACCTCATAAAAGGTGCTAGGGGCGTTGGTGAGCCCGAAGGGCATCACTAACCACTCATAAAGCCCAAACTTGATTTTGAATGTAGTCTTCCATTCGTCCCCTTCTCTTATCCGCACTTGGAAGTACCGTTGCTTAAGGTCAATTTTGGTGAAATATCTGGATCCATGCAACATATCCAACATATCATCCAGCCTAGGTATTGGGTATCTATATTTGACGGTAATTTTGTTTATGGCACGACAATCAGTACACATTCTCCAGGTTCCATCCTTTTTGGGTACTAAAATGACATGGACGGCTGACGGGCTTAGGCTCTCTCGAATTTGTCCACTTGCTAGGAGTTCCTCTACTTGCCTTTGGATTTCCTTGGTTTCTTCAGGGTTGGCTCGATAGGCTGGTCTTTGGTAAGACGGCTCCTGTGACAAAATCGATTTGGTGTTCTATTCCCCTAATAGGTGGTAATCCGGATGGTGGCTCAGTGGGAATAGAACATCGTACTCTTGTATAAGGGACACAACAAAGGTAGGGAGATTTGGTGGGAGTTCTTCTATTGTAAGGTGACACGGCTTGGGAATGAGGATGAGAATGGTTTGGTTGCTAGAAAGGGCTTGTGTGACCTCTCTTTTCTTTGCAAAATGCCCACACTTCTTTTTGGAATCGTTGACACCTATGGGTACTACCTCTTTTCCCTTACTCTCTTGTTTTTTGTTCTCACTTTTCATGCATTCCACAAATTTTCTCTCAGCTTCCTTTTCATTAGGGTCGATCCTAGACTTAGACATGCGTTGGTGATCTTCGTGGACTTTGTGGGGTGGAAGTGCATGCAATTTTTAAAGTTTACCATTTAATTTGAAAGAATAATGATTCAAATGTCCATCATATGTCACATGTCGATCAAATTGCTATGGTCTACCAAGTAAGATATGACTAGCATGCATTGGTGCAACTTCACATAAAACATCATCTTTGTAACTACCAATGCTAAGAGAAATCAAAACTTGCTTACTGATGCTAACTTCACCACAATCATTTAACCATGCAAGTAAGGATGTGGATGATTAGTCATAGGCAAATTCAATTTTCTTATCAAATCAATGCTAGCCACATTCACACATGAACCAGAATCAATGATCATCGTGCACAGTTTAACATTTATCATGCAGTGGATATGGAAAATGTTTTCTCTATATTGCTCGTGATCATCTAATTTCGGATATGCATTCATTGCCCTACGCACAACAAGAAATTCTTTAATGTCAAAATCATCTAGTGCGCCTAGATCCTCTTTAAATTCAGTTTCATTATCATGCTCAGATTCATTTTCATGATCGGACTCAGTCAAATATTCATTAATTTCCTCAATTAACATGATTCATTTAGCATTAGGACACTCTTTTCCTATGTGACCATGACCTTGACATTTATAGCATTTAATGTCCCTAAACCTATAAGAGAGTTAAGAAGAATTTCCTATAGGAGCTTTTTGTTGGGCTTGATCATCTCACTCCTGTGTGCTTTGCACACGGTTGTCAAACCTTTGTGACGTGCTTTGTTCACGTGTTTGGCCTCCCGTAGGCCATGATCTACCCGTTCCTGAAGGCTTGCTTGAAAACCTTGAAGAGATTTGATTAGTACGATAAGTGGGATTGAAATTGGAGGAACTACGTACCTTGAGTTGTTGTTCAATCTTCTCAGCCATGTGAACCATGGTCGTTAGGTCGAGGTAAGGTTGAAGTTCAACCCTTTGTGCAATCTCCCTGTCTAGACCATGTAAGAAACAAGCCTTGGTGCTTCCACAGGTTCCTGCAAGTTAGACCTTTCCAACAAGATTTCTAGTTCTTTGAAAAATTCATCTACCCTTTTGGAACCTTGTCTAAAGTTTTGCAAGCTTGTAAAAATTGAACTTTCAAAATTGTTTGGGATGAATCGTTGTCTCATTTCAAATTCCATTTCTTCCCAAGTGTCAATCGGAGGTTGTCTTGTTTTAGTTCTATTTCTACACAAGTTCGTCCACCAATTTAATGCGTAACCAAAAACCTCAATAGAAGCGTACCGCACCTTTTGTAACTCACTGTAGTTGGTACAAGAAAAGATTAGATCCACTTTCGTTTCCCACTCCAAATATTCATCCACATTACTTTTACCATAAAACGTTGGAATATTTATCTTTGCTTTTAGAAAATCGTCATCTTGTGGGAAAAGGGGATTTTGGCGTCTTTCGTAACCATGGGGAGTGTCATCATCAAAGTCATAATCATCTTGTTCAAATGCAATATAATCATCAGTGTACCTTCTCGGAGCGTGTCTTCTTGGTTGCGATGGGAAAACCTTCTTGGCTCAATGTGTGGTGGTCTTAGGTTTTCATCCTCAACTTCTTCTGGGGGATGACGCCATGTTTGTGGCATGGGAACGGCCCTGCTAGTGCCATGTCCATAGCTCATCTTTTGGCTCCTTTCAACATCCTCCAACCTATGTTTGATTACCTCGTTATCGTGCATGAGTTTCTTCAGCATTCGCAGCATTTGTTGTTGTGTGTTGTCAAAAGTCTCGGTTTCCTTTGACTTACTAGACGTGGAGTGAGTGCTGCTCTCCATGTCTTACCTAAAGTGATCAACAAAACGAAAAGAAAGAAAGGAAGCAAACTAACACAAAGACAAGCAAACATTAATTGATTAGTAAAAACAAAATATGAACACTCCTCTTTCTCTTATTTCCACTCTCTTACCACTTTGTTTCTTGGATAACCTGAAGTTAATAAGATTCAAAGCGATCAATTAAGAAAGTGTTTGCCAATACTTCTCCAAATCACAACGATCTCCACTTGTTTCTCCCTTTTACTTTCAATTTGCACCAAATAGAATCAAAATAGAATCAAGAGAAATAGAGACAAACTTGAACTTTACTACGATTCAAAGAAAGTAAGCAACCAATATTTTTGTATAATGCTGAACCAAAGACGAACTAAGGGTTGTCATGGGCAATCTTTAGTTAATTTGATTGTATGCACTTAACTATCACAAAATGGTTCAAAACATGCAATAATCGAGCATCCAAGTGTGTGATTGGTTCAAGAAGGATAGTACAAGGAGAATAAATGTAGGTGGACAATTTGCGTATAGTAAAATGAAAGATGGTACCCAAGGTTGCAAAATTGCACCAAAAAGAATTTCAAGTGATGTACAAAAGTTTTCCCCTTTTTCTTTTCTTTTTTCTTTTGTTTTTCTTTCCTTACTTGCTGATAATTGTATGATGCAATCTCAGTTTCTGAATTTTTTTGACCAGGGGCAGAATTGCAATTTCACACTTTTGCCCTAAGAATTTTGTTTTTGGGCAGAATAGTGCAATGACCTTGAATTGCGGTGTGCTACCTTTAATTGAAGTAAAATAACCTTGGAAGTGAGGGAAATTGAGGTTGGAAAGAATTAGGGTTAGGGTTAAGGTTTTTCAATTTGGGGACTTTTGCTGATTTGGGGTCTTTGTGGACTTGGAGTTTTGGGAACTGAATGGACGGTATATATGGGCTATTTCGGTTAGTAATTGAAGATATGTGTAGTCAATTTGGGTAGTGGACGGTTTTAGGACAGATTTGAACAAAGTACAAATTCTAGGGTTAGGGTTTTTTTTTTGAATGAGTTGGGAACTTTTGATTCTGACTTTGCTTGGCCAAATTGGTTTAGGCTTTTTTGTTAAGAGGTTAAATAAGGTATATTGGAATCTGGTTGATGGGTTTGAGGATTGGTCTTGGAATGATTTTTGGGCTATGGGAAAATAGGTGAACGTTTAGGGTTTTGATGGGGTTGAAAGTGACTTGTGAAGGCACACACATGTATGAATAGCTGGTTTTAAAGCATGAAATCATCAAAATGTGAATCACAAGACGCATACAATCATCACCGACTGAAAGCTTCGGTAGCAACAAGATGATTTGAAACCGAGGTGGCTTTATAGGCTGATGGTTGTAGTGTTAAAAAAAGAAAGCTGAATGTGCCCTAAATGCAACAAACCATGACTTGTTCAAGTTTGAATGACACAAGTTCAGATGGTGACGCCAAAGATAAAAAAATTGACACTTGAATGATGAATAACAAGATGCAACAAAATGCAAAGACTCAAAACTCTAGGACGTTTTTTTATACGTATAGAAGACTCAGATGACGTGAAGAATGGGGTAAAAGAAGGACTCAACTGGACTTAAAATAAATGGACTCATATGAAAAGAAAACGATAGTAGATGGTGGAATAGAGTAACCTGTGCTCTAATACCAATTTGATGTGTGCAAAACGTGGTCTTCAATAATTCCACCTTCCAAACGTCCTTCACTATAGGTTAGGCACAAGGAAGAAGATTTCCCCTTTCTTCCTTAGTGTAACAAACGATTGGTTCAACAAGCAAGAACCAACACTTCAAGATGGTCGTTGATCAGGCAAAACACAATGGCCCCTCTGGACAGAACCTTTAAGCAATGGAAACACCTTCAAAATGCTCAACTTTGAAGGATCTTAACTTAGGTTTTTAATGCAAAATCAAGAAAACAAAGTCTCACAAGAAATGAAGAAAAATATCAAGATTTTATTTCATCCAAAGTTGCCCTCAAACTCGGCCAAAGGGGCCTTTTTATACATGTCTAAAGACACTACAGATAACCAGATGTTATCCAAAAAAGTAGCTAGAAAAACATTTGAATTGAACTTGAAATTTGCTAATTGTTTGAATTCGAAAAACTAGAAAATTCTTTGCTAAAAATCGGATGAAAGTCTCCTTGATCCAACCGTGTACTTGGTCAGCAAATAAGGCCTTGGAGAACTGATTTGATGAGTAGGATGGGGTTGAAGTTGAATTCAAAAGTTGGGTGAAGTTTGAATTCAAGTTGAGTTTGAATTTGAGTGCACTTTGAATTTGGCTGTTGACTATCCTTTCCACCTCCTTCCAGCCGTATGTGATGAATAGTGAGGTGTTGGAAATCTGATTTGATGGGATGGTTGAAGATTGAATTCAAATTGAGTTTGAATTTGAATTCAAACTTGGATTCAATTTTGAATTGTGATCTCTTCTTCTTTCTCCTCCACGTTGGCGCGTATTTTGTGTCTGATGTGTCTTTTTTGAATCTTGAAATTTAGGTCTCAAATTGGTTGAAACTTGAATTCAAATCATGGTTGAATTTGATTTCAAGTTTAAATTCAATTTTGGTCTCCATCTTGAACTACATCTTGGCCACCCCCTTTTGATTGCTGAAGATAACTTGAGCTAATTTTTGAAAAAGGAATTCCATCTTGGACACATTTGAACTTGTCTTTGTGGAGACAAACATTCTTTTCAAGACAACATTCCTTTTGTCTCCCTTTTTGGAACACACGCCTATGATGCATTTGGACCTTCCATTTTCCTTGGAACTTCCATTTACCTAATTTACCGACAAAGCAAACATATAAAAACAAGGATCACAAGAAAACAAAATAAAGAACACATCACACGCACAAGGACCAATCGTTCATAATGAGGGTTCAATAAGATGACACCAATGAACCTTAGGTTCATCTTGAACATGCTTGTACAAGAAGGTTCCAACATGATGTCCAAGTTGTCTAGCCCTCTTTCTTGTCATAGGACCCGTGACCTCTTAATGGGATCCTCGATCCTCATCGGTGATGCAAAGAAGGCACATCTCTTCTTGAAGTTAATTTCTTCTGTTTTGACTGGTTCCTTGCCTTTAGATTCATTCTTTTCACCTTTAAGACATTTAAGAAACTTTCTTTCAAGTTCCTTTTCCTTACGATCATTCCTATTCTTTGTCACTCTTATGATCTTCATGCACCTTGTGCGGGGGTAATGCGTGTAGCCTAAACCACATGTTAAATTGGAACTATTTAAATCGCTATCATAAGTAACTTTGTTATCAAACTGCCATGGCCTACCTAACAGGACATGACTAGCATGCATGGGAGATACATCACATAATATTTCGTCTTTGTACCCACCAATTGACAATGTAACTAAAACTTGTTTGCTAAGGTTAACTTCCCCACACTCATTCAACCATGAAAGCTTATAAGGGTGTGAGTGATTACTTAAAGGAAAATCAAGCTTTCTTAAAATTATCACACTAGCCACATTTGTTCAACAAACAGAATCAATGATCAGTGTGCAAACTTTTCCTTTAACCATGCAATGAATGTGAAAAATGTTTTCTCTTTGCAGATGTTGTTCTTCTATGTTTACTTGGGCGTTCAAGGCTCTCCTTACAACTAAGAACTTTTTGCTTTCACATTCCTCACTTTTACTTGCAATTTCCTCAATTTCCTCAAAAACTTCTTCGGTTTCCTCAACTTCTTTTTCACCTTCCTCTGAATAGTACTCATTAGATTCTTCAATAAACAAGATACGCTTAGGATTAGGACATTGGTTTGCAAATTGACCCTTACCTAAGCATTTGAAGCATTGTATATCTCTGAATCTAGTGTTTGAGTTAGTAGTTGTACCTTCCATTACCTTTTTCCATGGTTGGAGAATTGTTTTGTGGACGCTTTTCAAAGCCTTGCTGGTTTCTTCCTTGAAATCCATGGCCTTGAGCTTGTGGTGGCCTAAAACTTGTTTTAGGCTACGCTATTGTAAATGAAGAAGGGTTAGACCGAAAAGAAAGAAAATTGGGTCTTACCTTAAGTTGCCTTTCAACGTTTTCTGCTACATGAACCGTAGATGACAAGTCCGAATTTGGTGTGAGCTCAATTCTATTGGTTATTTCTTTATTGAGTCTAGCTAGAAATATAGCCATTATGGCCTCCTCAGGTTCCTGTATGTTTTCCCTGGTAAGCAAATGTTCTAACTCGTTATAATATTCATCAACACATTTGTTACATTGAGTTAGTTGTTGCAGCTTTTGGTATATGGATCTTTCATAATTTTGAGGAATGAATCTTTTCCTCATTTCTTGTTTCATCTCCTCCCAGGTGGCAACAGGGCTTGTCTTGTTCTTCTCCTCATGTTTTGTAGATGTTCCCACCAATTCAAAGCATAATCTACAAATTCAAAGGATGCATACCGCACTTTAGCTAATTCAAAATAATTAGTGCAAGAATACATATGATCTTCTACCTTGAGCTCCCAATCTAAGTATGCTTCTAGATCACTTTTACCTTGAAATGAAGGAATTCTCAGCTTGGTAGCAAGGTATTCTTCTTCCGGGGTTCAGTCCTATCATACCTTCGGTTAGGACACCTTTCTTCACGGTAGTATTTATTGTACTCTTGTGGATCTTCAAATCTTTCCTCAAAAGACACAGGCCTTCGTCCATAATTCTGTCCACGTCCTCTTCCACACACTCTTTGAGGCATGTTTCCTCGGCTTTCATGCCATGCTTCACCACTATAAGATGTTCCTTTGTTTAAATGCATGCTTGGTGGTCCTCTTCTATCTTGAGTTGCACTTTCTCCTCTGGTTTTGATGAGAATCGGTGATGAGGATCAAGGGTCCCATCAAGAGGTCAAGGGTCCTATGACAAGAAGGAGGGCAAGAGAGCTTTGTCATCAAGTTGGAACCTTCTTGTATAAGCATGTTCAAGATGAACCTAAGGTTCCATGGGTTCACTTCATTGAGCCCACACTTTGACCGTCTTATGAGTAGGGCGTGTGCTTTCTTTATTTTTGAATTTTATCTTGTTTCTTGTGATCTTTGTTTTGTGTTTTCTTTGTAGGCAAATTAGGTATATGGAAAATCCAAATAAAATGGAGGCCCAAAAAGAGCATTATAGGCGTGTGTCACAAAAGAAGGAGACAAAAGGAATGTTGCCTTGAAAGGAATGTTTGCCTCCACAAAGACAAATTTAAATGTGTTCTAGATGGAATTCCTTGTCCAAATTGAAAACAAAATCATCTCCAAGGATCACAAAAGGGCTGGCCACTTTGAATGCAAGGATGAAGTCCTACTTGAATTTGAACTTGAAGATAACTTAAATTTAAATTCAACCATGATTTGAATTCAAGTTTCAACTAATTGGAGACTTAAATTTCAAGAATATTTCAGCCTAATTTTCCAGCCTTGGACACGCCATCTTGAAGGATAAAAGAAGGATAAATGCCAATTCAAATTGAATCCAATTTTGAATTCAAATTCAACTCAATTTTGACTTAACTTGAATTCAAACTTCACCAAACTTTTGAATTCAAGTTCAAACACCTTCTACTCATCAAATCAGCTCCTCCAAGGCATCATGTGGACCTCTTACACAGTTGAATACATAAGGATAACATCTTGTAAGATTTTCATATTTTAGCTAGAATTTGTTTTAGCCTTGAATTCAAACAATTTTCAATTTTCAAACATTGTTAGCTAGCTTTATTTTGAATTAATTCTAGACATTTTAAGGCTGATAGGACGTCAATCTCAGCCTATAAATAGAGCCTTTTGGGTGCCTAGGAAGGCAATTTTGATGAATAACAATTCTTGATATCTTCTTCACTTTGTGTGAGATTTTGTTTTTTGGTTTTGCCTTAAAAAGCTAAGTTAAGATCCTTCAAAGTGGAGCATTTTGAAGGTGTTGCCATTGCTAAAAGGTGTCGTCCAGGAGGGCCATTGTGGTTTGCCTGATCAATGACCATCTTGAAGTGTTGGTTCTTGCTCGTTGAACCAATCGTTTGTTACACTAAGGAAGAAAGGGGAAATCTTCTTCCTTGTGCCTAACCTATAGTGAAGGACGTTTGGACATATCAAATTGGTATCAGAGCACAGGTTACTCTATTCCACCATCTACTATCGTTTTCTTTTCATTTCGTTTCTTCACTTATTATGAGACTTTGTTTTCTTGGTTTTGCATTAAAAACCTACGTTAAGATCCTTCAAAGTTGAGCATTTTGGAGGTGTTGCCATTGCTTAAAGGCGCCTGCCGTCAATGAGGGCCATATTGGTTTGCCTGATCAACGACCATCTTAAAGTGTTGGTCTTGCTCATTTGATCCACACGTTTTTATCACTAACGAAGCAAGGGGAAGTCTTCTTCCTTGTACCTAACCCTTTGTGAAGGACGTTTGAAAGGTTGAATTGTTGGCGCCCACGTCTTGCACGCATCAAGTTGCTATCAGAGACCAGGTTATTCTATTCCACCATCTATCATTTCCTTTTCGTTTGAGTCTAGTCTTTTCAAGTTCAGTTGTGTTCTTCTTCTACCCCTCATTCTACACGCCATTTGTCTTGCATTTCATACAAAAAAACAAAACGTCCAGTTGTTTGAGTTATTTGCATTTTGTTGAGTCTTATTCTTCATCATTCTAGCATCTTTGTTGATTCTTATTCTAGTGTCATGTTTATCCAACTTGTGTATCAAACATCTGAAATTTCATCAATCAACCTTGAACAATTAGGGTTTGAGCATTTAAAGTACATTCAACTCTCTTTTCACTACAACCATCAGCCTATAAAGCTACCTCGGTTTCAAATCATCTTGTTGCTAGCGAAGCTTTTAGTTGGTGATGATTGTATGCATCTTATGATTCGCATTGTGATTGATTTCATGCTTTAAATCAAGTTAGTCCTACATGTGTTTGTCTTCACGAACCATTTTTAACACCAACAAAACTCTAATTCTATCCTCAAACCCCACGGCCCAACCAGCACCCACCCCAACCCAACCCTAAAACCCACCAACCAGGTTCCAAACTATCTTATTTACAATCTCAACAAAAAGTCCCAGACCAATTTTACCAAACAAAATCAGAATCAAAAGATCTCAACTCATTCAAAAAAACCCTAACCCTAGAATTTGAATTTTGTTCAATTCTGTCCTACAACCATCCACTATCCAAATTGACCACACAAATCATCAATAACAACCCAAATAGTTCATTTACCCTGCCCATTCAGTTCCCAAAACCCCATTCTGCAAATTCCCAAAACATTCAAAAACCCTAAATTGAAAAACCTAACCCTAATCCCAATTCTGCCCCACCCCAATTTCCCTCACTTTCCAAGGTTATTTTTGTTTCAATTCAAGGTTGCACACTACAGTTTAAAGTCATTGCACTATTCTGCACAAAAACGAAAGTTCTGAGTACAAAAGCGTGACATTCCAATTTTGCCCCTAGTCAAAAAAAGGGACGAATCTGAACCTTGCTTACATTGAAATAGAAAGGAAGGGAAGAAAAACAAAAGAACAAGAGAAAAGTAAAAGGGCAAAATGTTGTGCATTACGTGGAAATCTTTTTGGTGCAATTTGAAAACCTTGGATACCGTATTTCATTTTTGCTACATACAACCGTCCTCCCACATCATATTCTCCTTAACCTGCTCCTCTTTAACCAATCACACACTTGGTTGCTCGATTATTGCATGACTTGAACCATTTTGTGGATAGTAAGTGCATAGAATCAAAATTAACTAAAGATTGCCCACGGCAACTCTTAGTTCATCTTTGGTTCAACCTTATACATTAATTTTGGATGCTTATTTTCTTTGAATCTTAGTAGAAAGTTCAAGTTTGTTTCCATTTCGCTTGATCCTACTTTCAAACTAATTGGTGCAACTTGAAAGCAAAAGGGAGAAACAAGTGGAGATCGTTGTGTTTTGGAGAAGCATTGGCAAAACACTTTCTTAATTGATCACTTTGAGCCTTCTTAACTTCAGGTTATCCAAGAAACAAAGTGGTAAGAGAGTGGAAAGAAGAGAAAGAGGGGTGTTCATAGTTTGTTTTTACTAATCAAGTTTCTCTTAGTGTTAGTTTGCTTCTTTCCTTTTTCTTTTTGTTTTTATTTCAATTCCTTAGGTAAAATGGACAGTAGCACTCATTGTGCTTCTAGCTAATCAAAGAAAGCCGAGACAGTGGATAACACGCAAGAGCAAATGCTGGAGATGTTAAAGAAGCTCATGCATGACAATGAGGTGATCAAACATCGATTGGAGGATGTTGAACGGAGCTACAAGTCAAGTGGTGGCCAGTACACAAGCAGGGTCGTTCCCATGCCACAACCAAGACGTCACCCCCCAGAAGAAGTTGAGGATGACAACCTTAGACCACCAGACATCGAGGCAAGAAGGTATGTTCCTCCAACACAGCCAAGAAGGTACGCTCCAAGAAGGTACAATGATGATTATATCCCATTTGAGCATGATGATTATGACTTTGATGACCACCCTCCTCGTGGTTACCGAAGATGCCAAAATCCCCTTTTCCCGCAAGATGACGATTTTCTCAAAACCAAAATAAACATTACCACGTTTTATGGTAAAAGTAATGCGGAAGAGTATTTGCAATGGGAAACAAAAGTGGATCTAATCTTTTCTTGTACCAACTACAGTGAATTACAAAAAGTGAGGTATGCTTATATTGAGTTTTCTGGTTATGCACTAAATTGGTGGACAAATTTGTGTCGAAATAGAACTAAGACAAGACAACTGCCAATTGCCACTTGGAATGAAACGAAGTTTGAAATGAGACAACATTTTATCCAAAACAAATATGAGAGTTCTATTTCAAAAAGTTTGCAAAATTTATGACAAGGGTCCAAAAGTGTAGACGAGTATTACAAAGAGTTAGAAATTTTGTTGGAAAGGTCTAACTTGCAGGAACCCGAAGAAGCCACCAAGGCTCGATTCTTACATGGTTTAAACAGGGAGATTGCGCAAAGTGTTGATCTTCAACCTTATCTCGACCTCACAACCATGGTCCATATGGTTGAAAAGATTGAACACCAACTAAAGATACGTAGTTCCTCCAATTTCAATTCCACTTATCGTACTAATAAGTCTTCATCAAGGTTTTCCAGCAAACCTTCAGGAATGGGAAGCTCATGGCGTACAGGAGGCCAAACACGTGACCAAGGTGTGTCACAAAGAATGGACAATCGTGTGTAATTTACACAAAGGAGAGATGACCGCGCCTAACAAAAGGCTGCTACCGGAAATTCTTCTGATCTCTCAAACAGGTTTAGGGACATTAAATGCTATAAATGTCAAGGACGTGGTCACATAGGAAAAGAGTGTCCTAATGCAAAACGAATCATGTTAATTGAGGAGTCAAACAAATATGTGTCTGAGTCCGAGCATGAAAACGAGTATGAGCATGATAATAAAATTGAACCTGAAGAGGATCTAGGCGCATTAGATGATTTTGACACTAAGGAGTTTCTTGTTGTGCGTAGAGACTTAAATGCATATCGTAAATTGGATGATCACGAACAACAAAGAGAAAACATTTTCCATATTCATTGCATGATAAATGGTGAAGTGTGCACCGTGATCATTGATTCCGGTTCTTGTGCGAATGTGGGTAGCATCGAATTAGTAAGAAAACTGAATCTGCCTATGACTAATCATCTGCATCCTTACAAACTTGCATGGACAAATGATTATGGTGAAGTTAGCGTAAGTAAACAAGTTTTGATTTCTCATAGCATTGGTAGTTACAAAGATGATGTTTTATGTGATGTTGCACTAATGCATGCTAGTCATATCTTACTTGGTAGGCCATAGCAATTTGATCGACATGTGACATATGATGGATATTTGAATAGTTATTCTTTCAAGTTGAATGGAAAACTTTACAAGTTGCATGCACTTCCACCACACAAAGTCCACGAGTTTCAACAACGCATGTCTAAGTCTAGGACCGATCCTAAGGAAAAAGAAGCTGAGAGAAAATTCGTGGAGTGCATGAAAAGTGAGAACAAAAAACAAGAGAGCAAGGGAAAAGAGGTAGTACGCATAGGAGTCACCGAGTCCAAAAAGAAGTGTGGGTATTTTGCAAAGAAAAGAGAGGTCACACGAACCCTTTATAGCCACCAAACAGTCCTCATTCTCATACCTAAGGCGTGTCACCTTTCCCTAGAAGAACTTCCACCCAACTTGCCTACCTTAGCTGCGTCCCTTATCCAAGAGTACAAAGTTCTATTTTCCACCAAACCACCATCCGGTTTACCACCTATTAGGGGGATAGAACACCAAATCGATTTTGTCCCAGGAGCCGTGTTACCAAATCGTGCAGCCTATCGAGCCAATCCCGAAGAAACCATTGAAATCCAAAGGCAAGTAGAGGAGCTCCTAGCGAGTGGACAAGTCCGATAGAGCCTAAGCCCATCAGCCGTCCCAGTCATTTTAGTACCCAAAAAGGATGGAACTTGGAGAATGTGTACCGGTTACCGAGCCATAAACAAAATTACCATCAAGTATAGGTACCCCATACCTAGGCTGGATGATATGTTGGATATGTTGCACGGATCTAAATTCTTCACCAAAATCGACCTTAAGCAGGGGTACTTCCAGGTACGCATTAAAGAAGGGGATGAATGGAAGACTGCATTCAAAACCAAATTTGGGCTCTATGAGTGGTTAGTGATGTCCTTCGGGCTCACCAACGCCCCTAGCACCTTTATGAGGCTAATGAATGAAGTCTTACGCGTGTTCATAGGACGATTTGTTGTTGTTTATTTTGACGATATCCTAATCTATTCCCAAACCATAGAAAATCATCTTGTCCACATTAGGGCCATTTTTGAAAAGATTAAGCAAAAACAACTTTATGCCAACTTTAAGAAGTGCTCTTTTTGTTTGGAACATGTATTTTTCCTATGCTTTGTCATTTCGCCTGAGGAAGTAGAAATGGATGAGGAGAAGGTTAGGTCAATTGTGGAGTGGGCTATACCTAAGACTGTAGGGGAAGTTCACAGTTTCTATGGACTTGCAAGTTTTTATAGACGCTTTGTCGCTGCACTCCTAATAGAAATTGTGAAAAAAGATGTGCCTTTTAGTTGGGAAGAGCCACAACAACATGCATTTGATGAGCTTAAACGTAGGCTAACCACTTCACACATGCTTAGCTTACCAAATTTTGACGAGACCTTTGCGATCGAGTGTGATGCAAGTGGAGTGGGTATATGCGCCGTTTTGACCCAAGGTAAGAAACCCATAGCCTACTTTAGTGAAAAGTTGAAAGACGCTGCATTGAATCATTCTACCTATGAAGAGGAACTTTATGCCCTAGTGAGATCCCTACAAACTTGGCAACACTATCTTCAACCTAAAGAGTTTGTGATCCACACTAACCACGAAAGCCTTAAGTATCTTAAAGGGCAAGGAAAGTTGAACAAAAGACATGCCAAATGGGTAGAATACATAGAACAATTCCCTTATGTGATTAAGTACAAACAAGGAAAGGACAATATAGTTGCTGATGCCCTCTCTAGGAGATACACGTTAGTGATTATATTATCCTTATGATTCTTAGGATTTGAATCACTTAAGGACTTGTACCCAAATGACCAAGACTTTGGCACCATTTTTGAGGCATGTAATGTAGCGACCCAGCCCGACACTGTCGTCGGAACCAATGCATCCGCCGTAGCCTACTATGAGAACTACGAAGCGTCAAAGCAGATCAAGTGTACATCATTCATGACGTAAGATA
Source organism: Eustoma russellianum (assembly GCA_036186865.1). NCBI lineage: Eukaryota > Viridiplantae > Streptophyta > Magnoliopsida > Gentianales > Gentianaceae > Eustoma > Eustoma russellianum. The sequence goes on from AP025047.1 coordinate 34,177,615, forward strand.
AATCAGCGGAAACGTCATAAAATCTAAACCTTCATCGTCAATAATACAATCAGAAAATGCAGCGGAAATAAAAGGTGTTTGTTCATCTAGCTAACATAAGTTCTAGAACAACATAATAACATTGAGTTTCCAAAACTTAAAGAAAGTAGTACAGCATCTATCTATTCCAATGTCCGTCATCCCATTGAGCCGACTCGCCATCGTCTTTGATAAATATCATCTCATATTCCGGCTCACCTGAAAAGGAATAGAGTATCTGTTCTTAGCGAAATTATCGCCAGCAAGTAACCCGTCTATACACCTTACGGGATCACACACGACGAGTCATCAGTTTATAAATCATTGCCCAAAATAAGGTGCTTGGGTTAGCAAGTAACATCTTATTAAGAATTCTTCAAAACAGATAAAGCACATAAAGGATATACGGATATGATCATAAACCTGTACTAAAACAACATATCATCATAAGCAAGTCATAAACTAGTCACATCTCTTACATATCTAATCTCATGCTTCGTGTATCATGATGCATGTACTTCTTTAAAATCACACACAACACCCATGCATATGTCTTCTTTCATAAACATGTCATGCGTGTCACTTCACAAAACTTTTCATAACTCTTCTTATCATATTCTTCGTGTAGCAGAACTTTATACCCTGTGGGTGATCAGTCCACAGCAAACAGAACTTTATACCCCGTGCTGAAAGGTCCAAGGCCCCATTACATACATCATATATCCGTGCTGATAGGTCCACGGCCCCATAAAATACTTTATTTTCCGTGCTGAATGTCCACGGCCCCATAACATATTTTATACCCATGCTGCTGACTAACAGGTAACGCTTTTATACCCTGCTTTCGCAGGCGTGGCTTTTATACCCTGCAATCAACAAGCAGCCATTTTGTCTTTCGAAAACTTTAAAGTTTTCTTGTAAACACACGTTCTTTCGCAAAGCAAATCTCAAATCAAATGCAAGTGCCCATGTCATGATGCAGGATGCACATGTAACTTCGTATCAAACATGTAACACCCACACACATACTTCTTACATATCAAGTATATGGTCTTGCACCTCAAACACTCTATGTTCGTATCTTTCCAAGTCCGTTCGTCTTACTAATTCACTCAGGATTCAATCTTATTCTTACTTGATCAAACTTACCATCTACACCTCAATTGCACCTCAAATACCTTTGCATTTTATGTTCAGAAGAAGTGTTTAAGGTTACTACACATACATAGGGCGCCTTAAGGGTCAAAAAGACTTCCAGTATACTTGGAACGCCACATGAGGCGCCTAAAGTGACATAAAGCACCTATACTAGCGTTCGAAGTGTTCGGGGATGTGCCGTAGATATTAAACGCCTACATGAAGCGCCTAATGTGACATAGAGCGCCTAATGTAGGTGTTCGAAGTGTACGGGGATGCTTCAGGACACATTGAACGCTACATTAGGCGCGTTCGAAGTGTTCTGACGGTTCTAAACTGCAATTTTTTTGCAGTAACTTCCACCCAACACCTTTCTTCTTCAACCCTTTCATGTTCAACACTTCAAGATCCATCTTAGTTCCTGGATTCATCATGCTTAACACCCAACTAACATGATTTGATTCTTAAACAAGCAAACTAGTATCCACCCTAAACCTTCTATCACCTACAACTTTCAATAGATATCTTCAAACCTTCCAACCCAACAAGTCTTACAACAATGTCAACATTCATCCTTCCACTCCCTGGAAACACACTCAAAGCATCCAAGGTGTAATCACCAAACTTAAGAACTTACACAAGGACAATGAACACATCACGTATAACACTCTTGTGGGCATATTTAACAACAAAGATCACAACATAATTATTTTTCAGATATTGGCCCAAAGAACATAACTTTGCTCAACAACAACAACAATTACACATATAATAAAGCATTTAGCATAGACAAGTCAAAACTAATAATGTGTGATCCAAGTTTTCTCTTTGTAAGAACATAGGGCCTAAGGTAACAAAATTTGCGTAAAGCGTATAGAAAGATTACTTGCCTTTATTTCTAGTTAAGCTTATGAATCTACTGCAGAATTTCGGTAAGGATGGCACCTAGGTTGACTGCAAGTTCTTCCTTCCTTTCTTTCTTCTTCTCTTCTTCTTCTTTCCTCTTTCTCCTTCCCTTTCTGTCCAGCGGTTTTGCCCTCTCCTTTTGGTGTTATAACCGACCCTCTCAAGATGATGGGGAGTTATACTAAGTGTTGTATAACTCCCTTATCTCTTAGTAGGGACTATTTTGGTAATTTTCCTTAATTACTTTTAATTCTACTTTTAATCCCTTTTTCTTGTTTTCCTATATTTTATGTAACTAAGTCTCAATCCTACAACATTACATAAATTGCATTTAAGGTTGACCATTAAATATTAAAAGTCGTGCTTAAAAGTCACGGGGTATGACATTCCACCCCCCTTACAGAAAGTTTCGTCCTCGAAACTTACGTACCTTGGTCAAAGAGTTGAGGATACTTCTCCCGCATCTGTTCTTCGAGTTCCCAAGTGGCCTCACGTTCCGTGTGATTGCTCCACTGAACCCTCACATAAGGGATTACTCGCTTCCTTAACACTTGATCCTTCCGGTCTACAATTTTCACGGGTATCTCTTCGTAGGTAAAATTGTCTTTAAGTTCCAAAGGTTGAGCTTCCAGTACATGACTTGGATCCGTCACGTACTTCTTTAGTTGTGATACGTGAAAGACATTGTGAACTTACGCTAACACCGGAGGTAATGCTAACCTATATGTCAAGGCTCCCACCTTCTCAAGTATTTCGTAAGGTCCAATAAAACGAGGGCTTAGCTTGCCTTTTACTCCAAACCGTATGACACCCTTTGTACGTGATACTCTCAAGTAGACTTTTTCACCTACATCAAATTCCAATGGTCGTCGCTTGGAATCCGCCCAACTCTTGTTGCGATCCTGAGCTGCCTTGAGTCTTTCCCGGATGACTTTCACCTTTTCTAGCGTTTTCTCCAATAGCTCAGGTCCGGTAATGGTCCTCACACCTACCTCGTCCCAATAAACCGGGGACCTACATTTCCTTCCATACAAAGCTTCAAAAAGAGCCATGTCAATCGCGCTGTGGTAACTATTGTTATAAGAAAACTCCATCAGCTTTACCATTCCATCCCAACTCCCTTTAAAATTCAACATGCAAGCTCTTAGCATATCTTCAAAGGTTTGTATAGTCCGCTCGGACTGTCCATCAGTGTTGGGATGATACGCCGTACTCAACCTTAATTCTGTACCTATGGCTTTCTGAAATGCTGTCCAAAACTTAGAGGTAAATCGTGAATCCCGATCGGACACTATACTTACTGGGACACCATGTAAGCTAACAATATCCTCCATATATACATTCACTAACTTGTCGAGAGGTGCTTCACTTGAAACGCGTAGGAAATGGGCAGACTTTGTTAGACGATCCACGATGACCCAAATCATGTCATATCCACTTCTTGTCTTTGGTAAACCAGCTACGAAATCCATCGTGACACGTTCCCATTTCCACTCCGGAATTTCCAATGGCATCAACAATCCACCAGGCCGTTGGTGTTTCGCCTTGACTTGTTGATAAACCAAACACCTCTCTATAAATTCCGCGACATGTCGTTTCATTCCGGACCACCAATAATATTGCTTGAGATCTCTATATATCTTGGTGCTACTAGGGTGTATATATAGCCTTGAGCTGTGAGCTTCTTGCAACACTTCCTTCCTAAGTTCGTCCACATCAGGTACGCATAATCTTTCTCTAAACCATAAGCTCCCATCCTCTTTGGTCTGAAATCCTTCAGCTTGACTATGTTTCACCCTTTCTATTATTTCATTAAGGGTCTTGTCATTCTTCTGAGCCTCCTTTATCCGATCAACCAAACTTGCCGTGATAGTCAATGCTGTCAGGACGTTCACCGTGGATTCCACCAAATCCAAACCAAATTCCTCAATCTCTCTCTCTAGTGGTGATTGCCTTGTATGGCTGGATTTCCTGCTTAAAGCGTCGGCTACCTTGTTAGCCTTTCCCGGGTGATAATGGATTGTCAGGTCATAATCTTTTAGCAACTCCAACCATCTCCGCTGCCTCATATTTAATTCCTTCTGTGAGAACAAATACTTTAAACTCTTATGATCCGTGAATATCGCGCACTTCTCTCAATACAAATAATGCCGCCAGATCTTCAAGGAGAACACCACCGCGGCAAGTTCAAGATCATGTGTGGGATAGTTTTGTTCATAAGACTTCAGCTGTCTTGAGGCATATACGATGACTCGTTCGTTTTGCATTAAAACACAACCTAAACCGTTCTTTGACGCATCACTATAAATCACAAACCCATCAGTTCCGGAGGGTTGAGCCAATACTGGAGCTGTTGTTAGTCTCTTCTTAAGCTCCGTGAAGCTTTTCTCGCATTCCGCCGTCCACTGAAACTTGAACTTCTTTTGAGTAAGGCAACTGAGAGGTACGGCAATCCTTGAGAATCCCTCCACAAACTTTCTTTAATAACCCGCTAGACCCAAGAAACTTCGTACTTCAGTAACGTTGGTAGGTCTAGGCCATTCAGTTATAGCTTCCACCTTCTTCGGGTCAACAGCAATCCCCTCTTCTGATATCAGGTGACCTAGGAAAGCCACACTTCTTAACTAAAACTCACACTTGCCAAACATAGCATAAAGTTGTTTCTGCCTCAAAATACCTAGTACGGTTCTCAAATGCTCAGCGTGAGTTTGTTCGTCAGGAGAATACACCAGAATATCATCTATGAATACCACTACAAACTTGTCCAACTGTTCTCGAAAGACGGTATTCATAAGATCCATAAAAGCTACGGGGGCATTTGTTAATCCAAACGGCATCACCAAAAACTCGTAGTGGACATATCTTGTGCGGAAGGCTGTCTTCGCGATGTCCTCGGCCTTTACTCGCAACTGATGATACCCTGATCAGAGATCAATTTTAGAGAAGATTTTAGCACCCTTGAGCTGGTCAAATAAATCCTCAATTCATGGGAGGGGATACTTATTCTTGATGGTAACTTTATTCAACTCTCTATAATCGATACAAAGCCTCATGCTACCATCTTTCTTCTTTACAAACAAAACAGGTGCTCCCCAGGGTGATACACTACGACGGATAAACTTCTTGTCTAATAACTCCTGCAGTTGTTCCTTCAACTCTCTCAATTCTACCGGAGCCATTCTATAAGGGGCTTTAGAAATAGATTCAGTTCCTGGAATCAAGTTTATGTCGAACTCGACTTCTCTCGGGGGTGGTACTCCTAGTAAATCTTCCGGAAACACATCAGGGAATTCATTGACCACTGGAATTTGCTCAATCGACGGTACCTCCTGAGTAACATCCATGGCATACACTAGAAATCCCTCGGCACCTTTCCTCAAGGCTTTGCGTGCTTATGCAATGGACACATATACCTTTTTGGGAATTTTCTTTCGTTCCGCATCTCCTTGAAACATTATTTCTTCCATCTTAGTACTCTTGACTGTCACTTGCTTCAATCGACAGTCAATGTTGGCGTGATGCTTGGCCAACCAGTCCATTCCCAATATCATGTCAAAGTCATACATCTGAATAGGGATCAGTGTGGCGGAGAATGTTTGTCCTTCAAACTCTAATTCACAGTCCTGGTACTGATGGTACGAAACCATAATTTGATCTCCGGCCGCTTGAACACGATACGGAGTTTCTAACCACTCAGGCAAACAACCAAGATGTTTAGTGAATCTCTTTGCTACGAAGGAGTGGCTTGCGCCGCTATCAAAGAGCACGTTGGCAGGTACCTTATTTACTAAAATCGCACCTAAAGCCATATCAAGTTATACACGAAAGATTAAGCACGTAAATACTTAATTCAATAAGGATTTAAACTTAGTTTAAATGGTACCTGCTACTACGTCGGTAGCCTCTTGCACATCCGTGTCCGTCATGAGATGTACACGGGCATTCGCTCTAGGCTTCGCTCTCGGCTGCTGAGCCGCCTCTCCAGGATTATTTTTCTTCATCTCCGGGCAGTCCCTAATTGTGTGACCCACTTGACCGCATCGGAAACATGCTCCAGCCACTTTCCTACCCTCTCCAATGTGATTCCTGTTGCAATGTGGACAAACTCCGATAACCTGCTGAACTACTGGATTCTGGGGTGGGAGCCTCTGAAAATTTCCAACTGGGCCTCTTTTCAGAATCTTGACCCACGTCCGGGTCTTCCACCAACTCTCACATCCTCTCTTGGCCTTTTGCCTCTATCCGACCCTCCTGCGCTAGCTGCTCGTGCCACTACTCGGCGAAAATCACTCTCGACACGGAAACACGCATCTAGCATATCCTCATAAGTTTTCATCCCTGCATTCACTATCGCCGACTGTATCCTCGAGTCCAAACCCCTCTCGAACTTCGTCATCTTAAGACGATTATCAGACAAAATCGCAGGGGCAAACTTACCCAAGGCATGAAAACGATACGCATACTCCGACACCGTCATCCTTCTTTGCTCCAATCTATCAAACGCTCTTATCTTGTCCAATATCGCAGTCTCTGGTACATAGTACTTTAGGAAAACATCACAAAAATGTGCCCAAGAGATTGGTGGGGTCATCCTCAACACCATTCCGTCCCACCATTTGCCAGCCTTGCCACTTAGAAGGGGTGTGGCCACCTCAACCTTTATCTCATTCGGTACTTGCACTAGCCGAAAACATTTCTCCACCTCAGCCAACCAGTGCTGAGCCTCCTCAGGATCAGTATATCCTCCAAACTCCGGCACCCTCATCTTTCTCATCTCACCATAAAAGAACCGAATGTTATGCTATGGCGGTGGAGGAGGCGGAGGCTGATGCTGTTGCGCATACCCTTGTGCGATCACCATCAGTGCATCAGTGAGCAACTGGGGTAAAACAACTTGTGGTGGCTGGGTCTCTTGTTCGTTGTTAGTGTTCCCTATATTCTCTCTTCTTGGAGGCAAATTTCACTGAAAGGTTAACATTGCATTAGCATTCAGTAAATACAAGAGATTACTGAAAGCTTGAATGCGTACAAATGGGTGAGGTATGTTGTACAACTATTAATACGAGATTAGATGATAAACGCGCTCGCACACACCCAACCCAGATCATACTTAAACTCTAGAGAAATCAGCACTTATAACTAAGAATCAACCTTAAGGGAGATTCATAACTTAGGTCTCTAAAAGATCATGAACCTAAGTTTCCGAGATAGATCTGAAGCCTAGTCTCTGATACCACCTGTAGCGCCCCAGCACGACACTGTCGTCGGAAGCAGTGCACCCGCCGTAGCCTACTATGAGAACTACGAAGCGTCAAAGCAGATCAAGTGTACATCATTCATGACGTAAGATAAATCAGCAGAAACGTCATAAAATCTAAACCTTCATCGTCAATAATACAATCAGAAAATGCAACGGAAATAAAAGGTGTTTGTTCATCTAGCTAACATAAGTTCCAGAACAACATAATAACATTGAGTTTCCAAAACTTAAAGAAAGTAGTCCAGCATCTATCTATTCCCATGTCTGTCATCTCATTGAGCCCACTCTCCATCGTCTTCGATAAATATCATCTCATATTCCGGCTCACCTGAAAAGGAATAGAGTATCTGTTCTTAGCGAAATTATCGCCAGCAAGTAATCCGTCTATACACCTTACGGGATCACACACGATGAGCCACCAGTTTATAAATCATTGCCCAAAATAAGGTGCTCGGGTTAGCAAGTAACATCTTATTAAGAATTCTTCAAAACAGATAAAGCACATAAAGGATATATGGATATGAGCATAAACCTGTACTAAAACAACATATCATCATAAGCAAGTCATAAACTAGTCACATCTCTTACATATCTAATCTCATGCTTCGTGTATCATGATGCATGTACTTCTTTAAAATCACACACAACACCCATGCATATGTCTTCTTTCATAAACATGTCATATGTGCCACTTCACAAAACTTTTCATAACTCTTCTTATCATATTCTTCGCGTAGCAGAACTTTATACCATGTGGGTGATCAGTCCACCGCAAACAGAACTTTATACCCCGTGCTGAAAGGTCCACGGCCCCATTACATACATCATATATCCGTGCTGATAGGTCCACGGCCCCATAACATATTTTATACCCTGCTGTTGACTCACAGGTCACGCTTTTATACCCTTCTTTCGCAGGCGTGACTTTTATACCCTGCGATCAACCAGTAGCCATTTTGTCTTTCGAAAACTTTAAACTTTTCTTGTAAACACACGTTCTTTCGCAAAGCAAATCTCAAATCAAATGCAAGTGCCCATGTCATGATGCAGGATGCACATGTAACACCCACACACATACTTCTTACATATCAAGTATACGGCCTTGCATCTCAAACACTCTATGTTCGTATCTTTCCAAGTCCGTTCGTCTTACTAATTCACTCAGGATTTAATCTTATTCGTACTTGATCAAACTAACCATCTACACCTCAATTGCACCTCAAATACCTTTTCATTTTATGTTCAGAAGAAGTGTTTAAGGTTACTAAACATACATAGGGCGCCTAAAGGGTCAAAAAGACTTCCAATATACTTGGAACGCCACATGAGGCGCCTAAAGTGACATAAAGCCTATACTAGGCGTTCGAAGTGTTCGGGGATGTGCCGTAGACATTAAACGCCTACATGAAGCGCCTAATGTGACATAGAGCGCCTAATGTAGGTGTTCGAAGTGTACGGGGATGCTTCAGGACACATTGAACGCTACATTAGGCGCCTAATGTGGCTTGAAGCGTCTAATGTAGGTGTTCGAAGTGTTCTGACGGTTCTAAACTGCAGTTTTTCTGTAGTAACTTCCACCCAACACCTTTCTTCTTCAACCCTTTCATGTTCGACACTTCAAGATCCATCTTAGTTCCTGGATTCATCATGCTTAACACCCGACTAACATGATCTGATTCTTAAACAAGCAAACTAGTATCCACCCTAAACCTTCTATCACCCACAACTTTCAATAGATATCTTCAAACCTTCCAACCCAACAAGTCTTACAACAATGTCAACATTCATCCTTCCACTCCCTGGAAACACACTCAAAGCATCCAAGGTGTAATCACCAAACTTAAGAACTTACACAAGGACAATGAACACATCACGTATAACACTCTTGTGGGCATATTTAACAACAAAGATCACAACATAATTATTTTCAGATATTGGCCCAAAGAACATAACTTTGCTCAACAACAACAACAATTACACATATAATAAAGCATTTAGCATAGACAAGTCAAAACTACTAATGTGTGATCCAAGTTTTCTCTTTGTAAGAACATAGGGCCTAAGGTAACAAAATTTGTGTAAAGCGTATAGAAAGATTACTTGCCTTTGTTTCTAGTTAAGCTTATGAATCTACTGTAGAATTTCGGTAAGGATGGCACCTAGGTTGACTGCAAGTTCTTCCTTCCTTTCATTCTTCTTCTCTTCTTCTTCTTTCCTCTTTCTCCTTCCCTTTCTCTCCAGCGGTTTTGCCCTCTCTTTTTGGTGTTATAACCGACCCTCTCAAGATGATGGGGAGTTATACTAAGTGTTGTATAACTCCCTTATCTCTTAGTAGGGACTATTTTGGTAATTTCCATTAATTACTTTTAATTCTACATTTAACCCCTTTTTCTTGTTTTCCTATATTTTATGTAACTAAGTCTCAATCCTACAACATTACTTAAATTGCATTTAAGGTTGACCATTAAATATTAAAAGTCGTGCTTAAAAGTCACGGGGTATGACATGTAAAGAGGCCCCATTCGGGAAATTTTACATCCATGAGGGTTATCTTTTCAAAGAACATAAGTTGTGTGTTCCTCAATCATCCCTACTAGAAGCATTGACTAGAGAAGCCCTTGGGGAGGTTTAATAGGTCATTTCGGATGTTCAAAACCCTTGAAACTCTTAAGGAACATTTCTATTGGCCCCACATAAGAGTAGACGTCGAGAGGTTGTGTGGTATTTGCATCACTTGCAAACAAGCCAAATCCAAGTCCCAACCACATGGCCTTTACACGCCTTTACCCGTACCTGATTCCCCTTGGATTGACATTTCCATGGACTTTATTTTAGGACTTCCTAGGTCTCGAGGAGGGCGTGATAGCATTTATGTTGTGGTTGATCGATTTTAAAAGATGACACACTTCATTGCATGTAGAAAAGGTGATGACGCCACACATGTTGCTGATTTGTTCTTCAAAGAAATTGTGAGATTGCATGGCATGTCACGTACAATTGTAAGTGATAGAGACAAAATTTTTGAGTCATTTTTGGCGTGTTTTGTGGGCTAAACTTGGTACACAATTGTTGTTTTCCACCACTGCACACCCACAAATTGATGGACAAACTGAAGTCATTAATCGTACTTTTTCTCAACTTTTGCGTGCCATTTTGCAAAAACATATTAAACATTAGGAAGATTGTTTACCATATATCGAATTTGCATACAATAGGAGTGTCCATCACGGTACCTTGCATAGTCCATTTGAAATCGTGTACGGTTTTAACCCCTTGTCTCCCCTTGATTTGATCCCTATTCCCGTGCATGAACGTTCAAGTCTTGATGGTAAACAAAAAGCAAAAAGGATAAAGAAATTGCATGAACAAGTTAAAACACAACTTGAAAAGAAAAAAAAGCTTATGAAAGACGAGCTAACAAACATCGCAAACGAGTTGTATTTAAACCTGGTGATTTAGTGTGATTACATTTGCACAAAGAACGATTTCCCAAGTCAAAACTGTTACCCAGAGGAGATGTACCTTTCAAAGTTTTAAAACGCATAGGTGACAATGCATACATCTTTGATCTTCCTGAAAGGTATGGTTCCATTTCGCCTACTTTTAATGTTGCAGACCTCACCCCTTCACTGATGACCTTTTTGATTCAAGGACGAGTCCTTCCGAAGAGGGGGGATTGATGAGGTTTAAGGGTCCGATGAGGATCAAGGGTCCCATCAAGAGGTCAAGGGTCCTATGACAAGAAGAAGGGCAAGAGAACTTTGTCATCAAGTTGGAACCTTCTTGTATAAGCATGTTCAAGATGAACCTAAGGTTCCATGGGTTCACTTCATTGAGCCCACACTTTGACCGTCTTATGAGTCGGGCGTGTGCTTTCTTTATTTTTGAATTTTATCTCGTTTCTTGTGATCTTTGTTTTATGTGTTTTCTTTGTAAGCAAATTAGGTACATGGAAAATCCAAATAAAATGGAGGCCCAAAAAGAGCATTATAGGCGTGTGTTACAAAAAAGGAGACAAAAGGAATGTTGTCTTGAAAGGAATGTTTGTCTCCACAAATACAAATTCAAATGTGTCCTAGATGGAATTCCTTGTCCAAATTGAAAACAAAATCATCTCCAAGGATCACAAAAGGGCCGGCCACTTTGAATGCAAGGATGAAGTCCTACTTGAATTTGAACTTCAAGATAAACTTGAATTTAAATTCAACCATGATTTGAACTCAAGTTTCAACCAATTGGAGACTTAAATTTCAAGAAGATTTCAGCCTAATTTTCCAGCATTGGACACGCCATCTTAAAGGATAAAAGAAGGATAAATGCCAATTCAAATTGAATCCAAGTTTGAATTCAAATTCAACTCAATTTTGAATTCAAACTTCAACCATCTTTTGAATTCAACTCCAGGCATATTATCATCATCAAATAAGATTTCAAGACACCTCTTGGACATGTTAAACACGGCTGGAAGGAGTGAGGAAGGATATCCAACAATCAAGTTCAAAGCGCACTCAAATTCAAACTTAACTTGAATTCAAACTTCACCGAACTTTTGAATTCAAGTTCAAACACCGTCTACTCATCAAATCAGCTCCTCCAAGGCCTTGTGTGGACCTCTTACACGGCTGAATACATAACGATAACATCTTGCAAGATTTTCAGATTTTAGCTAGAATTTGTTTTAGTTTTGAATTCAAACAAGTTTCAATTTTCAAACATTGTTAGCTAGCTTTATTTTGAATTAATTCTAGACATTTTAAGGATGATAGGACGTCAATCTTAGCCTATAAATAGAGCCTTTTGGGCACCTAGGAAGGCAACTTTTGATTAATAACAATTCTTGATATTTTCTTCACTTTGTGTGAGACTTTGTTTTCTTGGTTTTTCAATTAAAAACCTAAGTTAAGATCTTTCAAAGTTGAGCATTTTGAAGGTGTTGCCATTGCTAAAAGGTGCCGTCCATGAGGGCCATATTGGTTTTCCTGATCAACGACCATCCTGAAGTGTTGGTCTTGCTCATTTGATCCACACGTTTTTATCACTAAGGAAGAAAAGGGAAGTCTTCTTCCTTGTGCCTAACCCTTGGTGAAGGACGTTTGGAAGGTGGAATTGTTGGCGCCCACGTCTTGCACGCATCAATCGGAGATCCCATCAAGAGGTCACATGTCCTATGACAAGAGGGAGGGCTAGAGAACTTGGTCATCAAGTTGGAACCTTCTTGTACAAACATGTTCAAGATGAACCTAAGGTTCATTGGGTTCACCTCATTGAACCTACACTATGAACGTGTTTGTGTGTGCGTGTATGAGCATTCCTTGTTTTTGAATTTTATCTAGTTTTGATGAGGATCAAGGGTCCGATGAGGACCAAGGGTCCCATCAAGAGGTCAAGGGCCCTATGACAAGAAGGAGGGCAAGAGAACTTTGTCATTAAGTTGCCACCTTCTTATACAAGCATGTTCAAGATGAATCTAAGATTCCTTGGGTTTATTTAATTGTACCGTCACCTTGAACGTGTATAAGCATGCGTGTGTTCATTACTTTGGTTTTTGTCTTGTTTTCTTGTGATCTTTGTTTTATGTGTTTGCTTTGTAGGTAAATTAAGTACATGGAAGATCCAAATAAAATAAAGGCCCAAAAACAGCAAGGTGGTCGTGTGTTGCAACATGGGAGACAAAAGGAACGTTGTCTTTAAGAGAATGTTTATCTCCACAAAGACAAATTCAAATGTGTCCAAGATGGAATCTCTTGTACAAATTGAAATCAAAATCATCTCCAAATACAACAAGGGGGCCGGCCATTTTGAAGCAAAAGGATGATGACCAAATTGAATTTAAATATAAAGCTAGACTTGAATTTAAATTCAACCATAATTTGAATTCAAGTCTCAACTAATTGGAGACTTAAATTTCAAGAAGTTCTCAGCCTTATCCTAGCCCATCTACACTCCATTCTTGAAGCAAGAAGGAGATAAGATCACAATTCAAAGTGGAATCACAGTTTGAATTCAAATTCAAGTTCAATTTAAATTCAATCTCCAACCAACATTTGAATTCAACATCTCAGCCACTTGGAGACCTTCTCACGCGCCATTTCATCCCTTCCCACGCCAACTTGGAGATCAAAAAAGGTGAGATCAAAATTCAAAGATTGAATCAAGTTTGAAATCAAGTTCAAATTCAATTTGAATTCAATCTTCAACCAACCTTTGAATTCAATTCCAACCACTTCATCTACATCAAGACCAAGTATCAAACGCCAACTTCATCATCATACACGGCCAGATTCATTGAGGATAATGTCTTTTAAAATTTGAAGATTTTAGCTAGAATTTGTTTTAGCTTTGAATTCAAATAATTTTCAAACATTACTAGCTTGCTTTATTTTGAATTAGTTCTAGACGTTTTAAGGCTCAATCTCAGCCTATAAATAGAGCCTTTTGGGGCGCCTAGGAGCACAACTTTTGATGAATAACAATTCTTGATGTTTTCTTCACTTTCTGTGAGACTTTGTTTTCTTGGTTTTGTATTAAAAACCTAAGTTAAGATCCTTCAAAGTTGAGCATTTTGAAGGTGTTGGTCTTGCTCATTTAAGCCACACGTTTTATCACTAAGGAAGCAAGGGGGAGCCTTCTTCTTTGTGCCTAACCCTTTTTGAAGGACGTTTGGAAGGTGGAGTTGTTGGAGCACACGCCTTGCACGTATCAAGTTTTCTTGTGATCCTTGTTTTATGTGTTTGCTTTGTAGGTAAATTAGGTGCTTGAAAGTTCCAAGCCAAATGGAGGTTCAAAATGGAATTATAGGCGTGTGTTCCAAAAAAGGAGACAAAAAGAATGTTGTCTTGAAAGGAATAATTGTCTCCACAAAGACAAGTTCAAATGTGGTTCAAGATGGAATTCCTTTTCAAATTGAACTCAAAATTATCTCCAACCATCAACAAAGGGGACGGCCATTTGAAGTGCAAAGATGGAGATCAAATTGAATTTAAACTTGAAGTTAAATTTGAATTTAAATTCAACCATGATTTGAATTCAAGTTTCAACCAATTTGAGACTTAAATTTCAAGAAGATTTCAGCCATTATCTTCAGCCATCTACACGCTATCTTGGAGATTAAGAGAAGGATAGATCACAATTCAAATTGAATCCAAGTTTGAATTCGATTTCAAACTCAATTTGAATTCAATCTTCGACATCCTTTGAATTCAATCCCAATCACTTTATCATCATCAAATCAGATTTCCAACACCTCAATAATCATCACACACGGCTGGAAGGAGGTGGGAAGGATAATCAACAACCAAATTCAAAGTTGCACTCAAATTCAAACTCAACTTGAATTCAAACTTCAGCCAACTTTTGAATTCAAGTTCAACCCCATCCTACTCATCAAATCAGCTCTCCAAACTTATTTGATGACAAAGTACACAGATGGATCAAGGAGGACGTCAACCGATTTTTGACAAGGAATTTTCTATTTTTTTGAATTCAAACAATTAGCAAATTTCAAGTTCAATTCAAATGTTTTTCTAGCTATTTTTTTTAGATAACATCTGGTTATCTTTAGTGTCTTTAGACATCTATAAATAGGCCCCTTTGGCCGATTTTAGGAACAACTTTGGATGAATAAAAATTCTTGATATTTTCTTCACTTCTTGTTAGACTTTGTTTTCTTGGTTTTGCATTAAAAACATAAGTTAAGATCCTTTAAAGTTGAGCATTTTGAAGGTATTGCCATTGATTAAAGGTGCTATCCAGGAGGGCCATTGTGGGTTGTCTGATCAACGACCATCTTGAAGTGTTGGTTCTTGCTCGTTTGAACCATATGTTTGTTTCACTAAGGAAGCAAGGGGAAGTCTTCTTCCTTGTGCCTAACTTTTGTGAAGGACGTTGGAATGTGGAATTGTTGGAGCCCATGTCTTGCACGCATCAAATTGGTATCAGAGATCAGGTTACTCTATTCCACCGTCTTCTATCGTTTTCTTTTCATTTGAGTCTATTTGTTTCAAGTCCAGTTGAGTCCTTCTACCCCATTCTTCACATCATTCGAGTCTTCCACACGTATAAAAAACAAACGTCCTAGAGCCTTTTTTTTGAATTTTTGCATTTTGCTGCATCTTGTTATTCATCATTCAAGTGTCATTTCTTTTTTTCTTTGGCATCACACATCTGAACTTGTGACACTCGAACTTGAACAAGTTAGGGTTTGTTGCATTTAGGTCACATTCAGCTTTCTTTTTTAACTCTACAACCATCAGCCTATAAAGCCACCTCGGTTTCAAATCATCTTGCTGCTACCGAAGCTTTTAGTTGGTGATGATTGTATGCATCTTGTGATTCACATTGTGATTGATTTCATGCTTTAAAACTAGCTATTCATATGTGTGTGAGCCTTCACAAGTCACTTTCAACACCACCAAAACCCTAAACAATCATCAAACACTACGGCCCAAGAAAAGCCATCTCAAACCCAACCCTGAAACCACCAACCAGCTTCCAAACTACCTTGTTTCACCCCTTAACCAAAAGGACTAAACCGATTTTGCCAAACAAAATCAGAATCAAAAGTTTCCAACTCATTCAAAAAAAAACACTAACCCTAGAATTCAAACATTGTTCAATTATGTCTTAAAACCATCCACTACCCAAATTGACCACACATATCTTCAATCACCAGCCCAAATAGCCCACATATACCGTCCATTTCGTTCCAAAACTAAAATCCCACGAAGACCCATAAATGACAAAAAAACCTCCAATTGAAAGCCCTATCCCTAACCCTAATTCTGTCTAGCCTCAATTTCCCTCACTTCCAAGGATATTTTGGCTGCAATTAGAGGTAGCACATTGCGATTCAAAGTTATTGCACTATTTTGCCAAAAAATGAAAATTATTAGGGCAAAAAGCATGAAATTCCAATTCTGTCCCTAGTCAAAAAAAGAATCTGAACCTTGATTGCGTTGAACAAGCAAGAAAGGAAAGAGAAACAAAAGAAAAATGAGAAAAGAAAAGGGGGAAAACATTTGTGCAACAATTGAAATTTTTCTTGGAGCAATTTGACAACCTTGGATACCATCTTTCATTTTCCTACACACAAAACGTCCTCCCACATTCATTCTCCTTATATTGCTCCTCTTGAACTAGTCACACACTTGGATGCTCGATTATTTCATGACTTGAACCATTTTGTGGATAGTAAGTGCATAGAATCAAAATTAACTAAAGAGTGCCCACGGCAACCCTTAGTTCATCTTTGGTTCAGCCTTATACATCAATTTTGGTTGCTTACTTTCTTTGAATCTTAGTAGAAAAGTTCAAGTTTTTTTTCTATTTCTCTTGATTCTGTTTTGATACTATTTGGTGTAAATTGAAATCAAAAGGGAGAAACAAGTGGAGATCGTTGTGATTTGGAAAAGCATTGGCAAACACTTTCTTAATTGATCGCTTTGAATCTTATTAACTTCAGGTTATCCAAGAAACAAAGTGGTAAGAGAGTGGAAATAAAAGAAAGAGGAGTGTTCAAATTTTGTTTTTACCAATCACTTCACGTTTGCTTGTCTTTGTGTTAGTTTGCTTCTTTTCTTTTCTTTTCGTTTTTGTTTGATCACTTTAGGTAAAACATGGAGAGCAGCACTTATTCCGCATCTATCAAGTCAAAAGAGGCCGAGACTGTTGACAATACACAACAACAAATGCTGGAGATGTTAAAGAAACTCATGCATGACAACGAGGTAATCAAACATCAATTGGAGGATGTTGAAAGGAGCCAAAAGACAAGCGATGGACAAGGCACAAGCAGGGCAATTCCCATGCCACAAACACAGTGACATCCACCTGAAGAAGTTGAGGATGACAACCTTAGACCACCGCACATCGAGCCAAGAAGGTTTGTTCCTCCAATGCAACCGAGAAGGTACGCTCCAAGAAGGTACAATGATGATTACATTCCATTTGAGCACGATGATTATGACTTTGATGACCACACTTCCCGTGGTTACCAAAGACGCCAAAACCCCCTTTTCCCACAAGATGACGATTTTCTAAAAACGAAGATAAATATTCCAACGTTTTATGGTAAAAGTAATGCGGAGGAATATTTTGAGTGGGAAACGAAAGTGGATCTAATCTTTTCTTGTACCAACTACACTAAATTACAAAAGGTGAGGTATGCTTTTATTGAGTTTTCTGGTTACACATTAAATTGATGGACGAATTTGTGTAGAAATAGGACTAAGACAAGACAACCTCCAATTGTCACTTGGGAAGAAATGAAATTTGAAATGAGACAATGATTTATCTCAAGCAATTTTGAGAGTTCCATTTTTACAAGTTTGCAAAACTTAAGGCAAGGTTCCAAAAGTGCAGACGAATTCTATAAGGAATTAGAAATTTTGTTAGAAAGGTCTAACTTGCAGGAACCCAAAGAAGCCACCAAGACTCATTTCTTACATGGTCTAAACAGGGAGATTGCGCAAAGGGTTAAACTTCAACCATACCTCGACCTAATGACCATGGTCCACATGGCTGAGAAGATTGAACAACTAAAGGTACGTAGTTCCTCCAATTTCAATTCCACTTATCGTACTAATCATTCTTCATCAAGGTTTCAAGCAAGCCTTTAGGAACGGGAAGCTCACGGCCTACAGGAGGCCAAACACGTGACCAAGGTGTGTCACAAAGGATGGACAACCGTGTGCAATCCACAGAAAAGCGAGATGACTAAGCCCAACAAAAGGCTCCTACAGAGAATTCTTCTGATCTCTCAAACAGGTTTAGGGACATTAAATGCTATAAATGTCAAGGGCATGGTCACATAGGAAAAGAGTGTTCTAATGCAAAATGAATCATGTTAATTGAGGAGACCAATGAATATGTGATTGAATCCGAGCATGAAAATGAATCAGAGCATGATAATGAAACTGAACTTGAAGAGGATCTAGGCGCACTAGATGATTTTGATACTAAGGAATTTATTATTGTGCGTAGAGGCTTTGAATGCATATCCAAAATTAGATGATCACAAACAACATACAGAAAACATTTTCCATATTCATTGCATGAAAAAGGTAAAGTGTGCACTATGATCATTGATTCGGTTCTTGTGCAAATGTGGCTAGCATCAAATTGGTACGAAAACTGAATTTGCCTATGACTAATCATCTGCATCCTTACAAAGTTGCGTGGTTAAATGCTTGCGGTGAAGTTAGCGTCAGTAAGCAAGTTTTGATTTCTCTTGGCATTGGTAGTTACAAAGATGATGTTTTATGTGATGTTGCATCAATGCATGCTAGTCATATCTTACTTGGTAGGCCATGACAAATTGATCAACATGTGACATATGATGGATATTTGAATCGTTATTCTTTCAAATTGAATGGTAAACTTTACAAATTGCATGCACTTCCACCCCACAAAGTCCACGAAGATCACCAAGGCATGTCTAAGTCTAAGACTGACCCTAAGGAAAAGGAAGCTGAGAGAAAATTCGTGGAATGCATGAAAAGTGAGAACAAAAAACAAGAGAGTAAAGGAAAAGAGGTAGTGCCCGTAAGCGTCAACGATTCCAAAAAGAAGTGTGGATATTTTACAAAGAAAAGAGAGGTCACACGAGCCCTTTATAGCAACCAAACCGTTCTCATTCGCATTCCCAAGGCGTGTTACCTTTCATTAGAAGAACTCCCACCAAATCTACCTACCTCTGTTGCATCCCTTATCCAAGAGTACGATGTTCTATTTCCCACCGAGCCACCATCCGGATTACCAACTATTTGAGGAATTGGACACCAAATCAATTTTGCCCTAGGAGCCGTTTTACCAAATCGACCAGCCTATCGAGCCAACCTAGAAGAAACCAAGAAAATCCAAAGGCAAGTAGAGGAACTCTTAACAAGTGGACAAATCCGAGAGATCCTAAGCCTGTCAGTCGTCCCTTTCATTTTAGTACCCAAAAAGGATGGAACTTGGAGAATGTGTACCGATTTGATGCGTCACACATCAGACGCGGAGTGTATCCTGGACTGGTGTATAATGTTGGGTTCAAACCTTCCCTTACAAGCTAGCTTTTGAGGCCAAGTTAGGGGTCCGAAAGACTTATCATTTGGTATCAGATCAAAGGTTCTCCTTTAATCTATCATTCATTTGGTTTCTTTTTTGTCTTCATTTTTGTGTCATCGAAAAAAAATTATGTTCCAAAAAAAATTCAGCCTTAAAACTTTCATCCAACTTGATATTTTATCAAAAAAAACACAACCTATCTTTCTGGACTTGACAATATCAATACCTTGACATATTGAACAAAGGATCGAAATTTCCTTGACATATTGGACTGTTGGACACTTTAAACATATTGGACCATATTGGACTCTTTGGACATATTGAACAGGACCAAATACCGAACTCCTTGGACATTTTGACAAAGCATATTGGAGTTACCTTGACAAGGACCCTGTACAAGGACAAGGACAATCTTTAAAATATCTTAAAACATTCAAAAGATTGCATCTTACTTGCATTGTATGTTGTGTTTATTGATGCATACAAGTGATCCATACTCATACAATCATTACACTACAAAAGATTGAGTCTCTTTTCACAAGAGCATCTTTAAACATCCTTTTGTATAAGATTCGGCTTAGAACAAAAAAAATTGGAGTAAGCAGGTGGTTGTGTTCTTTGATTAATCCTTTGGTTACTTTGAGTTTCTTGTATTTCAGCCCAAAAAAAAGAGAGAGAACCTAAAAAAAAGCGTTACAAAAAAGGAATACAAAATAGCCGTTATTCAAAAGTGGCTATTTGAATTGCTTCAAACGGTCTACTTGCATAATCAAAACTACAAAAACTTCCTACAACACCCACGACCAAAAAAACACCCTTTTATATACAACTTCGGACACTTCTTCCTTTATGCATCTTGGACATTGCATACGTGTGATTAAGTGCATTGAGTCTAAGTGTGGTTAAGGATTTCCCAAGACAACCCCTTAGCAATTCTTTGTCTCAGTCCTTTACATCACATTTGGTTTCATAATTTTCTTGAATCTTAAAGTTTGTCCAAGTGTGTTGTGTGTCCTTTGCTCGGTATCCATTCTTACTTTTGTGATACTAACCCTGTTTTTGAAGATTGCACAAGCTGATGAAGACCTCCACGTTGTTGCTCGCTTGGTTGCTTCTAGCCCACGATTGGATTAGAGGCACAAGAAAAGAGAGGTAAAAGACTTGTAAGGACTTAAAGAGGGGAGGTAAAAGCCTTGAGTGTCAAAATACGAGTAAGAAAGGACAAGCACAAGTTGAAATTCTCTTTACACTAACGTAACAAAGCTTCTTTAGTCTTTGTGTTAGTTTTCCTTTTTCTTTGTGTTGTTTTAATTTTGTTTCAGGTTTAGATGGATGAGACACTGTTTAAAAATTCCAATACTCCCCCACCTTTGGAGGATATGAGGAATCCCGTGACGGAAGAGAATGTACTTGGAATGCTTAGAAGGATTACCGAGAGGTTAGACCTAGTAGAGGCTGAAATATCTAACCCTCGCCACCAAACATCTTAACCAGGAACCATCGAAGGAAATGGCTCCACGATTAGAAATATGGCTACCCAATTTGAGGGTCCAAGCTGTGTTCCAGTTGATCCACCATGGCAAGCCATTCGTGGTCAAATGATAGGACAAAGAGGACGAGGCAGATGGGCCTACAACACGCCCCAATGTACATGCCACCATTAGAAGAGATGTATCTTGAGGATGATCCACATATTCATGATGGTCAATGGGGAAGAGATTATGAGGAACTGTTTGATGTTGAAACCCGTAACCTTCAACGTCAAAACTGTGACTATGATGTTCCTAATCGTGGGTACTATCCTAGGCACAATAAGCATGATGATGATTCCCATAAGATCAAGATGAACATTCCTCCATTTCAGGGGCAAAGTGATCCCGAAGGATACCTCGAATGGGAAAGAAAGGTAGAACTCAGTTACTCTTGTACTTCCTTTTTTGAACTAAGTAAAGTGCCTTTTGCAGCATTGAGTTTACAGAATACGCACTTCTTTGGTGGGATCAAACGCTAAGTACAAGAAGGAGTGGAGAAGGACCCATTCAAACATGGAGGAGATGAAAAGAGATATGAGAAAAAAGGTTTGTGCCTCAATTTTATGAAAGAACTATGATTCAAAGACTAACCCAACTCAAGCACGGAAATAGAATTGTTGATGAATGCTATAAAGAAATGGAGTTGTTGATGATGAGAGCACAGATCGATGAAAAAGAAGATGCTACCATAGCAAGGTTTCTAGAAGGACTGAACAAAGAAATTGCCCTTCCGGTGGAGTTTCAATCTTGTGCAACCTTAGCATCGATGGTACACTTGGCAGAAAAGGTGGAAAGACAGTTGAGGAGGCCTTCCACACAAGGTAATATTCGGCCCTCTACCCAACCCATGAACAGGTTTAGCACACGACAGAATCCACTGTTTACACGGTCAAGCCAAGCTTCACACCATCCATCACCACCATTTCAAGCCCGTGTGCAACAGCCACTACACCGTCCACCTTAGCAGCAAGATCGTACACATCAAGCTCTCTCACGAATCAACAAAGGCAAACAAAAGGTTGGTGAACAACCTTAAGGTAAATCTTCTAACCCTTCTAGTAGATCTAGGGACATTAAATGCTGTAGATGTTAGGGTTTAGGTCATATTGCATCTGAATGTCCTAATGTTAAACGTATCATGTACATAGAGGACAGTGTAGAGTATTATTCTAATTCTGAGCATGAAGAGGAAGAGCATGTTGACGAGGGAGTAGAAGAGAATGAGGTTGAGGAATGCACTATTGAGGAAGAACTTGCATCTAGTGAGCTTTTAGTTGTTAAGAGATCACTTAATGCACAAACTAAAGTAGATGAGCATGAACAAGAGAGGGAGAACATATTTCATACACATTGCATGATAAAAGAAAAAGTGTGCACCATGATTGTAGATGCAGGATCTTGTATTAATGTTGCTAGTGCAGAATTAGTTTGAAAACTTGAAGTACCCATGACTAAACATCCACGACCTTATAGTTTGACATGTCTTAATGGCTGTGGTGAAATTAAAGTGAGTAAGCAAGTCTTTGTTTCATTGTCCATAGGTAATTACAAGGATGACATTCTTTGTGACGTTGCACCCATGCACGCTAGTCATATTCTCTTGGGACGACCATGGAAATTTGATAATAGAGTCATTCATGATGGTTACCTTAATACATATTCATTTAAGATGGATAATAAGACGTATAGATTGCGTGCATTGCCCCCGCACAAAGTCTATGAGGATCAAAAACGCCTTGCGTAAAAGCGTTCAGATCCTACTGAAAGAGAGGCTGAAAAGAAGTTTATTGAAAGCCTCAAGCAAGAAAAGGCTTGGCTCAATAAGGGCTTGGCCAAGGAGGGCACAACGAAAGAGGGTTCGGCCAAGGTTGAATCTTCGGCGAAGAAAAACTTAATCAAGCAAGAAAAGAAGCATGCATTCTTTGCTAGTCATTCTGAGGTCTCACATGCTTTATATGATCGTAAGACTGTTTATATGATGCTTTTCAAAGAATCATTGTTTTCTGTAAGTGACTTACCATCTACATTGCCTAGTGGAGTTGTGTCTTTGCTTGAAGAGTTTTCAGATTTGTTTCCTGAGGAGGAACCCGCTGGATTGCCACCTTTACGTGGGATAGAGCACCAAATAGATTTTATACCCGGTGCTACATTGCCTAATAGACCAGCCTATAGGGCAAATCCCAAGGAGACAAAGGAGATCCAACGCCAAGTAGAGGAGCTACTAGCCAAGGGCAAGGTGAGAGAGAGCATGAGCCCATGTGCTATACCAGTGATTGTTGTGCCCAAAAAGGATGGCTCATGGAGAATGTGCACAGATTGTCGCGCCATTAATAAGATCATGGTAAATTATCGGTACCGTATTCCCAGACTCGATGACATGTTAGATGAATTGCATGGAGCTAAATACTTTACTAAAATTGATTTGAAAAGTGGGTACTTTCAAGTGCGCATCAAAGAGGGAGATGAATGGAAGACTACATTTAGGACTAAGTTTGGTTTGTATTAGTGGTTAGTAATGCTTTTTGGTTTAACTAATGCACCTAGTACATTCATGAGGTTAATGAACAAAGTCCTACGTGCATTCATTGGGAAGTTTGTTGTTGTCTATTTCGATGATAACTTGATATATTCTAAGATATTGCATGAACATATAGGACACTTAAGAGCTATGTTTGAGACTTTACAGAAAGAATAACTATATGCTAATTTTAAAAGGTGTTCCTTTTGCTTGGACAAAGTGATATTCTTAGGATATGTTGTTAGTGCAAATGGCATTGAAATGGACCAAGAAAAGGTGAAGTCAATCCTTGAGTGGCCTATCCCTAAAACAGTTGGTGAAGTTAGAAGTTTTCATGGCTTAGCCAGCTTTTATAGGCAGTTTGTTTAGGATTTTTATCTATTGAAGCCCCTTTAAATGAGATTGTAAAGAAAGATGTTGGATTTCATTGGAGGGAGGCACAACAATTGGCGTTTAATGAGCTTAAAAGAAGATTAACGACATCACCTATTCTTAAACTACCAAGCTTTGAAGGAACATTTGAGATTGAATGTGATGCTAGTGGTATAGGAATTGGAGCCGTGTTAACACAAGCTAAACATCCTATTGCATACTTCAGTGAGAAATTAAAAGGTGCCCAATTGAATTATTCTACATATGATAAAGAGTTGTATCCAGTGGTAAGATCTTTGCAAACTTGGCAGCATTACTTGCAACCTAAGGAATTTGTCACGGATCATGAATCCATTAAGTATCTTAAGGGCTAAGGCAAGTTGAATAAAAGACATGCTAAGTGGGTAGAATTTATTGAACAATTTCCTTATGTGATTTAATATAAGCAAGGAAAAGATAACGTAGTAGTTGATGCATTGTATAGGAGGTATTCCTTGATTACCACATTGTCTTCTTGTTTGCTTGGATTTGAACTGATTAAGGAGTTATATGCTAGCGATCATGATTTCCATTCTATCTATGCAGCATGTGCTGAATCATCTTTTGGTAAGTTCTACATTCATGATGGATTCTAGTTTACGGAAGGTAAGTTGTGCATACCACAATCATCTTTGCGTGAATTGCTTGTTAAGGAGGCACATAGAGGCCGCCTTATGGGTCACTTTGGTGTCTTTAAGACTTTAGAGGCATTGCGTGAGCATTTCTTCTGGCCCCACATGCGTGCAGATGTATAGAAAAGATTTGTGCTCATTGCATTACGTGTAAGCAAGCAAAGTCTATGTTGCATCCACATGGTTTATATCATCCACTACCTGTACCCCTTTCACCTTGGGTTGATGTTAGTATGGATTTTGTTCTAGGACTGCGTAGATCAAAGACGGGTAAGGATAGTATGTTTGTTGTTGTGGATTGTTTCTCTAAGATGGCTCACTTTATATCAAGCAGAAAAGTTGATGATGCATCCATGTTGCCGACTTGTTCTTTAAGGAAGTTGTTCATTTGCATGGTATGCCTAGAACTATTGTTAGTGATAGGGATACAAAATTTTTGAGTCACTTTTGGCGTGTCCTTTGGGGTAAGTTGGTTACTACACTCTTATTTTCTACTACTGCTCATCCACAGACTGACAGTCAAACCAAAGTAGTAAATAAGATGTTGTCTCAACTTTTACGTTCTCTAATTCAGAAGAACTTAAAGAATTGGGAAGATTGTTTGCCACGTATTGAGTTTTCATATAATAGGAGTGTGCATAGTGGTACTTTGTATTCTCCTTTTGAGATTGTTTACGGCTTCAATCCCCTTTCCCCACTTGATTTATTGCCTATACCTACAAATGAAAAATTAAGCCTAGATGGTAAGGCAAAGGCTGAATTGGTGAAGAAGTTGCATGCCAAAGTGAGATTAAAAATTGCAAAGAAGAACAAGCAGTATGCTAAGCAAGCCAACAAAGGAAGGAAGAGAGTTGTCTTTGAGCTAGTCGACTTAGTATGATTGCACTTGCTCAATGAGCGGTTTCCTAATGAAAGGAAATCCAAGTTGATGCCAAGAGGTGATGGTCCTTTCAAGGTGCTTGAGAGGATCAATGACAATGCCTACATCATTGACCTCCCGCAAGGTAAGTATGGTTCTGTCTCAAATACTTTTAATGTTTCTGATCAATCTCCTTTTAGTGATGCTTTAGATTCGAGGACAAGAGACAAGAAGTATGACAAAGAGTTTGAGCCAAGAAGCTGATGCATTCTTGTTCAGACATGTGCGAGACGAGCCTGCAAACAAAGAGTGTCTTTGGGTTCACTTACTTGAGCCCAATCTTTGAGTTTTTATGTGTTGTAACATATATGAGTCGTTTGCTTAAAGTTTCTTGTTTGTAAAGTTTGTTCTTTCGGTCTTGCATGAGCAAACCTTGAGTCTTTTAGCTTGTTAGGCCTTTAGGGTTGTTTATTATGTTTCTATGTTTATTATAATTATTTTAAGGACATGTAAGGTTGTCGGAGATGTTTGAAGACCAAAGGAGTTGAAGAGAAGCAAGCCCATTTCAGAATGTAATTTTCTGGCAGGACAAGTTTTTGTAAAAACAGGCGTATCTCTTAAACCAAAAGGGAAAATCAAGTGATTCAAGTTTCCTTGGAAACAAAAGAAAAAGATCTAGCACATTCATGTTTTGCACATTTCCAAGATTTGTCATTATAATGGCCAAAAACAGCATTGAATTTCAAGTATTGTTTCTGCCTAATTCTGTGACACATGTTTAGTAACTTGGACTTATCTCTTTAATGGGTGGGCCAAATTCAGAGAACTACATATGTTTATTTTCTACAGTCAATGGGCTATAATTCTTTGAGAGGAGTCAAGGCCTAATTCGAGCTGCAAGTGATCCAAAAATAGGCCAAAATTCATACAAGTTTTCAAGAGCCCGTACTAAAAGCATTCAGGACACTCAAAACTTTGGAGGGCCATATCTAACTCGTCCCATACACAAATGAGGTGATTCAAAGGCCCAAATTCAATTTCAAAATGTGATCTACAATTCCCAGGAAGTGATAAAGACCAGAATCTGCTTCTATAAGGGGTCAAACCGTTTGCCAACAGATTACACATTTTTAGTCTTTTTTGTAGCCTTTTGACTAGCCTTTTCTTTAGCTTTGTAGACTAGACTTTTTTTTAGTATTCTTGGCCCTATTTAAAGGAGGCATGGACGTCCATATAGATGAAGAAAAGTTGGAGAATTGATTCATAAGAATTCTTGGGCAAAATTAGCCTATTTTCTCTTCACAAACACTTGTGAGTTTTGCTTTTTGATTCTTCTTAAGAACAAGTTGAATGTTTCTTTGTTTCTTTGAAGATGAAATTTATAATCCAACCAAGGAGTGAGCAACCTTGTGGGGAATATCTAAAATCAAAGGTGTGGTCGTCCAAGACGGTGCAAACTTGCTTGGGAAACTGGTAACTTTGGAAGGAGGAAGGCTCAAACAAAAACCTTGGTGATCAAGGGAGTTAAGCTCTTGCCTACAACCGTTAAGGATCCATGTGTTAAAGGAGACGATTCGTACGAGGCGTGACAACCGCGCATCCGTTTTGTATCAAAGCTTTGGGCTTCCGGTCAGGCCGGTGTCTCGTGAGGTTTGGCAGAACGCCGATTGAGGTAGTCGGATCCTGAAGAGGGTGGGGATGATACGTTCCACATCGGACGCGGAGTGCATCCTGGACTGGTGTATAAGGTTGGGTTCAAACCTTCCCTTACAAGCTAGCTTTTGAGGTGAAGTTAGGGGTCCGAAAGCCTTATCACGATTGCCGTGCCATAAACAAAATTACCATCAAGTATAGGTACCCCATACCTAGGCTGGATGATATGTTGGTTATATTGAAATGATCTAGATATTTCACCAAAATTGACCTTAAGCAAGGGTACTTCCAAGTGCGGATTAGAGAAGGGGACGAATGGAAGACTGCATTCAAAACCAAATTTGGGCTCTATGAGTGGTTAGTGATGCCCTTCGGGCTCACCAACGGCCTTGCACCTTTATGAAGTTAATGAACGAAGTCTTACAAGCTTTCATAGGACGATTTGTTTTGGTTTACTTTGACGATATCTTGATCTATTTCCAGACCATAGAAGACCATTTTGACCATATTAGAGCCGTTTTTGAGAAGCTTAAGCAAGAACAACTTTACGCCAACTTTAAGAAGTGCTCTTTTTGTTTGGAACAAGTAGTCTTCCTAGGCGTTGTCATTTCGGCTGAGGGGTAGAAATGGATTAGAAAAAGGTTAGGTCGATTGTGGAGTGGACTACACCTAACAATTTAGGGGAAGTTTGTAGTTTTCATGGACTTGCAAGTTTTTATAGACGCTTTGCCAAAGATTTTTCATCCATAGCTGCACCCTTAAATGAGATTATGCAAAAAGATGTGCCTTTTAGGTGGGAAGAGCCACAGCAACAGGCATTTGATGAGCTTAAATGGAGGCTAACCACTGTACCCATACTTAGGTTACCAAATTTTGACGAAACTTTTGAGATTGAGTGTGATGCAAGTGGAGTGGGTATTGGAGCGGTATTGACCCAAGGTAAGAAACCCATAGCCTATTTTAGTGAAAAGTTGAAAGGTGCTGCATTGAATTACTCTACCTATGATGAGGGCCCTCGTGAGATCCCTACAAACTTGGCAATACTACCTTCAACCTAGAGAGTTTGTGATCCACACTGACCATGAAAGCCTCAAGTACCTTAAAGAGCAAGGAAAGTTGAACAAAAGACATGCTAAATGGGTAGAGTTCATAGAGCAATTCCCTTACGTGATTAAGTACAAAGAAGGAAAGGATAATATAGTTGATGATGCCCTCTCTAGGAGGTACATGTTAGTGACTACATTATCCTCACGATTCTTAGGATTCGAATCACTTAAGGACTTGTACCCCTACGACCATGATTTTGGCACCATTTTCGAGGCATGTAAAGAGGGACCATTCGGAAAATTCTACATGCATGAGGGATATCTTTTCAAAGAGCATAAATTGTGTGTTCTCCAGTCGTCCCTACGAGAAGCATTGACTAGAGAAGCCCATGGGGGAGGGTTAATGGGTCATTTCGGAGTGTTCAAAAGCCTTGAAACCCTTAAAGAACATTTCTATTCGCCACACATGTGCGTAGACGCCAAGAGATTATGTGGTAGTTGCATCACTTGCAAACAAGCCAAATTCAAGTCCCAACCACATGGCCTATACACGCCCTTACCCGTCCCTGATTTCCCTTGGATTGACGTTGTAGGATCTACAAGGCACCACTAGAAGGGGGAGGGGGGTTGAATAGATGGTGCGGAAAGTGTGGTTTTTAAAATTTCTTTAAACTTGAACAATTCAAGTTCTGAAAACAGTTTCTGTTTTCAGGACCTGTTTTAAAACGTTTTTAACACTAGGTTAGAGGTCTCCAAAAGTTATGAAATTTTGAGAGAACATAGCCTCAGATGTTAGGAGGGTCCCCTAAAAATTTCACATTAAAATTCAATCTTTAACCCCTTCAAACACCGTTGGTACTCAGATTATGCAAATCTGCTAGAAACGGTAGATGGTTTTGCAAAATTAATTTCTATTTGTGTGAACGTCCAAATGCTCTGAGAATTTAACCACTAACTCCTTTTATACTATATTTAAACGGGTTCAAACATTTTTGGAAAATTCTTTTGGGAAGTAGGTCAATTACAACCAAAGTCTCAACCTTTGCAAGTCTGAAAATCAGACTGCACTAGTCTCAGAACTTTTGATGTTTGATTGACTTATACTTATCCAAAAGGGTTGAAACTTGTGCCAAATTAACCCTAGAACGTGTAAGTATGTTTCTGGAAATTTTCGTAATTTTTGAAAATTGTTTACTATTTTTATGGATGCGAAAAAGAAGGATAAACAGTGCAGTAACTGAAACGTAAATGCAGAAAGTAAATGGCACCAAGAATTTTATACTGGTTCGGTTATAAACAACCTACTCCAGTCTTCAAGGAACACCTTCCTTGGTTCACACTAATCACACACACGCAGTACACCTTACCGCAGGGTTGATAGAGTTACACCTAACTCCAACCCTTTACAAACCTTGTATTGCAAGTACAATTCTCACGAACACCACCACCTTGCTAGAGTGAAGATTGATCACACCTTGATCAATCTTTTACAAAGATATATGAATGGTGGTTTATCTCAAGTCTATTCAAGATTGAAAGATATGAAAACAATAGGCTTTACAAGAAGAGAGAAAGAAAGAAGATGTAGAAGAAGAAGAGCTAGGCTTTTTGATCTCTTTGAATTGCAATGCTTGTTGTTGTTTTTGTTTGCTCTCTTCTCTTTTCTCTTAACCTTGCAGCCGTCCCCTTAGTTATGTTTCCCCCTCTTGAAAATTGTCTTTTAAGTCCTCGAGAGAGTGTAAGACATCATTGTGACAAGGCCTTGCTTACTTGGCATCTTCTTATTGGATGATCATTTAGTCTTCGCTTACTTGGCACCTCCTTATTGGTTCAACATTGTCAACATGATGACATGGAAAAAATCTGACATATACACTTTAACATGTGACAAAAATCAATCATAAAATCATTCCATAAATCAAGAGATACGTCATAAATTGCAAGACAAAGAAAGTCTTCCAAATCCATGCTTAAAATTTCGGCCATAACATTCTTGCCATGCTGAATTTTCAGCATGTGCATCATGGGGATAAAGTTCAAATTATTACCATTTTTCTTTGGATTTTCATCATAAAAATGAATCAACAATTTATGGTAAGTATTGCTACCAATTAAGAAATGAACTTGGACACAAATAAGCCTTCAAATTTGGCCATACAGCTTGTACACATGCTGAAAAATTTTCAGCATGTGATATGTAGAATATCACCATTTATTTATTTTAAATAATATTCAAAACCTTACCATATCTTCTTCTAATCAATCACTTAATAAGAGATGACAAAATATGTCACATTGAATAGCTAAAAATCGGCCACCCTAAGTTTAGTATGTTGAAATTTTCAGCATGTGACATAAGAGAGATATACCTTGAATTCTTACCATTTGTAGCTTCTCTCTTCAATTCACCAACTTTGTATGATTGATCCTTGACCAATCAAGATGCCAACAAAGCTCCACATGTGCTCCAAATCAGCTGTATGTGACGTTGGAAGGTGTATATACATGTGCTGAAATTTATTTTTGCTAACTTTATAAAATAATGCACATTTATCAATACACACATGTTATATTCCAATCAGCACTTAATTTAATTTTCTAGAATACTTTAAGATGTATATCATATGTAAAAAAGTGTCTAGATACGTGTCACATGTTGTACCAAAAACGTTCCATGTGTTGTGTGCGTAGAAAACCGAATTTTCGATATTTATCGATGTAGCGCCCCGCACCCGGGCCTCGTCCGGATACGGTGCACCCGCCGTACTTCACTAAGGAGAGTACAAAGCGTCATGCGTAACATGCGAAAATCCATAACATACATCATGGACTCCCATGCTAACATTCAACATGGTAGTAAAATTTAGGCAGAATTAAAACTTTTCAAATTAAACACGAAATAACTAAGTTCCCAAAGTAGCAGTCTCACAAAACATCATAGTCAAATTTCGAAAGAGTTCAAACATATTCATAATACAACCATCTCGGCAGCACAAAAGTCCTTAAGCTTAGCCCTCTTCATATCTCCTCGCCTATGGATATGGTACCCTTGGCTCATCTTCGATCCATATTATCTTGGCATTATCTGGGGGAAAAAAATAAAGTGTGAGTGATAAAAATCACCCAGCAAGAATACAATAAACGACCATGAAATACACAAAGAGTCATAACATGAATGTATTACCCCAAAAACCTCAAATAATCGTAATTCATACCTGATCTTAAATCCTGAGCTTGCTTGACGTTCGACTTAAGCATGTTTTTAGGTAATGCTATACCAATAGTAACTTATAAACATTAACCGTAACATGCAACATGTCCTCATGATCGTGAGTTATGCAATATGCAATGCATGATGTCATGTCATGCCATGTCAAAACATCATTTTGGTCCCATACAATAACGTGTCATAAAAACAGAGTGTCAGATCAATTAACCCCAGATCTGAGCGGGTCCAGAACAGATATCAGATCAATTAACCCCGGATCTGAGCGGGTCCAGAAAAGATATCAGATCAATTAACCCCGGATCTGAGCGGGTCCAGAACAGATATCAGATCAATTAACCCCAGATCTGAGCGGGTCCAGAACAGATATCAGATCAACTAACCCCGGATCTGAGCGGGTCCAGAACATATCATGTCATTAGACCAATTAACCCCGGGTCTGGAGTCGGGTTAGTCGCATGCTTGGCCAGCAAAGGAATCATGAAGCTTTCTTTAAAAACATGGGACCGTAAAAACCTTTCATGCATAACTGAAAACACTTTTCACTTGAAAAGACTTGCTTGCATAAAATTCATAAAATCGGTTTCATGATCATGCATAATACATGCAGTGATATGCAATGCAAGTCATGGCGTGAATAACATATTAACATGCATGGTTCGGGCTTAGGGAATCCTTAATTTCCTATATCATACTCATAAGCGGACAAATTAACCCTAATTAATGTATTTCCTTGTTCAGCCTAAATTTCAGCTTTAGTATATCAACTTTGCGTCCGTGATTACCCTCCAAAACGTTAGGGTTATCCTAACTAACTTTCGTGACTTATTCCTATGTGTCTTGGGGATTTGTCATAAAATTTTCAGATTACATTGATAACCATAAGGGCTCATTTAATTACTTTTCAGAAACTGTTTAAGTGCTGAAACCGATCTGACCAACTTTACTAAAACTTTAATTGCGGCGAATCCGTAATTCGTTTCCCAGAAATTCCAACTCGCCCAAGTCATAAACATGTGGAACTAGTATCCTACCGAAATTTAGCCCGTTTTCATATCTCTAAGTCCCCTTTCTGAGGCCTGGAAAGTCGTTACTAATTCCAAGTTGGCTCCAGTAATTTCAGTTGAGCAGTTTTACCAAATAATTCATTAAAAATTAACCATAGCTCATTTTACTAAAATTCCAGCTGGCATCTCTACTAACCTCATGGGGCTAGGTTTGTGCCAAAAACCAGATTTATTGAAGGTCCACAAGGTCCTCTTTTAATTCGTTGAAATCAGTGGTCAATTCTGCTCAGCGCCAGAATTGTCTACTGGAGCAGTTTTACCGCGTAATTTCTTAAAAATAATCCTTAGCCTATTTTAACAAAATTCCAACTCATACATGTCATAAACATGTAAGACTAGCATTGTACTGATAACTAGCCCATTTTCATGTCCCTAAGATTCATTTTTGAGTCCATTAACTCGTTACTTAATTTCTGCTCTGTTCCAGTACTTCCCATTGAGCAGTGTTACCAATTAAATCATTAAAATTAATCCACAACTTTTTTTACCATGATTCCAGCTGGAGTACTCACTGCACGCTTGGTATTGTTATCATGCCAAAAATCAGCTTTATTGAACCATTACAAGGTCCTTTTTCGAGTCAATCAAAAAGAGATGCAGTTCTGCTCAGTTCCAGACTTTTCAGTCTGAGCAGCTTTACCAAATATTTTATTAAAAATATTCCACAACTCCTTTTACCAAAATTCCAACTTTCACATTTTCTATACACATAAGGCTATCCCCACAACGAAAATCAGCTTTATTGAATATCTACAAGATCTCTTTTCAAGCCATTCAACACGCTACTCTATTCTGTCATGTTCCAGACTTTTCAGCCTGAGCAGTCTCGCCAATTATTTTATTAAACATTAACCATAACTTATTTTACCAAAATTCCAACTCTCAGCTCTGCTATACACATGGGGATAGCTCTGTGCCAAAAAAACCAGATTTATTGAAGGTCTAAAAGGTCCGGTTTTAACCCGTTGAAAATAGTGCTCCATTCTGCCCAGCTCCAGAATTTCCAACTGGAGCAGTTCTACTAAATATTTTATTAAAAATAATATGTAACTTATTTTAACAAAATTCCAATTCTCACTTGTGCTACACTCATAAGGCTAACTTGGTACCAAAAATTAGCTTCATTGAAGGTCTGTAAGGTCAGTTCTTAGGCCGTTGAAGATGCCATCCCATTCTGCCTAGCTCCAGTAGTTTGATATCTTGTCATTGGTTCAAATCAAAGGTCCGCCATTCATCTTGTTCTTATGAGATATATTATTGATTACCACTTAAACCTTAAATCATCTCAAAACAGCCTTGTAACTAAATGCATGTAATAAAAGATTCCATCTTTGAGAGAATAAGCCACATGCAATGCATTGTTCTTAAGGAATCTATAAGATATAATCTCAAACTTAGGATATTCAACTAAAGATTAAACCTTAAGAACTTCTAGTCATTCAAGTCACAAACTCTTTAAATAAATCATGAGAGATCATTGTATAATTGCCTCTTTTAAGCTAGAAACCTCCCTCTAGCTTGAATCTTGGATGAAATGAAGTGAAGTCTCCCTCCACAAGATGAGTCTTGAATGGAGGTTGAAATGAATCCAACCCACCAAGAAGTTGGCTTCTCTTAATAGCATGAAGGATCTTCACCTAGTGACCACTTGAAGGTCACGTTTTTAGCAAGAAAAGAAGGATACCAATGTAAGCTTCATCCTTTGAAATATAGGACTTACTTAGAAGATTCAACATTCAACTTACCTAGATGAGTTCTTGGAGCTTGAAGATAAGAATAGTCTTGACACTCCTAAGCTTCAATGGGGCCGAAATTTGGAGAAATGTTGTAAGTGTGCACAAGCTTCTACTTAAAATAAAACTTGAGAATGTTGTAGGGGTGAATGATGGTAGTCTTGTAGAATAAATTGAAGGAATCTCCAAGATGGGGAGACACATCCCACGGTTTCTTGAGTCAAAAATGGGACAAGAAGATTCCCATGTGTGCTATGATGCTTCTTGGTGTCTTGAGCCCTCCTTTTTGACTACTCATTCCAAGGAATTCTAATATTCTCTAAGGGTGATAAATGGTCTTCTTAAGACTTTAAGAATTTGTACTACATAATTTGAGAAATTGTTGTAGTACCAAGAGGGGTGGGGCGGTTTTGGTCCAAGAGAGGGAGGGGAGACAAAACTTTGTCAAAAGTTGGGGAAAGATGGTCTTGCATGCTCCCTTTTCTTCTTTATTTTATTATTTGTTTTGCATGCCTTGTCTCCTTTTCCTTTTATTTAATTAGTTTATTGCATGCATGTCTTATTTAAATTAGTCTAGGGTTTAGGTGGCTTCTAGAAGCCCTTGGCCGAAAATTTGGGTTTTGGGAGGGGTTCTTTGGACAATTTTGATTTTTCTTTAATTCATGTGTTATATTGTTTCCTTTAATTTATTGTATTCCAAGATTAACATATATATACACATTAAAATGTGCAATATGCATGTCACCTAAAACATGTACCATGTATCCGCATATATATATATACCTATTATATATATATACTCGCCCATTTGTACATATTATGTATATATATACCTTCTTATGTACACGCATATATATATATATAAATATATATATATATATATGCGCCCATATGTGTATATACTATATATATACGCCTTTCTATGTGCACGTATGTATGTATATATACATTTCCTACGCATATACCCTATACACGCACATGCCTATATATTGGTATGTATTGTTCATATAACTATATTCTTCATGTATCACTTTTCTTGAAATCCCCTTATTTAATTATTTAGTGTCATCTTCTAAGTATTTAAGTAAAGAGGGTTAAGCTAGCTTAAGTAACACGCGCTTAAAGAAATTATCGCTTTCATTCCGTCACTTGTTCATAGTTCCAAGTACATGTCGTTGGGGTACAACAATCGATTACTTGATTTTTCTCTAATGTAAATTCCAACTTTTGCACATGTTATATATATTATGTTACACATAATATATATAATATATACTTTAAATCTCAGCACTTGGCTGGTTTAAAGTGGTACCATTAGCATGTGACAAAATTAAACTTGGAATCTTCACATTTTGGCGTTAATGTGGAGTAATTTGTGTGTGCCAACATGGAAAGTATTTTTGGCTGAAAATATCATGTATGGCACGAAATTTATGATGATTTTTGATGTATAGGGGCTGGCCATTTATTTATGGCAAGTACGTGACACGTTGGCGAAGTTTCGGTATTCGCCCGATACGACAAATTTCGGTTTAGAACCTTTTATCGTGTCGTATTTAATTTTTCATCACCATATCTTATATCATATGATATAAGACCTGAATATACTCATAAATATGAGTTAAGTATAGTGGTGTGACGTTAACGTACGTACGTAAAATACATAACGTGTCGGTAGTACGTTGGAATACATGTGTATGTGCCTTTATTTAAAAATTCTGAAAATATGTGTGATATATATGTGTATATGCGTGTGCATTAAAGGATGGGGAGGAGAAGAAGACTTTCCTTCCTTAGCCTTGTTGCCTTTGTACCTTTTCCAAATGTAGCTTCCTTTAATGAACTACTTAGTTTATTAAACTAAGTACTTCACCTAATGAACTAGTTTAGTTCATTAATGGTGGCACCTGAAACTAGTATAAACACAACAAATGTTTGCCATATGATGTAAGCTTTAATGCTTCATGGCTCGTTAGTACGGCAACATAATATATAAGCTAAATAAGGCAAGTAATGGCAAGATATCATGCATTCATGTACACGTATATATATATTGTGCACGTTTATATATATATACATATTTAAGTCACTTATTTTGAAATCACTCAAACCCCCTTATCTCTACAATCTCCCCCTTTTGATGATTTTCAAAATAACTTGTGTACATGATTTAAATGCTATCTCCCCCCTTTAATTGTGCGCAAATTTGAAATTTGAATTTCAAATTTCAAATCTGGCTCCCCCTTGATTTGTGCAATTAAGATCAATCAGTGTCTCTCCTCCCCCTTAAATCATGTTTTTCTATTTCAAATTTCAAATCCGGCTCCCCCTTGATTTGTGCAATTAAGATCAATCAGTGTCTCTCCTCCCCCTTAAATCATGTTTTTCTCTCCCTCTTTATTTTGGAAAGTAAATCAAAAGATTCCTGTCAAAAAGGAAAGTAAATCAAAGAATGTCAAATCAAATCATATCAACGGGAATCATGCCTAATTTAGAGCGAAGAGATTCATATGTGGCTTGATTTAAGGCCTTTGTAAATATATCCGCTACTTGTGATTCTGTGTGTACGTGATCTATGACAATATTACCATTGTTAACGTGATCACGAAGAAAGTGATAGCGTACTTCTATATGCTTAGCCTTAGAATGTAACACGGGGTTCTTATACAAATTTATTGCACTCATACTATCACAATATATAGGAATTTTATTTACGGTAATTCCAAAGTCCGAAAGTTGTTGTTTTATCCACAACAACTGTGTGCAACAAAGGCTAAGAGCCATGTACTCAGCCTCAGTAGTGGACAAAGCAACACTTGCTTGCTTTTTGGAAAACCATGAAATAAGGGAATTTCCTATAAATTGGCAGGTTCTGCTCGTGCTTTTTCTATCTATTTAGCAGCCACCATAATCTGAATCAGTGTAAGCATGTAAGTCAAATGTAGAATCCTTATCGTACCAAATACCTAAGGTGGGCGTGTGCTTAATATAACGAAATATTCTTTTTACCGCATTTAAGTGTGACACCTTAGGTTGACTTTGAAAACGAGCACACATGCATACACTAAAAATGATGTCAGGCCTACTAGCAGTTAAATATAGCAAAGAACCTATCATAGATCTATATAATCCATTATCAACGTCTTTACCATGTTCGTCTTTGTCTAATTTAGTAGTGACACTCATAGGGGTGGGGGATGGTTTCAAATTTTCAAAATTAAACTTTTTGATCATGTCATTAACATATTTTGCTTGGCTTATATGAATTCCTTTACTCGTTTGCTTAATCTGCAAGCCAAGAAAATAATTAAGTTCACCAACCATAGACATTTCAAATTCAGATTTCATGCAATTTTCAAAATCTTTAACAAGTCTATGTGAGGTAGAGCCAAAAATAATGTCATCTACGTAGATTTGAATAATAAGTAAATCTGATTTTTCTTGTTTCAAAAATAGTGTACTATCTATAGTACCACGTTTAAAATTATTTTGTAAAAGGAAAGTAGCAAAACGATCATACCATGCTCTCGGTGCTTGCTTTAGGCCATATAGTGCCTTCTTTAGTTTGTACACGTGATCTGGATGTTCCAAATCTTCAAAACTGGGTGGTTGCTTCACGTATACTTCTTCTTGTATGAATCCGTTTAGGAAAGCACTTTTTACATCCATTTGATATAATTTAAAATCTTTCATGCAAGCAATAGCAAGTAATAGTCGTATAGCTTCTAGACGTGCTACGGGTGCGAATGTTTCATCATAGTCAATTCCTTCTTCTTGATTATATCCTTGTGCAACAAGTCTCGCTTTATTTCTAACAACCTTTCCTTCTTCATTCATTTTATTCCTAAATACCCACTTTGTGCCTATAATAGTCTTATCTTGTGGTCGTGGCACTAAATCTGATACATCATTTCTAACGAATTGATTAAGTTCGTCATCCATAGCATCAATCCAAGATGAATCACTCAAAGCATCATGCACATTTTTGGGCTCAATTTCAGAAATCATAGCATGAAATTCATTTATTTCATCCGAAGTGATTCTTCTACGTGGTCGCACACCGTGAGTGAGGTCGCCTATGATGAGATCATGTGGGTGATCTCTATGCCATCTTGGTTGATTATTTTCTAAGTTATCATGCATTTCTATATGATCATGCATTTCTAGTGTCTCATTCATATCATGCATATCAAAAGAATCATTATCTTCATTCAAAACGGGTTTCAATTCAAAATCATCGTCATATTCCTTATCTTTATCAATCTCACCAATTCATTAAATTTAACATGAATAGATTCTATAATTTGTCTAGTGAGAGGATCATAACATCTATATGCCTTCGAATTTATAGAATACCCAACAAAAATGCACTCAATTGATTTGGATTCAAATTTATCTAAATTATCTTTTGTATTTAAAAAAAACATTTGCATCCAAACACACGAAAATAGTCAATCTTAGGCATGCGATCATTCAAAATCTCATAAGGCGTCTTGTTTATTTTCTTTCTTATAGATAGGCGATTTACAATATAGCATGCACAATTTACGGCTTTCGCCCACAAAAATCTAGGCAATTTGTTTTCACATAACATGGTCCTAGCGATTTCTTGCAATGTGCGGTTCTTTCTTTCTACTACTCCATTTAATTGTGGAGTTCTAGGTGGCGAAAACTCATGCTTAATTTCTTTTTCTTTGCAAAACGAAATCATCTCTTTGTTTTTAAACTCACCGCCTCTATCGCTTCTTATCCTTTTTACATTTACACCGTATTGATTTTCAAGTTGTTTAATTAATTTACAGTCTCAATGGCGCTATCATCCTTATATGCAAGAAATAAAGTCCAAGTATAACGAGAAAAGTCATCAACAATTACGCATGCATAGTGACGCCCACCAAAGCTTGTAGTGCGACTAGGACCAAACAAATCTATATGCAATAGTTCTAATATTCTAGTCGTGCTTATTTCATTTTTCGGCTTAAGTGACTCACGTGTTTGTTTGCCTTTTATGCAAGATTCACACAACTGAAAGTTGTCTAAATCCAGCGTAGGCAATCTCCGTACTAGGTTCTTACGTTGAAGTTTTTCTAGTGTGGAAATGCCAATGTGTCCTAAACGTCTATGCCATAAATTCACATTGGGTTCATTTGACATAAAACACTTAACTTTAGTGTCTACTACATCATCCATAGATAGCGTAAAAATATTGCCTTCTCGTTTTCCTTTTAAAACGGTTTCTCCATTTTTATTAATTATGTTTTAATAAGGGTGAGTAAAACACACATTAAAGCCATTGTCAACAAATTGAGAAATGCTAAGAAGATTGTAGGATAAGTTGCTTACCAAAAATACGTTGGAGATTTGGAGTGTGTTTGGATTACCAATCGTACCTTTTCCGATGATCTTGCCTTTGTTGTTGTCTCCGAAGGTCACGGATCCGCCTTTTGTGACCTTCTTTAGTTTGGTGAATAAGCTCGGGTCACCCGTCATGTGTCTCGATCATCTACTATCAAGGAACCACTTTATAGATGTATCTTTCGATGTGTGGGCTCCCTACAATGTGCAAAGGTGATTTAGGTACCCTTTTAACTTTGGGTCCTTTCGAGTTAGTTAATCACCTCTTGGTAAAAGTACCTTTCGGTACCCATACTTGGGTGATCCTTCTCGGTCTATCAAATGGCAAGAATGTAGATGAAGGTGCGATATAGTAGACATGTGGTACATGCACTTTGGGCCTTTGCCTAAGGACTCCTCTATACTCACTAAATGAAGGACGTTTTTGATATGTCCTTGTGTGTGTGTGTGTAGTGCGTGGATGATATGCATTTCGTGTATGCATTGTTCTCTTCTTTTCGTATCTATAAGGTACAAAGTTATATTTCACATGATATGAAGAAGTGGGGCGTGAGGAAGGGGGCGCTTTCTGCGTCATCTTAGACGCCACTTGCGGCTTAGGGGTGTCTACTTTCTTAGACACAACAAACTTGGTTGGTTTGATTGATACTTCGTTAGTATCAATCTATCCCAATCCAGTTTTGTCGCTGTCATGCTTTTGTGATAATATGATGCGATGCAGCATGTTGGACCCTGTATCAAACTGTTTCATCATTTTCTCTAGATCGGTATTCCTTGATTTCAAATTTGAAGTCTCAGATTTCATTTCATTATTTTGAGTGGTTAATGATGAAATCTCTGTCTTTAATGCAGTAATGACACAAGATGACTCTTTCTTTGAATCGCTTAATTGAGCGACAAGATTCTCGTTAGAAGATTCTAACAGTTTCTTGTCTTCATTAATCGTTTCTTTTCCTTAGCGAGAGTCTTGGTGAATTTATGCAATTCTAGATACTGACTAAAAAGATCATCATAAGAAGGTTCAGAGTCAGAGTCAGAATCAGATGATACCTCATTAGATGCTTTGGATGCAAAGCATACTTGTGCGGTCTCCTCTTCAGTCTCAGTTTCAGAATCTGATGAATCACTCCAGGTGGCGGCCTTTAGAGCACGCTTCCTTTGTTTGGGTTCTGAGACGAGTCTATTTTTAGTCCGCTCCTTGTCAGGGTATTTAGTATTTTTCTTTTCTTTATTGGGGCAGTCATATGATAAGTGTTCGAGTTTGCCACATTCATAACATTTAACGTCTTTATCATTTGACTTGTTTTTATTTCTCTTTGTTGTAGTGCCCTTGTTTTTGTTTCTAAATGACCTTCTCATAAATTTTCTTAGTCCTTTAGCCAATAGAATTAGGTCATCATTTTCCAATTCAGAATCACTATCATCTAATGATCGGAGGGAGGGGAGACGTATTCACATGATTTAAAAGCAATAGCTTTACCTTGTTTAGATGATTCCGATTTCCATATGATGAGTTTATTTTCATAAACTTTAAGTGATCCGATTAGTTCTTCCATCTTTATTGATTTAGTTTCCTTGCTCTCTTCTATTGCGGTCACTTTTGGATCCCATTCAGAAGGAAGGCTTCGTAGGACTTTCTGTACCTTTTCCTACGTAGTAAAAGCCTTACCAAGAGACTCAAGAGAGTTGTAGATGTTAGTCAAACGAAGATCCATATCTACAATAGACTCATTGGGTAATAATTTAAAAGACTCAAGTGTGGATATGAGCATGTTAATTTTTAACTCTTTTACTTGACTCGTGCCTTCGTGTTTTATTTCTAGAATCCTCCACATTTCTTGTGCACTCGAACAGTTTGACACATAACTAGACTCACTCTTACTTAATCCATTTAGAAGCAATTGCATGGCCTTAGCATTCATACTAAGTTTCTTTTTATCATCACTCGTATATTCTTGTCTAGTTTTAACAACTTCTAAAGTGACTCCGTCTACGGTGGATACCTTAGATGGGACATAAGGACCATCTTCAATTATTGACCAAAGATCTATATCTATAGCCATAAGAAAAAGCTTCATCCTAAGTTTCCACTGAATAAACGACTCACCGTCAAAAAGTGGAGGCCTTTGGCTCGACATACCTTCTTACTTGGTTTTGAGATTTGTGGATGCCATCTCACGGAATTGTTGGATTCCTTGAAGTGAGTATTCCTTCTCTCTGATACCACTTGTAGGATCTGCAAGGCACCACTAGAAGGGAGGGGGGGGGGTTTGAATAGATGGTGCGGAAAGTGTGGTTTTTAAAATTTCTTTAAACTTGAACAATTCAAGTTCTGAAAACAGTTTCTGTTTTCAGGACCTGTTTTAAAACGTATTTAAAACTAGGTTAGAGGTCTCCAAAAATTATGAAATTTTGAGAGAACTTAGCCTCAGATGTTATGAGGGTCCCCTAAAAATTTCAAATTAAAATTCAACCTTTAACCCCTTCAAAAACCGTTGGTACTCAGATTATGCAAATATGCAAGAAACGGTAGATGGTTTTGAAAAATTAATTCCTATTTGTGTGAACGTCCAAATGCTCTGAGAATTTAACCACTAACTCCTTTTATACTATATTTAAATGGGTTCAAACAGTTTTGGAAAATTCTTTTGGGAAGTAGGTCAATTACAACCAAAGTCTCAACCTTTGCAAGTCTGAAAATCAGACTGAACTAGTCTCAGAACTTTTGATGTTTGATTGACTTATACTTATCCAAAAGGGTTGAAACTTGTGCCAAATTAACCCTAGAACGTGTAAGTACGTTTCTGGAAATTTTCCTAATTTTTGAAAATCGTTTACTATTTTTATGGATGCGAACAAGAAGGATAAACAGTGCAGTAACTGAAACGTAAATGCAGAAAGTAAATGGCACCAAGAATTTTATACTGGTTCGGTTATAAACAACCTACTCTAGTCTTCAAGGAACACCTTCCTTGGTTCACACTAATCACACACACGCAGTACACCTTACCACAGGTTTGATAGAGTTACACCTAACTCCAACCCTTTACAAACCTTGTATTGCAAGTACAATTCTCACGAACACCACCACCTTGCTAGAGTGAAGATTGATCACACCTTGATCAATCTTTTACAAAGATATATGAATGGTGGTTTATGTCAAGCCTATTCAAGATTGAAAGATATGAAAACAATATGCTTTACAAGAAGAGAGAAAGAAAGAAGATGTAGAAGAAGAAGAGCTAGGCTTTTTGATCTCTTTGAATTGCAATGCTTGTTGTTGTTTTTGTTTGCTCTCTTCTCTTTTCTTTTAACCTTGCAGCCGTCCCCTTAGGTATGTTTCCCCCTCTTGAAAATTGTCTTTTAAGTCCTTGAGAGAGTGTAAGACATCATTTTGACAAGGCCTTGCTTACTTGGCATCTTCTTATTGGATGATCATTTAGTCTTCGCTTCCTTGGCACCTCCTTATTGGTTCAACATTGTCAACATGATGACATGGAAAAAATCTGAGACATACATTTTAACATGTGCCAAAAATCAATCATAAAATCATTCCATAAATCAAGAGATACATCATAAATTGCAAGACAAAGAAATTCTTCCAAATCCATGCTTAAAATTTGGGCCATAACATTCTTGCCATGCTGAATTTTCAGCATGTGCATCATAGGGATAAAGTTCAAATCATTACCATTTTTCTTTGAATTTTCATCATAAAAATGAATCAACAATTTATGGTAAGTATTGCTACCAATTAAGAAATGAACTTGGACACAAATAGGCCTTCAAATTCGGCCATACAACTTGTACACATGCTGAAAAATTTTCAACATGTGATATGTAGAATATCACCATTTATTTATTTTAAATAATATTCAAAACCTTACCATATCTTCTTCTAATCAATCACTTAATAAGAGATGACAAAATATGTCACATTGAATAGCTAAAAATCGGCCACCCTAAGTTTAGTATGTTGAAATTTTCAGCATGTGACATAAGAGGGATATACCTTGAATTCTTACCATTTGTAGCTTCGCTCTTCAATTCACCAACTTTGTATGATTGATCCTTGACCAATCAAGATGCCAACAAAGCTCCACATGTGCTCGAAATCAGCTGTATGTGACGTTGGAAGGTGTATATACATGTGCTGAAATTTATTTTTGCTAACTTTATAAAATAATGCACATTTATTAATACACACATGTTATATTCCAATCAGCCCTTATTTTAATTTTCTAGAACACTTTAAGATGTATATCATATGTAAAAAAGTGTCTAGATACGTGTCACATGTTGTACCAAAAACGTTCCATGTGTTGTGTGCGTAGAAAACCGAATTTTCGATATTTATTGATTACCCGATTTTTCTCTAATTTAAATTCCAAATTTTGCACATGTTATATATATTATGTTATACATAATATATATAATATATACTTTAAATCTCAGCACTTGGCTGGTTTAAAGTGGTACCATTAGCATGTGACAAAATTAAACTTGGAATCTTCACATTTTGGCCTTAATGTGGAGTAATTTGTGTGTGCCAACATGGAAAGTATTTTTGGCTGAAAATATCATGTATGGCACGAAATTTATGATGATTTTTGAAGTATAGGTTCTGGCCATTTATTTATTGCAAGTACGTGACACGTTGGCGAAGTTTCGGTATTCGCCCGATACGACAAATTTCGATTTAGAACCTTTTATCGTGTCGTATTTAATTTGTCATAACCATATCTTATATCATATGATATAAGACCTGAATATACTCATAAATATGAGTTTAGTGGTGTGACGTTAACGTACGTACGTAAAATACATAACGTGTCAGTTG
Organism: Eustoma russellianum; assembly: GCA_036186865.1. Lineage (NCBI taxonomy): Eukaryota > Viridiplantae > Streptophyta > Magnoliopsida > Gentianales > Gentianaceae > Eustoma > Eustoma russellianum. The sequence continues at coordinate 34,221,856 of AP025047.1, forward strand.
TACGTTGGAATACAAGTGTATGTGCCTTTATTTAAAAATTCTGAAAATATATGTGATATATATGTGTATATGCGTGTGCATTAAAGGATGGGGAGGAGGAGAAGACTTTCCTTCCTTAGCCTTGTTGCCTTTGTGCCTTTTCCAAATGTAGCTTCCTTTAATGAACTAAGTTTATTAAACTAAGTACTTCACTTAATGAACTAGTTTAGTTCATTAATGGTGGCACCTGAAAATAGTATAAACACAACAAATGTTTGCCATATGATGTAAGCTTTAATGTTTCATGGCTCGTTAGTACGGAAACATAATATATAAGCTAAATAAGGCAAGTAATGGCAAGATATCATGCATTCATGTACACGTATATATATATATTGTGCACGTTTATATATATATATATATACACATTTAAGTCACTTATTTTAAAATCACTCAAACCCCCTTATCTCTATAGACATATCCATGGACTTTGTGTTAGGACTTCTTAGGTCTAGAGGAGGGCGTGATAGCATTTATGTCGTGGTAGATCGATTTTCAAAAATAGCACACTTCATTGCATGTAGAAAAGTTGATGATGTCACACATGTTGCTGACTTGTTCTTTGAAGAAATTGTAAGATTGCATGGCATGCCATGTACAATTGTAAGTGATAGAGATACAAAATTTCTGAGTCATTTCTGGCTTGTTTTGTGGGCTAAACTTTGTACTCAGTTGTTGCTTTCTACCACAGCTCACCCACAAACTGATAGACAAACTGAAGTAGTTAATCGTACACTTTCTCAACTTTTGCATGCCATTTTGCAAAAACATCTTAAACATTGGGAAGATTGTTACCATATATGGAATTTGCATACAATAGGAGTGTCCATCACGGTTCTTTACATAGTCCATTTGAAATCGTGTATGGTTTTAACCCCTTGTCTCCCCTTGATTTGATTCCTATTCTCGTGCATGAACGTTCAAGTTTTGATGGTAAACAAAAAGCAGAAAAGATAAAGAAACTGCATGAATACGTAAGAACACAACTTGCAAAGGAAAACCAAGCATATAAAACACGAGCCAACAAACATAGAAAACGAGTTGTGTTTGAACCATGAGATTTGGTTTGGGTACATTTGTGAAAAGAAAGGTTTCCTAATGAACGAAAGTCAAAATTGTCTCCTAGAGAAGATGGACCATTCAAAGTCTTAAAACGCATAGGTGATAATGCCTACATCCTTGATCTTCCCGAGAGGTATGGTTCTATTTCTTCTACTTTTAATGTTGCTGACCTCATCCCTTTCACTGATGACCCTTTCGATTCGAGGATGAATCATTTTGAGGAGGGGGGATTGATGAGGATCAGGAATCCCATCAACAGGTCACGGGTCCTATGACAAGGAGGGCTAGAGAACTTGGTCATCAAGTTGGAACCTTCTTGTACAAACATGTTCAAGATGAAGCTAAGGTTCATTAGGTTCACCTTATTGAACCTACACTATGAACGTGTTTGCGTGTGCGTGTGTGAGCATTCCTTTTTTTGAATTTTGTCTAGTTTTCTTGTGATCCTTGTTTTTTGTGTTTTCTTTGTAGGTAAATTAGGTACATGGAAGTTCCAAGCGAAATGGAGGTTCAAAATGGCATTATAGGCGTGTGTTTCAAAAAGGGAGACAAAAGGAATGTTGTCTTGAGACTTATCTTCAAGCTTTACCTTATTCTGACGTTCAGTGGAATGATTGTCTCCACAAAAGACAAGTTCAAATGTGGTGCAAGATGGAATTCCTTTTCAAATTGAACTCAAAATTATCTCCAACCATCAACAAAGGGGGACGGCCATTTGAAGTGCAAAGATGGAGATCAAATTGAATATAAACTTGAAGTTAAACTTGAATTTAAATTCAACCATGATTTGAATTCAAGTTTCGACCAATTTGAGACTTAAATTTCAAGAAGATTTTAGCCATTATCTTCAGCCATCTACACGCCATCTTGGAGATTAATAGAAGGATAGATCACAATTCAAATTGAATTTAAGTTTGAATTCAAATTCAAACTCAAATCTGAATTCAATCTTCAACCATCCTTTGAATTCAATCCCAATCACTTTATCATCATCAAATCAGATTTCCAACACCTCAATAATCATCACACACAGTTGGAAGGAGGTGGGAAGGATAATCAACAACCAAATTCAAAGTGTACTCAAATTCAAACTCAACTTGAATTCAAACTTCACCCAACTTTTGAATTCAACTTCAACCCCATCCTATTCATCAAATCAGCTCTCCAAACTTATTTGATGACCAAGTACACGGCTGGGTCAAGGAGGACATCAACCTATTTTTGGCAAGGAATTTTCTAGTTTTTTTTTTAATTTAAACAATTAGCAAATTTCAAGTTCAATTCAAATGTTTTTCTTGCTATTTTTTAGATAACATCTGGTTATCTTTAGTGTCTTTAGACATCTATAAATAGTCCCCCTTTGGCCAATTTTACGAACAACTTTGGATGAATAAAAATTCTTGATATTTTCTTCACTTCTTGTGAGACTTTGTTTTCTTGGTTTTCTTTAAAAACCTAAGTTAAGATCCTTCAAAGTTGAGCATTTTGAAGGTGTTGCCATTGCTTAAAGGTGCTGTCCAAGAGGGCCATTGTGGTTTGTCTGATCAACGACCATCTTGAAGTGTTGGTTCTTGCTCGTTTGAACCATACGTTTGTTTCACTAAGGAAGCAAGGGGAAGTCTTCTTCCTTGTGCCTAACCCTTGTGAAGGACGTTGGAATATGGAATTGTTGGAGCCCACGTATATTACACACATCAGGTTTGTTTGCCAGCATTATGTTTGAGATCCTCAATATCACTTTTCATGCAACCAAACGCATGGACCAGGCTATACATCATTCGAGCAATGATTCCATGGTCATAGGACCTTGTGGCATGATATGGGTAGTAGGAGGGGTCTGTTCATTTCCATGTGATTCAGCCATGTTTTCCTAAGACCAACAAGAAAAGAAAAACAAACACAAAGACGGAAGGGAGTTTGTTATGTTAGTTCAAACAACTGTTTGCTCTCTTTCTCTTGTGTGTATGTTCACTCAATCCTTGTAGTGTTCTTGGTAGAATCTCAGGTTAGAGCCAATCAAAACAAACAACCAATGAATATATATCCAAACAAGTCTTCAATACTTCCTTCAACACAAACACTTCCACACGGCTTTCCACTTCTACACAATACCAATTAAATAAACACCAAACTTGGGCTGTCTAAGATTCAAGAGAAAACTAGAAACCAACAAGTATGTTATAGGCTGAGTCAAGAAAAACTAAGGGTTGCTCTGGACAATCCTTAACTTACCTTAAGCCTTATGCAACTCAAATGAATCTAAGAAGTGAATATAGAGGCAACCAAGTGTTCAAAGTATACCTTCGGTTTTCTTGGAGAAAATGTACAGGTGGTTAAGCTAAGGAACTTTTCTTTCTTTTTCTTGATGATAATTTTGCTAAACCTTCCTTTTTAAATCTGATTTAAGAAGGAATAGTCTTTCTTTTCTTTTGGCTTTTTTGTACAACTCGTTATAATTTTAGCTAGGCCAATGTATACATAGGATTTTCTTTGTTTAGCCTCTTCTTTTGTCCGTCGGTTCTGTGGCTCAAAGTGTACAAGGTTTATCTTTCCTTTTGGTAGAAGATGGCTAAGCAACTTTGAACACTTTGCAATGTAATTTTACAATTACAAACAATTAAGTATACAGAAAGTCTTAATGCAAGCTAAGAGCTTCGATTACAACAACATGAGTAAAAGACTTTGGTAGCAATGTAAGTTTTGGACTAAATATAAATAAAGCAGAAATAGTTTCTAAATGAAGAACTTAAGTCCAAGAAAACATTTAAACAATTGAAATACAACCAAAGTAAGCGTAACATTCAGCTAATGTTGAAGCACGTTGTATTAGCCTTTTAACCGTATAGTTCCCTTTAGATCCAAGGTTTTTGTTATGTCTCAATTTTCCAACAGTCCTCCAACCTTATACCATCAAGTTATGTCAAAGGTTCAGCCAACCATGAAGCATTTGTCCACCAACCTTATTTCTCCAAGTTGCATGGTAATCTTTTAACTTTGATAAGATTTAACAACTTTGAAATTTAGGACATGCACATGACTGAATTTCAAAGAGAAACAGATTTTGTTTTTTGTAATTTTTGGATTTAGTGACAAAGAAAACTGAAATAAAGACACAACAAAGGTATTCAACCTCATTAAGGGTGGATTGAATGACACTAGATATGAGAACAAGAAGAACAAACAAAAATTTGACAAAATTTAAAGATACGTGAGTTAAAGTGTAACCTTCGCTCTGATACCACTTAATGCACGGATTGCGCATGAAGATTGGACCTTCCTTCAATTCAACACAATCTCCCCAATCAGCTTGGATGAAAAGCACAATGGAATGGAAACCACCTCGCTCAAGCTGACTGTTTTCGGCAGTGTGCTTCAATGAGCTTCCCAACAAATGAGTTCAAATGTTTCTAAGCAAAAAAATAACCCTCTTAGCATTGTCCCTCCCAAGTATAAAGAAAATACATCCAAGATACCTCAAGTCTTGAATGGAACCTAGCCAATATTCAAGGATAAACAAGAACATAATGGTTCAAAAGCCTTTGGCTGAAATTTGTTTTCATATAAGTGTCTCTTACAAAGGACTAAATCCTCTATTTATAGGCCTAAGATACATTAAACAATTACATAATGACCTACCTATCAGCCAGTGAAATCAATGGCTCAAAAGTAGAAGTAAATCATTGTTGCAAGCAAAAGTCCTCATCCCTCAAATCTCGGTAGAATTGGTTCGTTTGCTTTTACAAGTGGGTTTTGAAGACTTTCGCCTGATTGAACCAAAAAAAATGTCTTCACCAAAGTTGTCGATAACAAAAGGAACTTTAATTTTGGCTTTTGAATCATCTGATTTGGAGTAGGGACAAAGGATATATCATGTGTTGAAGTTTTAGTTGCTTCCAGCTGTGGACTTTTGAAAATCAGGAGCCTCAACTTTATGGCATTTTTAAGCTTGATAACGAACAAATATGAGAATGTGCGAAACACCAAAGTTTTAACTTAATGTCATAGCTTTCGGCTCCAACTAAAATCAAGGGAGTCCAAGCTGGGATTGATGAGATATGGCTAGAAAACCGGCACTTTGTCATCCTGTTTTAGCTTCTGGAAATTTCAGCTTAGTCTTTGTCTTGCTTGAACGATGCTTTCTTTGACCTAAAACGACTTAAAACACATAAAAGAAATATATACAAGACAACAACTATAGCTAGGCATTTAGTACAAGTCATTGCTAAGAAAGGTAAATTATTTAAAAAAATGTAAACAACACTCTCAATATCTAACATATATTACCAACAATTATCTACAACTATGTTAATGCTTCCATGAAATGGATCCATTGGACATCCTCCTCTCTTGGTTCATCATCCACATGTTTGTATAGAAAGGTTCCCACTTCATGCATAAGTTTTCTAGCCATGCTCCTGGTTAGGGGACCTTTCTCTTGCATTGGTGTGGCCTTATATGTTGTTTCTTCTTCTTGGCTTGGCCGTGCCTCATCAAGTTGGGTCGGGTTTGGGGCTGAGTTTGGCAATGATCCGGGTAGGGCTTAATGTAGGGTTTTAGGTTCAAATGAATTGGAGTTTTGCAATCTGATTTTTGTTAGGAAAAATTGTGTCAGGGTCTTGTTTGAGGGGTCAAATGAGGCTGTTTATAGGTTGGTTTGATGATTGGTGGTGCTGGTTTGGAGGGTGTTTGTCCATGGGGGTTGTTTTGGCCGATTTAGGGTTCCTTTGGCAATTAGGTTTTATGTAGTGCAATGATCAACACTTGTACACTAAATTAATGCATGAATTCAGTCATAATATTAAAATTAAGACACATAAAATCAAAATCAACCAATAGCTTTGGTAGCAACAAGATTGATTATGACTAGGTGGCTTTTTAAGTGCTGTAAGGCAAAATGTTTGTATGATTGAATTTTAATCCTAGATGCAATGAGCCTATATGTCCAAGTTATTCGTAGAAGTTCTGATTTTTCACTGTATAAAACGTGCCAAATGAAGGAGATTATGAATAAAACAAATGACAAGGGATATGAGACCTCAATTGAAGCAAAATTCAGTTTTGTTCTGTTGAAACTCACGGCCTTGGGGAAAAAGAATGGGAAAAAAATTTATTTTAATGATGATTCGAAAAAAACATGTGGTGATGAAAGAAACGAGGAAGAAAAAATTCAGAATAAGAAATGAGTAGAAAATGCAAGTTATTTGGTGGAATTGAGTGACCTCTGGACTCTGATACCAATTTGATGCAAGCACGTGATGGACATATCCACTCTACCGCCTCCAACATCTCCCTCACAAAGGTTTATGTACAAAGAAGTGATCTTCTCCTTGCTTCCATTGTGTAGAAACTGCTAGCTTTAACAATCACCAAAAACTTCAAGCATACATTGATAAGCAAAACTTCAATAGGCCTTTCTACACGGCACTCTTAGCCAAAGATTCTCTTCAGGAAAACATTCTCTTGAACATTGTCTTTAAGACAACATCATCCTTTTCACACCATCAAGTCTCCTACGAGACAAAGTTAAAAAGACAAGAGTCATTAGTAATGCAAAGTTATGAAAATGAGAAAAAAGTGTATACCAAAAGGTAAAACAACATTCTCAAGGTAACAAATCTTTTGATGAATGCTATAAAGAATTAGAACATTTGCTTACGAGGACAAACATGGAGGAAGCTGAAGAGCCACAATGGCAAGGTTCTTAGCTGGCCTTCTGATGCGTGCAATACGTGGGCTCTAACAATTACACCTTCCAAATGTCCTTCATAGAGGGTTAAGCACAAGGAAGAAGACTTCCCCTTACTTCCTTAGTGATAAAAACGTGTGGTGCAATGAGCAAGGCCAACACTTCAAGATGGTCGTTGATCAGGCAAACCAATATGGCCCTCCTGGACGGCACCTTGAACCAATGGAAACACCTTCAAAATGCTCAACTTTGAAGGATCTTAACTTAGGTTTTTAATGCAAAACCAAGAAAACAAAGTCTCACAATAAGTGAAAAAAATATCAAGAAGTTTTATTCATCCAAAGTTGATCCTAAAACTCGGCCAAAAGGCCCTATTTATAGATGCCAAAAACCATGGAGATAACCAGATGTTATCTCTAAAGAAGGTATCTAGAAAGCATTTAAAATGAACTTGAAATTTGAAAATTGTTTGAATTCAAATCCAAGACAAATTCTAGCTAACATTTGCAATGCTTGTAGGCTGCCATCTTCACTCTATCCAGCCATGTATGATGATCAAATGAGGCCTTGGAGAAGCTGATTTGATGAGTAGGATGAGGTTGAAGTTGAATTCAAAAGTTGGATGAAGTTTGAATTCAAGTTAAGTTTGACATTGAGTGCACTTTGAATTTGGTTGTTGAATATCCTTTCTCAATCCTTCCATCCGTGTTCAAGATGTCTAATGAGGTGTCTTGAAATCTGATTTCATGATTATAAGATGGCTGGGGTTGATTCAAAAGATGGTTGAAGTTTGAATCAAAATTGAGTTTGAATTTGAATTCAAACTTGGATTCAATTTGAATTGGCATTTATCCTTCTTTTCCTCCAAGATGGCATGTAAGTGGGCTGAAGATAATGGCTGAATTCTTCTTGAAATGTAAGCCTCAAATTGGTTGAACTTTAATTCAAATCCTGGTTGGATTTAAATTCAAGTTTAAGTTTGAATTTAAATTCAATTTGATCATCCATCTTTGCTCCTCAAGTGGCTGGCCTCTTGGTTGTTGCTTGGATATGATTTTGAGTTCAATTTTGAAAAAGGAATTCCATCTTGGACACATTTGAATTTGTCTGTGGAGACAAACATTCTTTTCAAGACAACATTCCTTTTGTCTCCCTTTTTGTAACAAACGCCTATATTGCCCCTTGGACCTCTATTTGGTTTGGATCTTCCATGTACCTAATTTACCTACAAAGCAAACACATAAAACAAAGATCAGCAGAAACAAGATAAAATTCAATATAAAGAATGCACACACGCACATGTATAAACGCTCAAAGGGTGGGTTCAATGAAGTGAACCCATGGAACCTTAGGTTCATCTTGAACATGCTTATACAAGAAGGTTCCAACTTGTTGACAAAGTTCTCTTGCCCTCCTTCTTGTCATAGGGCCCTTGACCTCTTGATGGGATCCTTGATCCTCATCAATCCCCCCCGTCCTCAAGAGGATTCGTTCTCGAATCGAAAAGGTCATCAGTGAAAGGGGTGAGGTCAGCAACATTAAAAGTAGGCAAATAGAACCATACATTTCAGGAAGATCAAGGATGTATGCATTGTCATCTATGCATTTCAAAATTTGAAAGGTCCATCTCCTATAGGAAACAGTTTTGACTTTCGCTCATTGGGAAATCTTTCTTTGCGCAAATGTAACCACACTAAATCACCAGGTTTAAACACAACTCGTTTTCGATGTTTGTTAGCTCATCTTTAATAAGCTTTGTTTTTCTTTTCAAGTTGTCTTTTAACGTGTTCATGCAGTTTCTTTATCTTTTCCGCTTTTTGTTTACAATCAAGACTTTAACGTTCATGCACGGGAATAGGGATCAAATCAAGGGGAGACAAGGGATTAAAACCATACATGATTTCAAATGTACTATGTAAAGTACCGTGATGGACACTCCTACTATATGCGAATTCGATATATGATAAACAATCTTCCCAATGTTTAAGATGTTTTTGCAAAATGGCACGCAAAAGTTGAGAGAGAGTACGATTAACTACTTCAGTTTGTCCATCATTTTGTGGGTGAGCAGTGGTAGAAAACAACAATTGAGTACCAAGTTTATCCCATAAAACACGCCAAAAATGACTAAGAAATTTCGTATCTCTATCACTTACAATGATACGTGGCATGCCATGCAATCTCACAATTTCTTTAAAGAACAAGTCAGCAACATGTGTGGCATCATCAAATTTCCTACATGCAATGAAATGTGCCATCTTTGAAAATCTATCTACCACAACATAAATGCTATCGCGCCCCCTCGAGACCTAGGAAGTCCCAAAACAAAGTCCATGGAAATTTCAATCCAATGGGAATCAGGGACGGGTAAGGGCGTGTATAGGCCATGTGGTTGGGACTTGGATTTTGCTTGTTTGCAAGTGATGCAACTACCACATAACCTCTCAACATCTATGCACATGTGTGGCCAATAGAAATGTTCCTTAAGGGTTTCAAGGATTTTGAACATCCGAAATGACCCATTAACCCTTCCCCATGGGCTTCTCAAGTCAATGCTTCTCATAGGGATGATTGGGGAACACACAATTTATGTTCTTTGAAAAGGTATCCCTCATGTATGTAGAATTTTCCAAATGGTGCTTCTTTACATGCCACGAAATGGTGCCGAGGTACAATTCCTTAAGTGATTCGAATCCTAAGAATTTTGAGGATAATGTAGTCACTAACGTGTATCTCCTAGAGAGGGCATCAGCAACTATGTTGTCCTTTTCTTGTTTATACTTAATCACGTAAGGAAATTGTTCTATGTACTCTACCCATTTGGCATGTCTCTTGTTTAACATTCCCTGCCCTTTAAGGTACTTAAGGCTTTCGTGGTCAGTGCGGATCACAAACTCTTTAGGTTGAAGATAGTGTTGCTAAGTTTGTAGGGATTTCACGAGGGCATAAAGTTCCTTATCATAGGTAGAGTAATTATGCAGAACCTTTCAACTTCTCACTAAAGTAGGCTATGGGTTTCTTACCTTGGGTCAAAACTGCGCCTATTCCCACTCCACTTGCATCACACTCAATTTCAAAAGTTTCATCAAAATTTGGTAACCTATGTATGGGTGCAGTGGTTAGCCTACGTTTAAGCTCATCAAATGCGTGTTGTTGTGGCTCTTCCCACCTAAAAGACACATCTTTTTTTACAATTTCATTTAAAGTTGTAGCTATGGAGGAAAAATCTTTGACAAAGCGTCTATAAAAACTTGCAAGTCCATGGAAACTGCAAACTTCCCCTACATTTTTAGGTCTAGGCCACTCCACAATTGACCTAAACTTTTCCTCATCCATTTCTACTCCCTCAGCCGAAATGATAAAGCCTAGGAAGACTACTCGTTCCTAGGGGTGGCAATTTCAGACACGACATGAAACACGACCCGAACCTGATACGAATTTTTTCGAGTATGGGTACGACCTTGGCGGGTATCGTGTACAAATCAGGTAAGACCTAAAAGATACCCGCCAATGGCGGGTCGTGTCTGGGTATACCCGCGGGTACCCGTTTATACACGTTTATACACGAAATTAAAAAATGTATTTTAAATAAAATTTATAATTAATAAAATAAAAAATAAATTTTTCCAAAAAAAAAGACTACCGTGCTACTAAGTAAACCCTGTTCAATTCCCCCTTCCTCCATTCCCAAATCCCATTTCTTTAATATATTATTGCAGAGTTAAGTTGTTTGAGTTTAGAAGACCTCGCTCATTTTAATATTTAACATATGGTTGTGTACTTATTGTTGTTTCATACATTGTATCAATAGTCGTTTAAGTACATGAAACCTGAAAAAAATACACGAAACCTGAAAACACCTGAAAAGTACATGAAATGACATGTACATGACTTGAAATATTTGTGCTTGTCAAGTTCGTGTGTATACCTGATACAGACACGAAACCTGACATGTACGGGTTTGGGTATCTACATCCATACACGCAAAGCAAACGGGTAAGGTATGGGTATGGCATTTTGATACACGAAACCCGAAAAACACAAAATACGAAACATGATACACGACCTGTTTGACAACCCTACTCGTTCCAAACAAAAAGAGCATTTCTTAAAGTTGGCGTAAAGTTGTTCTTGCTTAAGCTTCTCAAAAACGGCCCCAATGTGGTCAAGGTGATCTTCTATGGTTCGGGAATAGATTAGGATATCATCAAAATAAACTATAAATCGTCCTATGAACGCTCGTATGACTTCATTCATTAGCCTCATAAAGGTGCTAGGGGCGTTGGTGAGCCCAAAGGGCATCACTAACCACTCATAGAGGTCAAACTTGGTTTTGAATGTAGTCTTCCATTCGTCCCCTTCTCTAATTTGTACTTGGAAGTACCCCTACTTAAGGTCAATTTTGGTGAAGAATTTAGATCCGTGCAACATATCCAACATATCATCTAGCCTAGGTATGGGGTACCTATACTTGACGGCAATTTTGTTTATGGCACAAAAATCAGTACACATTCTCCAAGTTCCATCCTTTTTGGGTACTAAAATGACAGGGACGGCTAATGGGCTTAGGCTCTCTCGGACTTGTCCACTCGCTAGGAGCTCCTCTACTTGCCGTTGGATTTTCTTGGTTTTTTCCGGATTGGCTCGATAGGCTGGGCGATTTGGTAAAACGGCTCCTAGGACAAAATCTATTTGGTGTTCTATTCCTCTAATAGGTGGTAATCCTGATGGTGGCTCGGTGGGAAATAGAACATCGTATTCTTGGATAAGGGACGCAACTGAAGTAGGTAAGTTTGGTGGGAGTTCTATGAAAAGGTGACACGCCTTAGGAATGAGAATAAAGACGGTTTGGTTGCTATAAAGGGCTCGTGTGACCTCTTTTTTTTTTTGCAAAATACCCACACTTATTTTTGGACTCTGTGACTCCTATGGGTACTACCTCTTTTTCCTTGCTCTCTTGTTTTTTGTTCTTACTTTTCATGCATTCCAGGAATTTTCTCTCAGCTTCTTTTTCCTTAGGATCGGCCTCAGACTTAGACATGCGTTGGTGATCCTCGTGGACTCTGTGTGGTGGAAGCGCATGCAATTTGTAAAGTTTTCCCTTCAACTTGAAAGAGTAACGATTCAAATATCCATCATATGTCACATGTCGATCAAATTGCCATGGTCTACCAATTAAGATATGACTAGCATGCATTGGTGCAACATCACATAAAACATCATCTTTGTAACTACCAATGCTAAGAGAAATCAAAACTTGTTTACTTGCGCTAACTTCACCGCAATCATTTAACCATGCAAGTTTGTAAGGATGCGGATGATTAGTAATAGGCAAATTCAGTTTTTTTACCAATTCGATGCTAGCCACATTCGCACAAGAACCGGAATCAATGATCATGGTGCACACTTTATCATTTATCATGCAATGAATATGGAAACTGTTTTCTCTATGTTGTTCGTGATCATCTAATTTCGGATATGCATTCAAATCTCTACGCACAACAAGAAATTCCTTAGTATCAAAATCATCTAATGCGCCTAGATCCTCTTCAGGTTCAATTTTATTATCATTCTCAGATTCGTTTTCATGCTCGGACTCAGACACATATTCATTAGTTTCCTCAATTAACATGATTCGTTTTGCATTAGGACACTCTTTTCCTATGTGACCACGTCCTTGACATTTATAGCATTTAATGTCCCTAAACCTGTTTGAGAGATCAGAAGAATTTCCTGTGGGAGCTTTTTGTTGGACACGTTCATCTCGTTTGTGTGTGCCCTGCACACGGTTGTCCATCCTTTATGACGCGCCTTGGTCACGTGTTTGGCCTCCTGTAGGCCGTGAGCTTCCCGTTCCTAAAAGCTTGCTGGAAAACCTTGATGAAGACTGATTAGTATGGTAAGTGGAATTGAAATTGGAGGAACTACATACCTTTAGCTAGTGTTCAATATTCTCAGCCATATGGACTACGGTTGTGAGGTTGAGGTAAGGTTGAAGCTCAATCCTTGGTGGCTTCTTCGGGTTCCTGCAAGTTAGACCTTTCCAACAAAATTTCTAATTCTTTGTAATACTCGTCTACACTTTTGGAACCTTGTTGATGAGCTACAGCCTAACCTTGTGGATACAAACACTAATGATGACACCTCACTGCCCCGCACAGGTCCCATAACAAGGAGTATGGCTAAGAAGTTGTTACATTGTGTTGAATCATTTCTTTATAGGCATGAAGAGGATGAACCAAGCAGAGATGATGTCCATTGGGTTTATATGATACAAGCTTTGATCTAGTTGTATCAAAAGCATGTTGTACATATCTTTAGTTGTTCTTTTTAATATTGTTGGTTGGTTAACCTTGTTTTTGGATAGTTTGTGTTGTATTATTGCCTTGTCTTTCAGGTACACGTACTTAGCTTGAAAATGCAATTAGAACCTGAATTTTTGTTCAAGCAAGGAGGTGATAAGCAAGTAGCTTACAAGCAAGGAGGTGACAAGCACTCATGTCAAATTCAAGAATTGTTCTCCACGCAAACAAGGATGGACAAGCTGCTCAAAGCTTTAACCAATAGGAAGAAGTCTTGCAAATGTTCAAACCAATCAAAATCAAGTTAGAGAGAAGCAAGCAAGCTGCACAAAATTTGATCCAATCAACTCCTTTGAGGAAATCGGCTGATTAAGGCTTAATTGGTTTGAAAATTCAAAGCCAAACTTACAACCAATCAAAGGCAATTCAAAGCAAGCTGCTCAAAGTATTATCCAATCAAAATTGATCAAGAAAGAAGGCTGAAAACAAGCAAGGAAGAAACGGCAAAGCAAACAGCTTTCTTGGAACCAAAATTGTTCAAAAGCAAGCATGTTCTTTTTAGACTTGTACTTTGTATTTTAAACCTTGTACCCTTTGTAATTTTCTTTTGTTATAAGTAGGTTAGGAACCTGACTGTACAAACAACCACAATTCAAACGTATTTCAATCAAAATTTCCTTTAAGGAATTCTCAACTTTTCTAGTTGAAGTTTAAACCACTAAACGGTTTTCTTTCAAGTTCAAAGCCTAGAACTCGTTAGTATTTACTTTATTTTTGGTTTACAGCATCTTAGGGTCTCAATGAGGTTTTAGATGTGTTGGAATGCCAAAGAGGAAGAGGTGTTGGCATGAATTGAGCCAAGGACAAACAGTTACAGTTCAAGGGGTATCATTGTGATGTTCTTTGCCATAGCCGAGGTTCAAATCAATTTGGAATAGAGGACAAAGTCTTGGAAACGTTTTCTAGCCTTTATTTGGCTCATCACTTGTCTTATGTTTTTCAAACTTGTGAAAATAGAACTCTCAAAATTGTTTGGAACATTTCAAATTTCATTTCTTCCCAAATGGCAATTGGAGGTTGTCTTATCTTAGTCCTATTTTGACACAAATTTGTCCACCAATTTAGTGCGTAACCAGAAAAATCAATGGAAGCATACCTCACTTTTTGTAATTCACTATAGTTGGTACAAGAAAAGATTCGATCCACTTTCGTTTCCAATTCCAAATATTCCTCCGCATTACTTTTACCACAAAACGTTGGGATATTTATTTTTGTTTTGAGAAATAAAAAATAATCAGCATGCTCAAATGGAATATAATCATCATTCTACCTTCTTGGAGCGTACCTTCTTGGTTGCGTTGGAGGAACAAACCTTCTTGGCTCGATGTGTGGTGGTCTAAGGTTATCATCTTCAACTTTTTCTGGGGGTGACGCCTTGGTTGTGGTAGGGGAACGGCCCTGCTCGTATCTTGGCCATCACTCGTTTTGTAGCTCCGTTCAACATCCTCCAATCGATGTTTGATTACCTCATTGTCATGCAAGAGTTTCTTTAGCATCTCCAGCATTTGCTGTTGCGTGTTGTCCAAAGTCTTGGCTTCCTTTGACTTGCTAGAAGTGGAATGAGTGCTGCTCTCCATGTTTTACCTAAAGGATTAAACAAAAACATAAAGAAAAGGAAAGAACCAAGCTTACACAAAGACAAACAAACGTTAAGCGAGTAGTAAAAACGAAATATGAACACTCCTCTTTCTCTTCTTTCCACTCTCTTACCACTTTGCTTCTTTGATAACCTGAAGTTAATAAGATTCAAAGCGATCAATTAAGAAAGTGTTTTGCCAATGCTTCTCCAAATTACAACGATCTCCACTTGTTTCTCCCTTTTGCTTTCAATTTGCACCAAATAGTATCAAAACAGAATCAAGTGAAATGGAAACAAACTTGAACTTTCTACTAGGATTCAAAGTAAGTAACCAAAATTGATGTATAAGGCTGAACCAAAGATGAACTAAGTGTTGTCGTGGGTAATCTTTAGTTAATTTTGATTCTATGCACTTACTATCCACAAAATGGTTCAAGTCATGCAATAATCGAGCATCCAAACGTGTGATTGGTTCAAGAAGAGCAGTATAAGGAAAATAAATATAGGGAGGACGGTTTATGAAATGAAAGATGGTATCCAAAGCACCAAAAAATTTCAAGTAATGCACAAAAGTTTTGCCCTTTTCTTTTTTACTCTTTTTATTTTTGTTTTCTTTCCTTTCTTGCTATTTTGACATAAGCAAGGTTCAGATTCTCTTTTTTTTACTAGGGGAAAAATTGGAATTTCATGCGTTTTGCCCTCAGAATTTTCGTTTTGGGCAGAATAGTGCAATGACTTTGAATTGCAGTTTGCAACCTTTAATTGTAGCAAAATAACCTTGGAAAGTGATGCGTGCAACTAGCGGGCTCCAACGATTGCACCTTCCAAACGTCCTTCACAAAGGGTTAGGCACAAGGAAGAAGACTTCCTCTTGCTTCCTTAGTGATTAAAAAACGTGTGGATTAAGAATGAGTAAGACCAACACTTCAAGATGGTCGTTGATCAGGCAAACCAATACGACCCTCTTGGACGGCGTCTTTAAGCAATGGCAACACCTTCAAAATGCTCAACTTTGAAGGATCTTAACCTAGGTTTTTTATGCAAAACCAAGAAAGCAAAGTCTCACACAAAGTGAAAGAAATATCAAGAATTCTTATTCATCAAAAGTTGTTCTCCCTAGGCGCCCCAAAGGATTTATTTATAGGCTGAGATTGAGCCTTAGAATGTCTAGAACTAATTCAAAATAAAGCTAGCTAACAATGTTTGAAAATTTAAAACTATTTGAATTCAAAGCTAAAACAAATTCTAGCTAAAATCTTCAAATCTTGCAAGACATTATCCTTAATGAATCTGGCCGTGTATGATGATGAAGTTGGCATTTTGAGACTTGATCTTGATGTAGATTGAAGTGGTTGAAATTGAATTCAAAGGTTGGTTGAAGATTGGATTCAAATTGAATTTGAATTTGACTTCAAACTTGAATTCAATCTTTGAATTGTGATCCCATCTCTTTTGATCTCCAAGTTGGCGTGTGATTGTATGATATGGCGTGTGGTAAGGCCTTCAAGTGGCTGAGATGTTGAATTCAAATGTTGGTTGAAGTTTGAATTCAAATTGGATTTGAACTTGAATTCAAATTTGGATTCAACTTTGAATTGTGATCTCATCTTCATTATCCTTCAAGTTGGCGTGTGGAATGGTTCAATTGGCGTGTGAGAGGTTTTCAAATGGCTGAGATGTTGAAATCTAAAGCTCAAAATGGTTGAAACTTGAATTCAAATAATAGTTGAATTTAAATTCAAGTTTGGCTTGAAGTTTGAATGCAATTTAATCTCCATCTTTTGAGCTTCAAGTTGGCCGGCCCTTGTGGAGATAATTTCAGCTAGATTTTTGAAAATGGATTCCATCTTGGACACATTTGAATTTGTCTTTGTGGAGACAAACATTCTCTTTAAGACAACATTCTTTTTGTCTTCTTTTTGCAACACACGCTTATCTTGCTTCTTTTGGGCCTTCCTTTCATTTTGGATCTTCTATGTACCTAATTTACCTACAAAGAAAACACATAAAACAAAGATCACAACGCACACTTATAAAACGTTCAAAGGGTGGCCTCAATGAAGTGAACCCATGGAACCTTAGGTTCATCTTGAACATGCTTATACAAGAAGGTACCAACTTGATGACAAAGTTCTCTTGCCCTCCTTCTTGTCATAGGGCCCTTGACCTCTTGATGGGACCCTTGGTCCTCATCAGACCCTTGATCCTCATCAGAAAGTTGGGGAAATTGAGGTTAAGCGGAAGTGGGGTTATTGTTAGGTTTTTCAGTTTAGGGTTTTTGGACGTTTTTGGGTAATTGTAGGATTGGGGTTTTGGGAATTGACTGTATGGTATATATGGCTATTTGAGTTGGTAATTGAGGATTTGTGTGGTCAATTTGGATAATGGATGGGTGTAGGACAGAATTGAACAAAATTCAAATTCCGGGGTTAAGGTTTTTTGAATGAGTTGGGAACTTTTGATTCTGATTTTGTTTGGCAAAATTGGTTTGGAGCTTTTTGTTAAGAGTGTAAATAAGGTAGTTTCGAATCTGGTTGGTGAGTTTTAGGATCGGGATGGGTGGATTTTATTTGGGCCGTGGGTATTGGGTTGGATTAGGGTTTTGTTGATGTTGAAAATGGCTTGTGAAGACATACACACATAGGACTAGCTGGATTTAAAGCATGAAATCAATCACAATGTGAATCCGTTTGATATAAGATGAAGAAAAGAAAGTTAAAAGCGGACTTATTTGGTTGGATTTCAAATCTATTATATGTTTACACTTTCTTGGACTTAGGATCCTTGATTAGTTGTCGTTTTAAACCACACTAATATTCAGTTCAAAGCTAAGAAAGCTACCAAAAGTCTTTATTATCATCTTGTTGTAATCGAAGCTCTTAGCTTGCATTAAGACTTTGTGTATACTTGATTGTTTGTAATTGTGAACTTATATTGCATATTAACTATTTAGAGCTGCCTAACCACTTCTTCCAAAAGAAGGATACATTTTGTTCACTTTGAGCCGAGATCCGAGGGTTACAAACAAAAGAAGGCCAAACAAAGAAAATCCTATCTATATGTTGGCCTAGCTAAAATTATACCGAGTTATACCAAGAAGCCAAAAGAAAAGAAAGACCAATCCTTCCCAAATTAGATTCAAAAAGGAAGGTTTAACAAACTTATCATTAAGAAAAAGAAAGAGAAAAGTCCTTACATACTCACGAGTTTGTTTGCTTCAAGCGAACCAAAGGTATACTTTGAACACTTCGTTGCATGTGTTTTCACTTCTTACACTCATTTGAGTTGCAAAAGGCTTAAAGTAAGTTAAGGATTGCCCAGAGCAACCTTTAGTTTTCCTTGACTCAGCCTATAACATACTTGTTGGTTTCTATTTTTCTTGAATTAAGCCGTGTGGAAGTTGTTTGAAGCACTTGAGGGGTACTTGGATACATCTCCATTGACATTGACCTAGATTCTACCAAGGAAACAAAACAAGGATTGTGTGAACATATACACGAGTGAGAGAGGACAAACAGTTGTTTAGACTAATGTAACTCCCTCTTCCGTGTTTGTGTTTGTTTTTTCTTTTCTTGTTACATTTCAGGTTGAACAAGATTCTTAGGACCATTTCAGGAGTTGAGTGCCATAGACATGATGTCGATGAACTTAACAAACGCGCGTGCTCCTTTGGACATACAAATGGTCTATCGGTAAGATATTGGGAGTGTAAACTCTAAGATATCAAACCATTCCTCAGCGTAAGAAAGGTACAACATACTATAATGACATTTTAAACGACTTATATTATGCTAGCATAAACGAATGTGAGGAATTAAGCATGATTAGGTTCATTGCAGGATTAGATAAAGAGATTGCTGACTGCATGTTAAAAAAACATTTTCATCACTTAAAGCTATGTTTCAAAAAGCTTTATCTATAAAAACTGATTTGCAAAGATATAATGATAAGCTAAGAGACGTGCAATCACGATGCAACGACATTAAGAGAACCTTGAACCAATGTGAATCTATTCTCTTTGCATTGAAAATTCAAGAACCTAGAGATTTGCACAAGCCTAATATTGAATCACATGCTACAACCGTACATCAAAATGAAGAGTGTGAACTTGATTTGCAAACTGAGTTTGAGAATGATTTTCCTACATTAAGTATTGATTCTAGTATCCAGGATTTACATGAAGTAAACGAGCATTAAAACCTTAATGTATCTGCTGAAGTGCCTAGTGTTTCTTTTTATCAAACAACTTATGCTTGTGAAGGGTTACATGTCAATGTTATTGGACGTTTACAACATGATTTACAAAGGTGTTATAGATGTATCTATAGTTGATATTGAAGTTAATTCTCATTCACTTCAAAATCATGAACCTGATAATACTTTGTCTGAACTTGTTTTAAACATAGACATGCATAAAACTGGAATCCCTTTGCATGATTTGCATTAAACTAAGATGCTTACAATTGGGTTAGAAAGTGAATTTCATCCGGGACAAATTTTTGATGACATTGATGTAAGTGTGCTTAATTGAACGTCAATGTTAAGCATGAGAATGAGAATGACATGAAGGTTGTTAAACTAGATTCATATGATGAATTACCAGCTGAATTAGATAGTCTACTTAATGTAGAACTTGAAAATGCATACATTGAAATAGATTCAGCTACATTGGAACATAAATCATTGGATGATCTAGTTAACGAATTGCTTAGTGTATTCACATTAGAAAAAGTCAAAGCTGATGCTAAAGAAACATTAATCGACCTTAATCTAGTCGAATTCACTCAACATGCTAACATCTCATTCGTTACGTTTTGTCTAAACATTGCACAAGAATGTATAGCACGTACATTTGATACAAACATGTTGCAATATGTCATTTGGATGTTGCTTTACTTGTTTGGATGTTCCTGGTGCATAATGTTTGAAATTTTACTTTTGGTACATCCTAAACATATTAGGAAATGTTTACATGCCTCATTATTTTTCTTTAGAATGATAAGGGTGTTTCATTGTATATCATCTTCACCCTATTGCTTTATCATCTTAATATTTGATTCATGTGGAGTTGAACACATGTGTACATGATGCGGATCAAGGATCCCATCATAATGTCACCAGCCCTAACTTGATCTTGATGTTGCAAGCCTCTTGTTTAAGTATGTTCAAGACAAACCAAACGATTATTGGGTTCATCTACTTGAAACTAAAAACGTTTAGGCCATCTTGTATGTGTGCATTTTTCTGGTTGTTTCTCATTTAACTCTTGTTTTCATAACTTTGCATTACTAATGATTCTAGTTTTCATAAATTTGTTTTGTAGGAGACCTGATTGTGTGAAAAGGATGATGAATCTTGAAAGACAAAGAAGAATATTCAAGAGAATGTTTGTCTCAAGTGAATGTTGTCATAAAGAGAATGTTTGTCCCAAAGAATATTTGTCCTAATGAATTTTTGTCCTAGGAATGTTCATCCTAGGAATGTTTGTCTTAAGAAACATTTGTCCTAATTCCTTCCCCAACAATTACATGGTTTGAAAGGATACTTAAAGGTCGACTTTCAAACAAGATGAGGACAAGCATATCTACACTACAAGTCTTAAAGGGGGCGGCCACAAGGTGATAAAGATGAGGCAAATTTGAACCCAAATTCAAAGGCCACTCAAGATTAAATTTCAACCAAATTTTGAAGCCATATCTGATGCACAAATGTACAGCTATTAAAGGACCTTCCTTCAACTCAAAGCTCAGCCTAGATAAGAAGGGGAGGATGCAAAACCTCCAAGAGGACACCAAGCATGCAACCAGTCCAGATTTCAGCCGAGAGGATGAACACTTTAGTTGAATGTCATCAACTTGAGTGAGCAATCCTTAAACCCTCTCAAACAATATCTATCCCAAGCATATGAAGTAATACAATTAAGAATTTGTTCAAGTTTCTTGAAGGGAATCAAAGATTTAAATGAAAAATTGAAAAAAGTTTTTGTGCAAAAACTTGCAGTTTTCTTGTATATTCAGAATGTGTCCCTTTTACAAACGTCCTATGCTACCTTAAATAAGCTAAAAAAAGTTTCTAAAGGAAGATGCACATGTATATGGTCCACTAGGAGCAAAGAAGGAAATTTAGACAAGCTAAAAACAAGATACAAATGATTGATCTAGGTAAGTGGTTCTAGGCAGAAACATTCTTCTTTTTGCAAGTTGTTTTTGCCTTTGATTTTTGATTGGACCAGCTTCTCCTTGATTTGGGATATTATTTAGGACGTATCTGCTGTGTTGGATAGGCTCCCTGCATCTGATTGGTTGAAATGGCCACTTGAATAGTCAAAGAAGCTGAATTTGTCCAGATTTAACCTCTGAATTGTTTTACAATATAAATCTTCCGCTCTTGCACATCAAATGAAAGTTGTAGATCTTTTTCTGTAGATGTGTTTAGACACCAAAAATGACATCATTTGGGAGCTGTAATGAGCGTATTATGCCTGTTTGAACTTGACTTGCTTGCGGATGTCTACGTCTGAAGCTGCTGACTCAGCAACCATGTTACTTTCAACGATTGTGTAACTTGATGCAGGCCTCTTCTGTGAAAGTTATGGGCACCAAAATTGTAGCTTATCCTCTTAGCTTTCACCTCCAATTGAATCACGTCAATTGGAGTTGTGGTTGATGAGTTGTGGCGAAAATACTAAGAGGGTGTCAACCTGCCGGCTTGCCTTTTCAATTCAGCTTTGCGTGTGAACTTTTGGCATGGTTTCAATCACAAAACAGTTCAAACATACACCAAAAAAATATACAACATACTAGGACATATCTAGGTTAGTTTATGAGAATTTATAAAGGAATGTAAGCTAAGTACAAAACAATATGAACAACACTCACAAGATTACCTAATATACTATGACATGGTTCAAAACTAAATTAAATCTTGTACCAAATGGACCCAATGGATGCTACCTTGACTCGATTCATCCTCAACATGCTTGTAAAGGAAGGTTTCCGTTCCATGCATCAATTTCTTGGCCATACTCCTTGTTTTATCTTGCATTGATGTACCTCCCACTATGGTTGGTTCTTCTTGGCTTGGCTGAGGCTCATCAATATCCAGGCTTATCATAACTTCAAATTTCAATCACAAGTCTTCCAAAAACATCTCCAAAAATTGGCTGAATGGAGTTCAATAAGGATCAAGATGTCTACTAAAATTGAAGACAATATGGAAGCTTCACATGATGATTTACAAGAGGTAGAAAGTGAATCTTTTCCTTGACTTACATTGATGTGTGACACTTATTACTTGTATAACACGTTTGTATATAGTCACACAAAATTTTCAAATGAAGAACAATCTAGGAGATAAATACTTGTGACAAACAAATGATGAAAACATTGTCACAACATACCATGTTGTTTTTCAAATCTTATTGACTTGTGATAATGTTGAGCGTCTGATTTCTTTAATATCTACCTTACATTGGATGACATATGTGACCCTGGTGGTCACGTGTTTGTATTCAAGTGTATAAGGTCTGAAAGTTGTATGGATGATAAGTTAGACACAGTATGCCTAAATTATAAAATAGATCTAATCTTGTGCATTGAAGATGTCTATCTTACTTTGGATTTAAAGATGTTGAATGCTGTATTTTCACATGTTATTTGGTGCTACTGCAGTAACCATGTTTTACTCAGATTAATGATGCATCCAAAACAACATTTTATATCATCATCTTTACCATACTACATTGTCATACACAATGCTTTTCATTGCATATCATATCCCCGTATTGCTTTGCTGGAGGTCGTCAATTGTGTATATCATTGTAACCTAACCCTCACGCATCTTTAAGATTCAAGGATGAATCATTTCAAAGGGGGATGGAATTATGCACTCCCATGAAGCATCAAACACATCTAACTATCCTTGATTGTATTACTTCATATGCTTGTGATGGATATTGAGAGAGTTTAATGCTTGCTCAATCAAGTTGAAATCATTTGCTGAAGTGTTCATCTATTTTCGGCTGAAACTAAACGGTTGTCATGCTTGGTGTTCTTGGAATGTTTTGCATCTTCACCCTTGGTTCTAGCTGGATTATTTGAGCTGTAGCAAGGTCCTAAATAGCTGAGTGTGTTTGCACACAATCCTAACACAAAGTCCATTCAAAGATCAGCCCAAGGTGAATTTGGAACATGCAACGGAGTGTACAATCCATGAAGTTGTGTTCTAGATTTATCTTGCTTGCATGTAATGCAACTAACACAAACCTTTTCAATGTTCACACGCATGTATGGCCAAAAGAAATGCTCCTTGAGCATCTTTAATGTCTTGAATGAGCCAAAATGACTCATCAAGCATCCTCCATGAGCTTCCTTGATTAGAAATTCCCTCATTGAATATATTGGCATACATAACTTATGTCCCTTGAAAAAGAATTCTTCATGCAGATTAAACTTACCCAAACGAGATTCAAGACATGCTTCATAAATAGATGTAAATTCATGATCAGAAATACATGTGTCTTTGATAGTTTAAAAACCAAATATATTACAAGTCATGTAGTAATCAAAGTATATCGATGAGATAGAGCACCAGCAATAATATTGTCTTTTCCTTGCTTATACTTGATTACATATGAGAATCGGTTGAAGTATTCAACCCACTTTGCATGCCTTGTATTCAGTTTACCTTGGCCCTTAAGGTACTTAAGGTTTTCATGATCAGTGTGGATCACAAATTCCTTAGGTTGCAAATAATGCTGCCATGTTTGTAAAGATCTGACTGAGGCAAAAAGTTTCTTGTCATAGGTTGAATAGTTCAAGGCTGCTCCTCTTAACTTCTAACTGAAATAATCTATTGGTTTCTTAGCTT
Source organism: Eustoma russellianum (assembly GCA_036186865.1). Classification (NCBI taxonomy): domain Eukaryota; kingdom Viridiplantae; phylum Streptophyta; class Magnoliopsida; order Gentianales; family Gentianaceae; genus Eustoma; species Eustoma russellianum. The sequence continues at coordinate 34,245,452 of AP025047.1, forward strand.
GATTCAGTAAAACTGCAATGCCAACCCTGCTGGCATCACACTCAACTTCAAATGTCTTTTCAAAGTTTGGTAGTCTTAGGATTGGCGCTGAGGTTAGACATTTCTTAAGTTCATCAAAGGCTTGTTGTTGTGAGGTTCCCTATTGAAAACTTACATTTTTCTTAACCAACTCATTAAAAGGTGCAACAATGGTAGAGAAATCCTTAACAAAACGTCTATGAAAGCTGGCTAGTCCATGAAAACTCCTACTGTCTCTTGCAGACTTAGGTGTTGGCCATTCAGTGACGGACTTGACCTTCTCTTGGTCCATCTTAATACCTTCAGCACTAACCACAAAACCTAGGAACACTACTTTCTCTACGCAGAATGAAAATTTTTTAAGATTGGCATATAGTTGCTTCTTTTGCCAAGTTTCAAACACGGCTCTCAAATAAAAAAGGTGTTCACTTATGGATTTGGAGTAGATAAGGATGTCATCAAAATATACTACCACAAATTTCCCAATGAACCTCCTCAAGACCTCATTCATTAACCTCATAAAGGTACTAGGGCGTTTGTTAGACCAAAGGGCATGACTAACCACTCATACAATCCAAACTTTGTCTTGAAAGCCGTTTTCCATTCATCTCTTTCCCTAACTCTCACTTGGAAGTATCCTTGATTAAGATCTACTTTGGTAAAGTATCTAGACCCATGTAACATATCTAACATATCATCCAACCTAGGAATAGGGTATCTATACTTCACAGTGATCTTATTGATTGCTCTACAGTCTGTGCACATCCTCCAAATTTCATCTTTCTTAGGGACAACTATCACAGGTATGGCACAAGGGCTCATACTTTCTCTCACCGTTCCTTGGTCTAGGAGTTCCTTAACTTGTCTTTGGATCTCCTTAGTTTCCTCTGGATTGGCTCTATAAGCAGGTCTATTGGGTAGGACAGCTCTTGGAATGAAATCTATTTGATGCTCAATGCCTCTTAGAGGTGGTAAACCTTTGGGATCTCCTTCAGGGAACAAATTTGAAAACTCTTGCAGTAGGGAGGTGACTTCACTGGGCAAAGGAGAGTGAAAATAAGATAAAGAAAATGAAGTTTCTTTGTAAAGTAAGATGTACACAGTTTTGTTGGAATTGATTGAGTGGAACACCTCACTTTGTGATGCAAAGAAAGCACTCTTCTTCTTATCTTTATTTTCCTCAGAAATGACAAGTTCTTTCCCCTTTTGATTTAGTTTTTCAGAACAAATGTTTTTAAGGAAGATTCTTTCCAATTCTTTTCTTTTGGATATTTTCGACTTTTGGTCATTCTCTTCTGATCCTCAAACACCTTTTGTGGAGGTAATGCATGCAACTTAAACAGTTTGTTGTGGTTCCTAAAGGAATATCTATTTAAGTAGCCATCATATGTTACTTTGTTATCAAATTGTCATGGCCTACCTAACAAAATATGACTTGAATGCATAGGTGCTACATCACATAAGATTTCATCAGAATACCCACCAATAGACAAATGAATCAAGACTTGTTTATTAACTTTAACTTCTTCACAATCATTAATCCAAGTAAGTCGATAAGGATGTGGATGATTAATTAAGGGTAAATAAAGTTTCCTAACAATTTCAATGCTTGCAACATTCGTACATGAACCATAATCAATGATGAGTGTACACACTTTGCCTCTAACCATGCAATGGATATAAAAAATGTTTTCTCTTTGCAAATCTTGTTCTTCCATTTTGACTTGAACATTTGATGCGCAATTGTCACCCTCGTACGTATCGTCTAATTTAACACTTGGATCCTTAACGGTTATAGGCAAGAGTTTAACTCCCTCATAGTCGTTGATCACCAAGGTTTTTATTTGAGCTTTTCTCCTTCAAAAGTTACTCGTTTCCCAAGCAAGTTTACACCCTCTTGGACGGCCACACCTTTGATCCTGGATATCTCCGACAAGGTTGCACACCTTGATTGGATTCTAACTTTGATCTTCAAAGAAACAAAGAAAGTAATCAAGTTGTTCTAAAAAATCAACGTAAAACTCAAGTGTTTGTGAAGAGAAAGTAGGCTGTTTTGCCTAAGAATTCTTATGAACAATTCTCCAAATTTTCCTACATGCTAAGGCCGACCATTACCCCTTTAAATGGAGCCAAGAAAACTAAAAAATGTCTAGTCAACAATGCTAAATAAAATAATACTCAAAAGGCGGCAAAAAGGGCTGAAAATGTGCAATCTGTTGGCAAACGATTTGACCCCTTCTAGAAGCAGATTCTGGCCTTTATCTCTTCTTGAAAATTGTAGATCACGATTTGAAATTCAATTTGGAATTCTGGATCTGATGCACAAACACTCAGCTATTATATGACCTTTCTTCAACTCAATAAACCAGATGAAACCAAGAAGGAAGGTGCAAAACATTCATGGAACACCAAGCAATCCAACCTGTCCAGATTTCAACCAAGTAGATGAACTCATCAGCAAATGACTTCAACTTGAGTGAGCAAGCCTTAAACCCTCTCAAACAATATTCATCCCAAGCATATGAAGTAATACAATCAAGAATTTGTTCAAGTTTCTTCAAGGAAATCAAAGATTCAAAGGAAAAACTGAAATTCAGTTTTGGTGCAAAACTTATGGTAGTTTTTTTGTCTATTCAGATTCTGTATTTTACAATGGCCTAAGCTACTTTAAATAAGCCAATCAAGGCTTCTAAGGGAAGATAAAAACGTGGGGTGGTCCAATAGAAGCAAAGAAGAAAGTTTAAACAAGTTACAAGTGGGAATAAACAATGTTGCTTCAGCAAATTCTTCCGGCAGAAATTCCCTTTTGTTTGCAAGTTGGTTTTGTCTTTGAATTTTGATTGGACCAGCTTCTCCTTACTTTGTAATATTATATAGGACGTCCTTGATGAGTTGGAGTGGCCCTTTGCAGCTGATTGGTTGAAAAGGCTGCTTGAAAAGTCAAGAAACTAAAATCTGTCCAGTTTTGAGCAGTTTTCTGTTTTGAATTATAACATAACCTTCCAGTCCGAATTAGCTCTTCCACTTCAAATAAGAACTGTATATCCTTCTCTGTATATGTGTTTAGACACCAGAATGAGGTCTTTTGGATCTGGGATGAGTGATTTATGCCCGTTTGAATTTGACCTGCTAGCAGATGTGGACCTTTGGAAGCAGTGACTAGCCAGCTTGTTGCAACGATTGTGTAGCTTGATATAGACCTTGTTTGGGAATGTACTGAACATCAAAATTGTATCTTATCCTCTTAGCTTTCACTTGCAACTCTAATCGCGTCAATTGAGGTTGTGGTTGATGAGTTATGGCTGAAATCCTAAGAAGGTGTCATCCTGCCAGCTTGCCCTTTCAACTCAACTTGGTGTTTGAACGTTTGGCCTTTGTTCAATCATTCTTCCTTGACCTAAAAACAACTCAAACACACACCAAACAACATATGCAACATAACAGGACATGTCTTGGTTAGTTTTCAACAATTTATGATGAGCCAAATAAAGGCTAGAAAACGTTTCCAAGACTTTGTCTTCTATTCCAAACTGATTTGAACCTCGGCTATGGCAAAGAACATCCCAAAGACACCCGTTGAACTGTAACCGTTTGTTCTTGGCTCAATTCATGCCAACACCTCTTCCTCTTTGGCATTCCAACACATCTAAAACCTTATTGAGACCCTAAGATGCTGTAAACCAAAAATGAAGTAAGTACTAACAAGTTCTAGGCCAAGAAACCGTTTAGTGGTTTTAACTTCAACTAGAAAAGTTGAGAATTCCTTAAAGAAAATTTTGATTGAAATGTTTTTGAATTGTGGTAATCTTTACATTCAGGTTCCTAAGCTATTTAAAACCAACGAAATTTACAAGGGTACAAGGTTTAAAGTACAAAGTACAAGTCTAAAAGTAACATGCTTGCTTGGTAACTTGTTTGAACAATTTTGGTTCCAAGAAAGCTGAATTGTTTGCCGTTGATTCCATACTTGTTCTCAGCCACAATTTTGATTGGATAATACTTTGAGCAGCTTGGTTTGAATTGCCTTTGATTGGCTGTAAGTTTGGCTTTGAATTTTCAAACTAATCTTGCGTGAACTATGCCTTGAACAGCCTCAATCTGATTGGATCAATTTTGTGCTGCTTGCTTGCTTGTCTCTAACTTGTTTTTGATTGGTTTGAACATTTGCAAGACTTCTCCTAATTGATTCATGCTTTGAGCAGCTTGTCTATCCATGCTTAACGTGAAGAACAATTCAGATTTTGACATGGGTGCTTGTCACCTCCTTGCTTGTAAGCTACTTGCTTATCACCTCCTTACTTGAACAAAAATTCAGATTCTAATTGCATTTTCAAGCTAAGTAAGTGTACCTGAAAAACAAGGCAATAATACAACACAAACTATCCTAAAACAAGGTTAACCAACCAACAATATTAAAAAGAACAACTAAAGATATGTACAACATGTTTTTGATACAACTAGATCAAAGCTTGTATCATATAAACCCATGGACATCATCTCTGCTTGGTTCATCCTCTTCATGCCTATAAAGAAATGATTCAACACAATGCAACAACTTCTTAGCCATACTCCTTGTCATGGGACCTGTGCGGGGCAGTGAGGTGTCATCATCAGTGTTTGTATTCACAAGGTTAGGCTGTAGCTCATCATTCCCTCCCACTTGAGAAGGATTCGTCCTCGAATCTGGATCAATACTAAATGGAGAAAGGTCAGAAACATTAAAAGTTTTAGAGATAGTACCATACCTTTCTTCATGAAGATCGAGAACATAGGCATTATCACCAAGCCGTTTCAACACTTTGAACGGTCCATCGCCTCTTGGCTTCAACTTTGAGTCCCTTTCCTTAGGGAATCTTTCTTTCCTCAAGTGTAACCAAATAAGATCACCAGGCTCAAATATAACAACTTTACGATTCCTGTTGGCTCTATTGACATACACTTTATTCTTAGCTTCAAGTTGTGACTTAACCTTTTCATGCAATTCTTTCACAAGTTTTGCTTTTCGTTCACCATCTAAACTAACACGTTCATGAACAGGTATGGGAACAAGATCAAGCGGGGACAAAGGGTTAAAGCCATAAACAACTTCAAAAGGAGAATGCAATGTTCCACTATGAACAACTCTATTGTATGCAAACTCAATATAAGCTATAAGCAGTCTTCCCAGTTCTTTAAGTTCTTTTGAATGACAACACATAACAGTTGAGACAAAGTTCTATTAACAACTTCAGTTTGACCATCGGTTTGTGGGTGAGCAGTTGTAGAAAATAACAATTTAGTACCAAGTCTACTCCACAAAACACGCCAGAAATGACTTAGAAACTTTGTATCTCTATCACTAACAATTGTACGTGGCATGCCATGCAATCTAACAATCTCCTTAAAGAACAAATCAGCAATATGAATAGCATCATCAACTTTCTTACATGCAATGAAATGTGCCATTTTGGAAATTCTATCAACAACAACAAAGATGCTATCTTTACCAGTTTTGGATCGAGGCAATCCCAATACAAAGTCCATAGAAAGATCAGTCTAAGGTGAGCTTGGAACAGATAAGGGAGTGTACAATCCATGTGGTTGTGTTCTAGATTTTGCTTGTTTGCAAGTAATACATTGGTCACATACCTTATCAACATGTGCTTTCATATGCGGCCAGAAGAAATGCTCCTTAAGTGTTTCCAAAGTTTTTAACGAGCTAAAATGACCCATTAAACCTCCTCCATGAGCTTCTTTTATCAACAACTCTCTTAATGAACACAATGGTACACATAACTTATGTTCTTTAAACAAATAACCATCATGCAAGTAATATTTCGCAAAAGGTGAATCAATGCATGCTTGATAGATAGAACTAAAGTCATGATCAGAATGATACATCTCTTTGATAGACTCAAAACCAAACATGTTACATGAAAGAGTAGTAATCAAAGTATAGCGACGAGATAATGCATCAGCAACAACATTTTCTTTTCCTTGCTTATACTTGATCACATAAGGGAATTGTTCAATGAATTCAACCCATTTGGCATGTCTTTTGTTCAATTTTCCTTGACCTTTTAGATACTTAAGGCTCTCATGATCAGTATGAATCACAAATTCCTTAGGTTGCAGATAATGTTGCCAACTTTGTAAAGAACGGACAACGGCATACAATTCTTTATCATAGGTTGAATAATTTATGGAAGCTCCTTTCAATTTCTCACTAAAGTAGGCAACAAGTTTGTTACCTTGATGCAATACAGCTCCAATGCCAACTCCACTGGCATCACATTCAACTTCAAACATTTCATCAAAGTTGGGCAATCTCAGGATAGGTGCAGAAGTTAGACGTTTCTTAAGTTCCTCAAAGGCTTGTTGTTGTGATTCTCCCCATTCAAAACTTACATCTTTCTTGACTAACTCATTCAAGGGTGCAGCTATGGTAGAGAAATCCTTCACAAAACGTCTATAGAAGCTAGCTAATCCATGAAAACTCCTAACATCTCCAGCAGACTTAGGGGTTGGCCACTCAGTTATGGATTTAACTTTCTCTTGGTCCATTTCAATTCCTTCAGCACTAATGACAAATCCTAAGAATGTAACCTTCTCCAGACAGAAAGAACACTTCTTGAAATTAGCATACAACTTTTCTTTCTGTAGGGTGATAAAAACAGCTCTAAGATGGATCAGATGTTCACTTAGGGTTTTTGAGTAGATAAGAATGTCATCAAAGTAAGCTACTACAAATTTCCCTATGAATTTCCTTAAGACCTCATTCATTAACCTCATGAAGGCACTAGGGGCGTTGGTTAAACCAAAGGGCATAACTAACCATTCGTACAATCCAAATTTTGTCTTAGAGGCAGTTTTCCATTCATCACCTTCCCTAATTCTCACTTGGAAATAACCTTGTTTAAGATCTACTTTGCTAAAGCATCTAGACCCATGCAACATATCCAACAGGTCATCCAACCTAAGAATAGGGTACCTATACTTCACAGTGATCTTGTTGATGGCTCTGCAATCAGTACACATTCTCCAAGTTCCATCTTTCTTAGGGACAATGATAACAGGAACAGCACAAGGACTCATACTCTCTTTTACTTTACCTTGGGTCAATAATTCCTCAACTTGTTTTTGGATTTCCTTAGTTTCCTCTGGATTGTCTCTATAGGCAGGTCTGTTTGGTAGAACAGCTCCTGGAATGAAATCTATTTGATGCTCAATGCCTCTTAGAGGTGGTAAACCCGGGGGATCTCCTTCAGGAAACAAGCTAGAAAATTCTTGAAGTAAAGATGCAACTTCACTGGGTAAAGTAGATGGTATTTCAGATGAAGAGAACAGAGTTTCTTTGTAAAGCAAGATATACACAGTTTTGTTTGAATTGATAGCATGGAATACCTCGCTTTGAGATGCAAAGAATGCACTTTTCTTTAGAGATGGTTCATCAGAAACTTTGATTTCTTTTGGTTCAAGTTTAAGATGAGAAGTTTTCAGTTGGTTTTCTTTGATGAAAATCCTTTCCAGTTCCTTTTCTTTTGGTTCATTATGGCTTTTTAACATTCGTTGTTGATCCTCAAAGACTTTGTGCGGGGGCAAGGCATTTAATTTGTACAGTTTGTTGTTATGCCTAAAGGAATATCTATTCAGGTAACCATAATATGTAACCTTGTTGTCAAATTGCCACAGTCTACCTAATAAGATATGATTTGATTGCATAGGGGCTACATCACATAACACCTCAGCAGAATACCCACCAATTGATAAAGAAACTAGGACTTGCTTTGTTACTTTAACTTCACCACACTCATTAAGCCACGTAAGTCTATAAGGACGGGGGTGATTAATTAAAGGTAACTCAAGTTTCCTAACAAGTTCAATACTTGCAACATTGGTACAAGAACCGGAGTCAATGATTAAAGTGCAGACTTTCTTTTTAACCATACAGTGAATGTGGAATATGTTCTCTCTTTGTATTTCAGGTTCTTCAGTTTTAATTTGTGCACTTAGAGCTCGACGGACAACTAAGAACTCTTTTGTTTCACACTCATTAATCTCTTCACTAATCTCTTCTTCTTCCTCACATGATTGTTCAATTTCATTGTTTTCTTCACTCTCTTCCAATTCTTCCTCAGAATAATACTCATTAGACTCTTCAATAAACATGATGCGTTTAGGGTTGGGACATTGATTAGCAAAATGACCTTTTCCTAAGCATTTAAAACATTGAATATCACGAGTATTAACATTAGGCGTACGTTCCACCTTGGCTTTGCCTTTATCAGTGATTGGAAGCTTTGGACGATTTTGGATGTTCTGGGTTGATTTTCCTTGGAATCCACGACCTTGACCTTGTTGTGGACGGGAATGCGTCCTGGGCTGTGTTCTAGGAAAACTCAAAGGATTAGTCCGAAAAGAAGGGTTAGAAGTTTTTACCTTCAGTTGTGTTTCCACTTTCTCATCAATGTGAACCATAGAAGCCATATCAGAGTAAGGTGTAAGTTCCACCTTAAATGCGATTTCTTTGTTCAAACCAGCTAGAAATCTAGCCATTGTGGCTTCCTCAGCTTCTTCTATGTTAGCCCTGGTAAGCAGATGTTCTAATTCTTTATAAAATTCATCAACAGATCTATTACCTTGAGAAAGTTGTTGCAATTTCTGGAAAATGCTTCTTTCATAGGAAGGAGATATGAATCTCTTCCTCATTTCTTGTTTCAGCTCGGACCAAGTAACAACAGGGGGCTGTCTTGGTCTTCTCCTGGTGTTCTTCAATTGTTCCCACCAGAGTAAAGCATAATCTACAAATTCAAAAGTTGCATACCGCACTTTGGCCAATTCAAAATAGTTAGTGCAAGAATACATATGATCTACTTTTGTTTCCATTGAAGATAAGCTTCAGGATCACTTTTTCCTTGGAAGGAGGGTATTGTCAGTTTAGTAGTAATGAACTCTTCTTCAAGATGTTCATCTCTATCAAGATGACGTTCAACATACCGTTCTTCCAGATAGTGTTCTTCATTGTACTCAGGGAGATAATCAAATCTCTCCTCAAAAGAAATATTCCTACGACCACCATTACTACCTCGACCTCTACCTCTACCTCTAAGTGATGTGACTTTTCTACATTCAATATGCAACTCATTACCATAAGAGGTGCCTTCTTGAAAAGGTATACTAGGTTCCTTTTGATATGAGGTTGGCTTTTCTACATTGTTTATCCTCTATTTGTTATCCTCTATGTCACTTTTCATTAAACCAAACTGATTAACAAGGAAAGTGAGTGTTTGTTGTATATTCTCTAGGGTAACAGGGACTGGGGATGGGACAGGAGTAGATGGGGACGGGGATGGTGCATTATCTTTCTGTTGGGGACCCATGATTCAGAAAACAATCTCAAAAGCCAATTTAAAATATTGACAAGATGCAAATACTCTACTTTATGTTGACAATTGTTCAAAACAGCAATTTGGACTATTTCTCCTAAGGATTCAAGAAAATCACAGAAGTCAAATTGTTGTTCTGGCTGAATGAAATCTACGGGGTTGTTTAAGACAATCCCTTAATTCACTTTACAGCATATGCAATTATCAATTGAAGTAAAGTGAAAGTAAAAGCACACAAACAAAGTGTCAGCAAGGGTTTGCTTTAGAAACTTTCAATATTTCAAATCTACAACACTTTGGTTCGTTTTGGGCACTTTCTTTCTTTTGAGCTTTGCACATGAATTTCCCTTTTGCAATGTTCAATGTTGGGCTTTTCCTCACTTTTCTTTCTTGTGCAATTCTCTCTTGTCTTGCCTCTTACTTGTTGACAAATAATGGCTTTTCTCTCGTGTGTTTCTCAATCAAGCTTAATTTTCTTTCTTTGGGGTGTTTGCTTGATTGTTGTGAGACTACTGCTCACGGCCTACATGAGTCATTGCTCACGGCCTTTAATTGCACAAGGTTTGTTGTATTTGGAACTTGAAAGTTTCTCGTACACAACACGGCTAAACACTATGTAGTGAGAAATCAATTCACAATTACAACAAGTTCAAATTGATTATAGTGCAAGGTAAGTTCAGAAATTGATCTAAAACAACAATTGGATAGCTTTTTAACAGTGTGGGGCTTAAACAATTCCTAACTTCCAGGATGTATCTAAGTCCAACAAGTTGTTTGAAACAATTGAAATCAACAAAAAGATATAGCTATTAGCATTCACCAAGATTCCAAATGAGCTTTAAAAACTTGTTCTAAACACACGGTTTTGGCAATTTTCTGTTTTTGATGCAAATGATCTAACTAATCTTAAGATAGCTAAATGCAACTTAGTTGTTTCTAAATGCAATTATAAGGGCTAATTACTATAACAACTAATGGAAAACAGTTTTGATGCAAACTAACTAACTTGTTTTGTTTTGTTTTTAAGTTATCTATTCTACCTTGTTTTTGTTTTGGTTTTCGTTTGTATGATGCAATCAGTTTCTAAACTAGATGTTACTAGATGCAAGTCTTTATATTCTACTCAACAAACGTTTATCAACTAGAAACTAGGCAGCAAACATAGTTAACTAAACTACTTTTTTTGTTCTTTAGTTTTCGGATTTTCGTGTTCTAAACTAAACAACCAACTAAACCTTTAAACAATGTTGTAAACTAGTCTAACCAAGCTAAATAAGGCAGCAACTACAATGTCTAAAATAGTTTGTACACAACTACTAAAAACAGAATTTAACAACTTGATTACAAACTAAACTATCAACTAATCTATTTTTGTGTTCAAAGTTTTCTGTTTTAAGGACTCAACTAAACTACCATTTAAACTTCTAGATTAGGACCTAATGAACATTGTCTAAGCTAGATTGAACAAAAACAACAAGTTACACACGATTTTAATCTAAACTACACAAACGGATTCTAACAACACTTAAGTCTAGCCTAAGTTCTTTTTGTGGTGTTTTCGGTTTTTGCTACTTAAACTAACTTACCAAACTGTTGTAAACTAACTAATAAACACTTTAAAACATAACCTAACTACCTAAACTAACAGATGCTAAATGGACAAAAAAACAATTTACTACACGGTTTGAGCAGCATCATTTATATGCAAGTTTAAACAATGTAATCATGAATAGAAGACTAACCAACACTCTGATACCAATTGATGAGCCAAATAAAGGCTAGAAAACGTTTCCAAGACTTTGTCTTCTATTCCAAACTGATTTGAACCTCGGCTATGGCAAAGAACATCCCAAAGACACCCCTTGAACTGTAACCGTTTGTTCTTGGCTCAATTCATGCCAACACCTCTTCCTCTTTGGCATTCCAACACATCTAAAACCTCATTGAGACCCTAAGATGTTGTAAACCAAAAATGAAGTAAGTACTAACAAGTTCTAGGCCAAGAAACCGTTTAGTGGTTTTAACTTCAACTAGAAAAGTTGAGAATTCCTTAAAGGAAATTTTGATTGAAATGTTTTTGAATTGTGGTAATCTTTAAATTCAGGTTCCAAAGCTATTTAAAACCAACGAAATTTACAAGGGTACAAGGTTTAAAGTACAAAGTACAAGTCTAAAAGTAACATACTTGCTTGGTAACTTGTTTGAACAATTTTGGTTCCAAGAAAGCTGAATTGTTTGCCGTTGATTCCATACTTGTTCTCAGCCACAATTTTGATTGGATAATACTTTGAGCAGCTTGGATTGAACTGCCTTTGATTGGTTGTAAGTTTGGCTTTGAATTTTCAAACTAATCTTGCGTGAACTATGCCTTGAACAACCTCAATTTGATTGGATCAATTTTGTGCTGCTTGCTTGCTTGTCTCCAACTTGTTTTTGATTGGTTTGAACATGATGAGCCAAATGAAGGCTAGAAAACGTTCCTAGGACTTTGTCTTCTACTCCAAACTGATTTGAACCTCGTCTATGGCAAAGAACATCACAATGACACCCTTTGAACTTTAACCGTTTGTTCTTGGCTCAATTTATACCAACACCTCTTCCTCTTTGGCATTCCAACACATCTAAAACCTCATTGAGACCCTAAGATGCTGTAAACCAAAAATGAAGTAAATACTTAGCAAGTTCTAGGCTATGAACTTGAAAGAAACTGTTAAGTGGTTTTAACTTCAACTAGAAAAGTTGAGAATTCCTTAAAGGAAATTTTGATTGAAATATGCTTGAATTGTGTCCTTTGTACATTCAGCTTCCTATGCTACTTATAACAAACGAAAATTACAAGGTACAAAGTTTAAAGTACAAAGTACAAGACTAAAAATAAGATGCTTGCTTTTGAACAATTTTTGGTTCCAAGAAGCTGGTTGCTTTGCCGTGTAATCCATGCTTTTTTCAGCCTTCTTTCTTGATCAATTTGATTGGATAATACTTGGAGCAGCTTGCTTTGAATTTGGTTTTGATTGGTTGTAAGTGTGGCTTTGAATTTTCAAAGGAATTAAGCTTAATCAGCTGATTTCTTCAAGGAGCTGATTGGATAAATCTTTGTGCAGCTTGCTTGGTTGTCTCCTTGCTTGTTTTTGATTGGTTTGAACATTTGCAAGACTTCTTCCTATTGGTTAAAGCTTTGAGCAGCTTGTCCATCCATTTCAACGTGAAGAACAAATCTTGAATTTGACATGAGTGCTTGTCACCTCCTTGCTTGTAAGCTACTTGCTTATCACCTCCTTGCTTGGACAAAAATTCAGGTTCTAATTGCATTTTCAAGCTAAGTACGTGTACCTGAAAGACAAGGCAATAATACAACACAAACTATCCTAAAATAAGGTTAACCGATCAACAAATACTAAAAGAACAACTAAAGATATGTACAACATGCTTTTGATACAACTAGATCAGAGCTTGTATCATATAAACCCAATGGACATCATCTCTGCTTGGTTCATCCTCTTCATGCCTGTAAAGAAATGATTCAACACAATGTAACAACTTCTTAGCCATACTCCTTGTTATGGGACCTGTGCGGGGCAGTGAGGTGTCTTCATCAGTGTTTGTATCCACAAGGTTAGGCTGTAGCTCATCATTCCCTCCCACTTGAGAAGGATTCGTCCTCGAATCTGGATCAATACTAAATGGAAAAAGGTCAGAAACATTAAAAGTTTTAGAGATAGTACCATACCTTTCTTCAGGAAGATCGAGAACATAGGCATTATCACCAAGCCGTTTCAACACTTTGAACGGTCCATCGCCTCTTGGCTTCAACTTTGAGTCCCTTTCCTTAGGGAATCTTTCTTTCCTCAAGTGTAACCAAATAAGATCACCAGGCTCAAATATAACAACTTTACGATTCCTGTTGGCTCTATTGGCATACACTTTATTCTTAGCTTCAAGTTGTGACTTAACCTTTTCATGCAATTCTTTAACAAGTTTTGCTTTTCGTTCACCATCTAAACTAACACGTTCGTGAACAGGTATGGGAACAAGATCAAGCGGGGACAAAGGGTTAAAGCCATAAACAACTTCAAAAGGAGAATGCAATGTTCCACTATGAACAACTTTATTGTATGCAAACTCAATATAAGCTAAGAAGTCCTCCCAATTCTTTAAGTTCTTTTGAATGACAACACGTAACAGTTGAGACAAAGTTCTATTAACAACTTCAGTTTGACCATCGGTTTGTGGGTGAGCAGTTGTAGAAAATAACAATTTAGTACAAAGTCTACTCCACAAAACACGCCAAAAATGACTTAGAAACTTTGTATCTCTATCACTAACAATTGTACGTGGCATGCCATGAAATCTAACAATCTCCTTAAAGAACAAATCAGCAATATGAATAGCATCATCAAATTTCTTACATGCAATGAAATGTGCCATTTTGGAAAATCTATCAACAACAACAAAGATGCTATCTTTACCAGTTTTTGATCGAGGTAATCCCAATACAAAGTCCATAGAAAGATCAGTTCAAGGTGAGCTTGGAACAGATAAGGGAGTGTACAATCCATGTGGTTGTGTTCTAGATTTTGCTTGTTTTCAAGTAATACATTGGTCACATACCTTATCAACATGTGCTTTCATATGCGGCCAGAAGAAATGCTCCTTAAGTGTTTCCAAAGTTTTTAACGAGCCAAAATGACCCATTAAACCTCCTCCATGAGCTTTTTTATCAACAACTCTCTTAATGAACGCATTGGTACACATAACTTATGTTCTTTAAACAAATAACCATCATGCAAGTAATATTTAGCAAAAGGTGAATCAATGCATGCTTGATAGATAGAACTAAAGTCATGATCAGAATGATACATCTCTTTGATAGACTCAAAACCAAACATGTTACATGAAAGAGTAGTAATCAAAGTATAGCGACGAGATAATGCATCAGCAACAACATTTTCTTTTCCTTGCTTATACTTGATCACATAAGGGAATTGTTCAATGAATTCAACCCATTTGGCATGTCTTTTGTTCAATTTTCCTTGACCTTTTAGATACTTAAGGCTCTCATGATCAGTATGAATCACAAATTCCTTAGGTTGCAGATAATGTTGCCAAGTTTGTAAAGAACGGACAAGGGCATACAATTCTTTATCATAGGTTGAATAATTTATGGAAGCTCTTTTTAATTTCTCACTAAAGTAGGCAACAGGTTTGTTACCTTGATGCAATACAGCTCCAATGCCAACTCCACTGGCATCACATTCAACTTCAAACATTTCATCAAAGTTGGGCAATCTCAGGATAGGTGCAGAAGTTAGACGTTTCTTAAGTTCCTCAAAGGCTTGTTGTTGTGATTCTCCCCATTCAAAACTTACATCTTTCTTGACTAACTCATTCAAGGGTGCAGCTATGTAGAGAAATCCTTCACAAAACGTCTATAGAAGCTAGCTAATCCATGAAAACTCCTAACATCTCCAGCAGACTTGGGGGTTGGCCACTCAGTTATGGATTTAACTTTCTCTTGGTCCATTTCAATTCCTTCAGCACTAATCACAAATCCTAAGAATGTAACCTTCTCCAGACAGAAAGAACACTTCTTGAAATTAGCATACAACTCTTCTTTCTGTAGGGTGACAAAAACAGCTCTAAGATGGATCAGATGTTCACTTAGGGTTTTGGAGTAGACAAGAATGTCATCAAAGTAGACTACTACAAATTTCCGTATGAATTTCCTTAAGACCTCATTCATTAACCTCATGAAAGTACTAGGGGCGTTCGTTAAACCAAAGGGCATAACTAACCATTCGTACAATCCAAATTTTGTCTTAGAGGCAGTTTTCCATTCATCACCTTCCCTAATTCTCACTTGGAAATATCCTTGTTTAAGATCTACTTTGCTAAAGCATCTAGACCCATACAACATATCCAACATGTCATCCAACCTAGGAATAGGGTATCTATACTTCACAGTGATCTTATTGATGGCTCTACAATCAGTACACATTCTCCAAGTTTCATCTTTCTTAGGGACAATGATAACAGGAACAACACAAGGACTCATACTCTCTCTTACTTTACCTTGGGTCAATAATTCCTCAACTTGTTTTTGGATTTCCTTAGTTTCCTCTGGATTGGCTCTATAGGCAGGTCTGTTTGGCAGAACAGCTCCTAGAATAAAATCTATTTGATGCTCAATGCCTCTTAGAGGTGGTAAACCTGGGGGATCTCCTTCAGGAAACAAGCTAGAAAATTCTTGAAGTAAAGATGCAACTTCACTTGGTAAAGTAGATGGTATTTCAGATGAAGAGAACAGAGTTTCTTTGTAAAGCAAGATATAAACAGTTTTCTTTGAATTGATAGCATGGAATACCTCGCTTTGAGATGCAAAGAATGCATTTTTCTTTAGAGATGGTTCAGCAGAAACTTTGATTTCTTTCAGTTCAATTTTAAGATGAGAAGTTTTCAGTTGGTTTTCTTTGATGAAAATCCTTTCCAGTTCCTTTTCTTTTGGATCATTATGGCTTTTCAACATTCGTTGTTGATCCTCAAAGACTTTGTGCGGGGGCAAGGCATTTAATTTGAACAGTTTGTTGTGATGCCTAAAGGAATATCTATTCAGGTAACCATCATATGTAACCTTGTTGTCGAATTGCCACGGTCTACCTAATAAGATATGACTTGATTGCATAGGGGCTACATCACATAACATCTCAGCAGAATACTCACCAATTTATAAAGAAACTAGGACTTGCTTTGTTACTTTAACTTCACCACACTCATTAAGCCATGTAAGTCTATAAGGACGGGGGTGATTAATTAAAGGTAACTCAAGTTTCCTAACAAGTTCAAAACTTGCAACATTGGTACATGAACCGGAGTCAATGATTAAAGTGCAGACTTTCTTTTTAACCATACAGTGAATGTGGAATATGTTCTCTCTTTGCATTTCTGGTTCTTCAGTTTTAATTGGGGCACTTAGAGCTCGACGGACAACTAAGAACTCTTTTGTTTCACACTCATTAATCTCTTCACTAATCTCTTCTTCTTCCTCACATGTTTGTTCAATTTCATTGTTTTCTTCACTCTCTTCCAATTCTTCCTCAGAATAATACTCATTAGACTCTTCAATAAACATGATGCGTTTAGGGTTGGGACATTGATTAGCAAAATGACCTTTTCCAAAGCATTTAAAACATTGAATATCACGAGTCTTAACATTAGGCGTACCTTCCACCTTGGCTTTGCCTTTATCAGTGATTGGAAGCTTTGGACGATTTTGGATGTTCTGGGTTGATTTTCCTTGGAATCCTCGGCCTTGACCTTGTTGTGGATAGAAAGGCGTCCTGGGCTGTGTTCTAGGAAAACTCAAAGGATTAGTCCGAAAAGAAGGGTTAGAAGTTTTTACCTTCAATTGTCTTTCCACTTTCTCAGCAATGTGAACCATAGAAGCCAGATCAGAGTAAGGTGTAAGTTCCACCTTAAATGCAATCTCTTTGTTCAAACCAGCTAGAAATCTAGCCATTGTGGCTTCCTCAGCTTCTTCTATGTTAGCCCTGGTAAGCAGATGTTCTAATTCTTTATAAAATTCATCAACAGATCTATTACCTTGAGAAAGTTGTTGCAATTTCTGGAAAATGCTTCTTTCATAGGAAGGAGATATGAATCTCTTCCTCATTTCTTGTTTCAGCTCGGACCAAGTAACAACAGGGGGCTGTCTTGTTCTTCTCCTGGTGTTCTTCAATTGTTCCCACCAGAGTAAAGCATAATCTACAAATTCAAAAGTTGCATACCGCACTTTGGCCAATTCAGAATAGTTAGTGCAAGAATACATATGATCTACTTTTGTTTCCCATTGCAGATATGTTTCAGGATCACTTTTCCCTTGGAAGGAGGGTATTGTCAGTTTAGTAGTAATGAACTCTTCTTCAAGATGTTCATCTCTATCAGGCTGACGTTCATCATACCGTTCTTCCGGATAGTGTTCTTCATTGTACTCAGGGAGATAGTCAAATCTCTCCTCAAAAGAAATGTTCCTACGACCACCATTACTACCTCGACCTTTACCTCTACCTCTACGTGATGTGACTTTTCTACGTTCAACATGAGACTCATTACCATAAGAGGTGCCTTCTTGAAAAGGTATACTAGGTTCCTTTTGATCTGAGGTTGGGTTTTCTACTTTGCTTATCCTTTGTTTGTTATCCTCTATGTTACTTCTCATTAAACCAAACTGATTAACAAGGAAAGTGAGTGTTTGCTGTATATTCTCTAGGGTAACAGGGTGATGAGCCCACGATGGGGTCAACACAACATATTTTCATGTATCATTTATTGTCATATGTTAGTTTTGTAAGACATGACATTTCACTGTTCACTCCGCACACACTGGTGCTAGTTCTTATGTCTTATTGCCTAACTAACCCTTAGGACATGTCATATATGTTGTGCATATTGTGTTTGTTGCTTGGTGTCTTTGAAGATAGGTCAAAGAGAGCTTTACATTGAAGAAGCATGAACACCTATCGATCCATGTTCCATCTGATCGGATGATATCATTGTTCAAACAAAGCTTGAAGATGCAACTAAAACCTGAATTTTTATTCAAGCAAGGAGGTGATAAGCAAGTAGCTTACAAGCAAGGAGGTGACAAGCACTCATGTCAAATTCAAAATTGTTCTTCACGTAAGAATGGAGAGACAAGCTGCTCATATCATTAACCAATAGAAAGGAGTCTTGCAAATGTACAAACCAATCAAAAACAAGTGAAGAAAAGCAAGCAAGCTGCACAACAAATGATCCAATCAAACTCATTCAAGAAGGAAGGCTGGTTTATGGTTAAATGTGTTGAATATTCAAAGCCTAAACTACAACCAATCAAAATGGAGTTCAAACCAAGCTGCACACTACATTAACCAATCAGAATTTTGACTGAAACTTGCAAGGAGGAAACGTTGGATTAAGCTTCTTTCTTTTGAAAATTCAAAGCCACACTCTCAACCAATCAAAGCCTAATTCCAAGCAAGCTGCTCCAAGTTTTATCCAATCAAATTGATCAAGAAAAAGGCTAGAAACAAGGCATGGGAAGCACGGCAAAGCAACCAGAAATTCTTGGAACCAAATTGCTCAAACAAGTTTCAAAGCAAGCATGTCATTTTAGTCTTGTACTTTGTACATTAAAACTTGTACTCTTTATCATTTTCATTTGTTATAAATAGCATAGGAAGCTGAATGTACAAACACACAATTTCAAGAAAACATTTCAATCAAACATTCCTTTAAGGAGTTCTCAACTTTCTAGTTGAATCTTAAGCCACTAACGGTTTCTTTCAAGTTCATAGCCTAGAACTTGCTAAGTATTTGCTTCATTTTTTGGTTTACAGCATCTTAGGGTCTCATTGAAGTTTTAGATGTGTTGGAGTGCCAAAGAGGAAGAGGTGTTGGCATAAATTGAGCCAAGAACAACGGTTACAGTTCAAGGGGTGTCTTTGAGATGTTCTTTGCCATAGCTATTGTTCAAATCAGTTTGGAATAGGAGACAAAGTCCTTGGCAACGTTTTCTAGCCTTCGTTTGGCTCATCACAGGGACTGGGGATGGGACAGGAGTAGATGGGGACGGGGATGGTGCATTATCTTTCTGTTGGGGACCCATGATTCAGAAAACAATCTCAAAAGCCAATTTAAAATATTGACAAGATGCAAATACTCTAATTTATGTTGACAATTGATCAAAACAGCAATTTGGACTATTTCTCCTAAGGATTCAAGAAAATCACAGAAGTCAAATTGTTGTTTTGGCTGAATGAAATCTACGGGGTTGTTTAAGACAATCCCTTAATTTACTTTACAGCATATGCAATTATCAATTGAAGTAAAGTGAAAGTAAAAGCACACAAACAAAGTGTCAGCAAGGGTTTGCTTTAGAAACTTTCAATATTTCAAAACTACAACACTTTGGTTCGTTTTGGGCACTTTCTTTCCTTTGAGCTTTGCACAGGAATTTCCCTTTTGCAATGTTTAACTTTGGGCTTTTCCTCGCTTTTCTTTCTTGTGCAATTCTCTCTTGTCTTGCCTCTTACTTGTTGACAAATATTGGCTTTTCTCTCGTGTATTTCTCAATCAAGCTTAATTTTCTTTCTTTGGGGGGGTTTGCTTGATTGTTGTGAGACTACTCCTCACGGCCTACATGAGTCATTGCTCACGGCCTTCAATTGCACAAGGTTTGTTGTATTTGGAATTTGAAAGTTTCTCATACACAACACGGCTAAACACTATGTAGTGAGAAATCAATTCACAATTACAACAAGTTCAAATTGAATATACTGCAAAGTAAGTTCAGAAATTAATCTAAAACAACAATTGGATAGCTCTTTAACAGTGTGGGGCTTAAACAATTCCTAACTTCCAGGATGTATCTAAGTCCAACAACTTGTTTGAAACAATTGAAATCAACAAAAAGATATAGCTGTTAGCATTCACCAAGATTTCAAATGAGCTTTAAAGAGTGGTTTAAACACACGGTTTTGGCACTTGTTTTTCTGTTTTTGATGCAAATGATCTAACTAATCTTAAGATAGCTAAATGCAACTTAATTGTATCTAAATGCAATTATAAGGGCTGATTACTCTAACAACTAATGGAAATCAGTTTTGATGCAAACTAACTAACTTGTTTTGTTTTGTTTTTAAATTATCTATTCTACTTGTTTTTGTTTTGGTTTTCGTTTGTATGATGCAATCAGTTTCTAAGCTAGATGATACTAGATGCAAGTGTTTATGTATTCAACACAACAAACGTGTATCAACTAGAGACTAGGCAGCATACATAGCTAACTAAAACTACCCTTTTTTGTTCTTAGTTTTCGGATTTGCTTGTGCTAAACTAAGCAACCAACTAAACCTTTTAACTATGTTGTAAACTAGTCTAACCAAGCTAAATAAGGCAGCAACTACAACGCCTAAACAGTTTGCACACAACTACTAGAAAACAGAATTTAACAACTTGATTACAAACTAAACTATCAACTATTCTAATTTTGTGTTCAAGTTTTCTGTTTTAAGGACTTATCTAAACTACCATTTAAACTTCTAGATTAGGACCTAATGAACATTGTCTAAGCTAGATTGAACAAGAACAATCAGGTTACACACGGTTTTAACTAGACTACACAAACAGATTCTAACACACTTAAGTCTAGTCTAAGTTCTTTTTGTGATGGTTTTCGGTTTTAAAACTAATTTACCAAACTGATGAGCCAAACGAAGGCTAGATAAACGTTCCAAGGACTTTGTCTCCTACTCCAAATTGATTTGAACCTCAGCTATGGCAAAGAACATCACAATGACACCCCTTGAACTGTAACCGTTTGTTCTTGGCTCAATTTATACCAATACCTCTTCCTCTTTGGTATTCCAACACATCTAAAACCTCATTGAGACCCTAAGATGCTGTAAACCAAAAGATGAAGCAAATACTAACAAGTTCTAGGCTAGGAACTTGAAAGAAAACCGTTAAGTGGTCTTAAACTTCAACTAGAAAGTTGAGATTTCCTTAAAGGAAGTTTTGATTGAAATGTATATATGAATTGTTGTATATTGTTGTTTGTACATTCAGCTTCCTATGCTATTTATAACTAATGAAAATGACAAAGAGTACAATGTTTAAAGTACAATGTACAAGACTAAAAATGACATGCTTGCTTGGAACTTGTTTGAACAACTTTCGGTTCCAAGAATTGCTGGTTGTTTTGCCGTGTAACCAAGTTTGTTTCCAGCCTTTTTTTCTTGATCAATTTGATTGGATATAACTTGGAGCATCTTGCTTGGAATTAGGCTTTGATTGGTTGAGAGTGTGGCTTTGAATTTTCAGAAGAATGAAGCTTAATCCAACGTTTCTTCCATGCTAGTTTTCAGCCACAATTTTGATTGGTTAACACATTGAGCATCTTGCTTTGAATTGTATTTGATTGGTAGCAACTTTGGTGTTGAATTTTCAAAGGAATTAGCTACAACCAGCCGTCCTTCTTCTAGGTTTTGATTGGATCAAATTTTGTGCAGCTTGCTTGCTTTTCTTCCCTTGTTTTTGATTGGTTTGTACATTTGCTAGACTCCTTTCTATTGGTTCATGAAATGAGCAGCTTGTTTCAACCATTTTAACGTGAGAAACAATTCTGAATTTGACATGAGTGCTTGTCACCTCCTTGCTTGTAAGCTACTTGCTTATCACCTCCTTGCTTGAACAAAAATTCAGGTTTTAGTTGCATCTTCAAGCTTTGTTTGAACAATGATATCATCCGATCAGATGGGACATGGATCGATCGGTGTTCATGCTTCTTCAATGTAAAGCTCTCTTTGACCTATCTTCAAAGACACCAAGCAACAAACACAATATGCACAACATAGATGACATGTCCTAAGGGTTAGTTAGGCAATAAGACATAAGAACTAGCACTAGTGTGTGCGGAGTGAACACTGAAATGTCATGTCTTACAGAACTAACATATGACAATAAATGATACATGAAAATATGTTGTGTTGACCCCATCGTGGGCTCATCATTCCCTCCCTCTTGAAAATGATTCGTCCTCGAATCTCAACATGGATAGAACAAAGGAAAGGGGTTTAGGATGTACACGTATGCTCAACTACACCATAACCAAATAGGAACATGATAATACAAATGGTGAAGGTGAAATACCTTGGTGCATCCTTATCTTTGAAGAAAGAATAAGGTGTGTACACGCTTTCTAAAATATTTAGGATGTATTAACAATATGATAACAAAAATTTTAGAACACATACATCCTATCAGATAAAACAACATCCAAAAAACATATTGCAACATGTTAACACTAAAGGTACAGATCTTACAGACATGTGCACTATTTAGACAAGATGTATCAATTGAGATGACAACAGGCAGACATTCAACAAGATGAGATGAAATAGATATTTCAGAAATAGAATCTTCATCTATACTAAATATGTCATTCAATTCATTAACTAGTTCATCCAAGGATTTATGTTCATTTGTAGCTGAATCTATTTCAATAATGATATCATGATCAAGCTCTACATCAAGTAGACAATCTAGTTCAGCTAACATCAAATCATAAGAATCTAGTTTATCAATGTCATTCTCAACAGAATTACTTACATCAATGTCATCAATAAAATGTACAGGATGTAATTCAGATTGTAACCCAGAAACAAGCATCTCAGCAGAATGCAGATCATGCACAGGGATTTCATTTATATGCATGTCACAATGTAAATCATTTTCAGACAAAGTGTTATCACAATTAACATCATCTATAAGCAAACGACTAACACTTTGGAAATCACCAACTGATTCAAGTGAAGGGTCTTCTTCAGACAGTACACAAGGTTGAACATGCAATTCAGATAAATGAGTTCCAGTTTCACGCATGTTGGGGCTAATTTCATACAAACCATCATTCACAGAAATGTCAGATTGCAAGTCTTTGTTCTTTTCAGATTCTATCAATACTTGCACCATGTCTCTAAGTTGAAGCAATGCATTTTCAATATTATCCATAGGCTGACTCAAATTGCTTAACTTAACTGGATTTGGTTTGTCATTTTCAGAATCACAAGAGTTCAATTCATACCCATAGTTTTGATTAACTTGCCATGGGATTAGGTTTGATTGAACAATCTTTTCCTTTTTATACATGTCATAAAGTGATGAGAATTTTTCAGACAACATGCAATCAGCGATCTCTTTATCTAATCCAGCAAAGAACCTAATCATGCTTAATTCCTCATGTTCTTCAACATAAGCATAGTACAAATAATCAAGCATTTCATTGTAATATGCACTAACGTCTTTATTGCACTGAGAAAGAGTTTGATATCTAGGAGTTTTACATTCCCAATATCCAACCCATAAACCATTCGTACGACCAAAGGAGTTCATACGTTTTTCCAGTTCATCATAGTCTCTCCTATGGCATTCAACTCCCCAAATGGTTTTTAGAATCATGTTTAATCAAAACAATCAACCAAGATGGTAAAACAATGAGATAAATAAGTCAGAATACAAGCAAGTAAGATCAAACTATAACTTTAACAAAACGTAAATTTCTACTTCAAATTGACAATTGAATAAACAACAATCTTGGACTGTCCAAGATTCAAAGAAAAATAGAAGTCAAGTGATGTTTTTGGCTGAATCAAAGAAAGCTAAGGGTTTGTACAGAACAATCCTTTAACTTACTTTAAACTTTAAAGCACATTCAATTGTAAATAAAGTGAAAGACAGTACATACACACAAGTGTTCAACAAGGGTTTGTTCGAGGAACCTTTTACAACAGTCAACACTTTTGGTGTAGGTATTTGCTTTTGGTTTTGCACAATTCACCCTTTTGTGAACTTTGGATGGCTATATCTCACTTCTTGTGCAAATCACTCATACGTCTTGTTTCTTGCTTTTTGACGTTAAAAATGACTTTTCTCTCAGTTTCTTTCACAAACAAGACTAATTATTTTCCTTTGGATTGGCTTTGTCTGTTTTGTGAGTCTACTGCCCACTTGCCTTTATGAGACATTGCTCACGGCTTCTTTTTCTTTGGTTTTACTTGCACAAGTTTTGGTGTGGCTTTTGTGAAACGTTCTTTGAACAACACGGAAGAACACTAATGATATGAAAACTGTTTCACAAATTTAACAACCAAATATAGATGAAAGTTCAATGCTAGTTGAAGAAGTGTAAAGACAACAAGATGATAAACAGGGTCGGCAATTTAACAGTGTAGGGATAAATATAGACAAAATGATCCTAAGTAAGAACTTAAGTCCAGTAAAGTCTTTAAACAATTGAATTAATCCCAAGTAAAGATAAACGTAAAGCCAACGTTAAAATTTGAAATCAAATCTTGTTTCTTACAAATTTACTTCACTTTTAACAAATCTCAAGTCAATAATGTTTCAATTAAAAGATTCAATCAAGTTTGTACCAAACAATGACTTAAGGTGTAACGGGGGGTGGTGAAATCAAATTCAACAAGTTTAAACAAATAGCATTCAAAGATTTAATCAAGTTTAAACTAAATTTGATGAGGATCAAGGGTCCGATGAGGATCAAGAGCCCCATCAAGAGGTCAAAGGTCCTATGACAAGAAGGAGGGCAAGGGAACTTTGTCATCAAGTTGCCACCTTCTTGTACAAACATGTTCAAGATGAACCTAAGACTCCTTGGGTTCATTTCATTGAACCTTCAACTTGAGCATGTATCACATGCACGTTTACATTCT
Organism: Eustoma russellianum; assembly: GCA_036186865.1. Taxonomy (NCBI): domain Eukaryota; kingdom Viridiplantae; phylum Streptophyta; class Magnoliopsida; order Gentianales; family Gentianaceae; genus Eustoma; species Eustoma russellianum. The sequence continues at coordinate 34,270,101 of AP025047.1, forward strand.
TTGTTTTTGGATTTTATTTTGTGTCGTATGATCTTAGTTTTATGTATTTGCTTTGTAGGTAAATTAGGTTCAAGAGAATGTTTGAAGAGAATGTTTGAAGAGAATGTTTGAAGAGAATGTTTCAAGAGAATGTTTGAAGAGAATGTTTCAAGAGAATGTTCGAAGAGAATGTTTGTCTATGCTAAGACAAATTCAAAGGTGTCCAAGATAGAATCTCTTGATCAAGTTGAAATCAAATCATCTCCATTATCCAAGGGGGGCCGGCCATATAAATTTGAAAAGGAAGATTGCCACGATTTAAAATTCAAGTTTCAACCAGATTAGGCCTTCAAATTCAAGATAAAGATTTCAGCCATTTTGAAGAAACCACACGCCTATCTTGAAGCAAGGATGAGGATAGATCACAAATCAAATTTGAATCCAAGTTTGAATTCAAATTCAAACTCAATTTGAATTCAATCTTCAATCAACATTTGAATTCAAGTCCAGCCATCTTATCATCAAAATCAGATTTTCTACACCTTCCTTATCCCTCCACACGCCACTTAGAGGTAAAAAAGGATGGGATCATAATTCAAAGATTGAATTCAAGCTTGAAGTCAAATTTCAACCAGCCTTTGGAATTCAAGATTCAACCTCTTCATCTATATCTCCAATGCCAATTTCATCACCAAACATGACCAGATTCATTGAAGATAATGTCTTGCAAGATTTGAAGTTTTTAGCTAGGATTTGTTTTAGCTTTGAATTCAAATAGTTTTCAAATTTCAAACATTGTTAGCTAGCTTTATTTTGAATTATTTCTAGCCATTTCAAAGCTGAATGGGGACGTTTTTAGGCCTATAAATACACCCCTTTGGCTGATTGTAAACTCACTTTTTGATGAATAACAATTCTTGATATTTCCTTCACTTTGTGTGATACTTTGTTTTCTTGGTTTTGCATTAAAAACCTAAGTTAAGATCCTTCAAAGTTGAGCGTTTTGAAGGTATTGCCATTGCTAAAAGGTGCCATCCAGGAGGGCCGTTTTGGTTTGCCTGATCAACGACCATCTTGTAGTGTTGGTCTTGCTCGTTATCCACACGTTTTGATCACTAAGGAAGCAAGGGGAAGTTTACTTCTTTGTGCCTAACCCTTTGTGAAGGCCGTTTGGAAGGTGGAATCGTTGCAGCCCACGAGTTGCATGCATCAAATTGGTATCAGAGACCAGGTTACTCTATTCCACCGTCTATCATTTCCTTTTCGTTTGAGTCTAGTCATTTCAATTTCAGTTAAGTCCTTCTTCTACTCCTCCCTCTACACGCCATTTGTCTTGCATTTCATTCCAAAAAAAACGTCCAAAAACAAAAACATTGCTTTGAGTCCTTGCAAGTTGCTGCATTTTTCTTTTCATCATTCAAGTGTCATTTCCTTTATTTCCTCTCATATCACAATCTGATTTTTGAGTCGTTCAAACTTGAACACATTAGGGTTCGTTGCATTTTAGGTTACATTCAGCTTTCTTTAAAATAGTCCAACCATCAGCCTATAAAGCTACCTCGGTTTCAAATCATCTTGTTGCTACCGAAGCTTTTAGTTGGCGATGATTGTATGCATCTTATGATTCGCATTGTAATTGATTTCATGCTTTAAGACAAGTAGTCATACGTGTGTTTGCCTTCCCGGACCATTTTCAAAACCCTAATTCCACCACCCCACCCCACGGCCCAACCAACCCCACCCCCAACCCAACCTTAAAACGCACCAACCTGGTCCAAAACAACTCTATTTACACCCCAAACAAAAACCCCCAAACCAATTTACCCAAAAACAATCAGATTCTAAAGATCCCAATTCGTTCAAATAAACCCTAACCCTAGAATTTGAATTTTGCTCAAATTCTCTCCTAGACCAACCAATATCCAAATTGGCCACACCAATCATCAATTACCAATCCAAATAGTCAATCTACAACACCCATTCCGTTCTTACAACCACATTCCGCAAAATCCCAAAACGTTCAAAACACACCCTAAATCAAAAACCCTAACCCTAACCCCTATTCGGCCTTACCCAATTTCCCTCACCTTCCAAGGTCAATTTTGTTGCAAGTCCAAGATACAAATTGCATTTTAAATACATTGCACTATTCTGTCCAAAAACGCAAGTGCTAAGCGCAAACAAGTGAAGTTCCAATTCTGCCCTTAGTCAAAAAAAAGGAGAATCTGAATCTTGCTCAATTGAAATAGCAAGGAAGAAAAAGAAAAACAAAAAGAACAAGAGCAAAGAAAACGGGCAAAACGTTTGTGCATTGCGTGGAAAATTTTTTGGTACGACTTGCAAACCTTGGATACCATATTACCCACATTGCCGTCCCCTATACCCAATTCTCCAACTCTTGATCTTCTTGAACCAATCACACATTTGATTGCTCGATTGTTGCATGACTTGAACCATTTTGTGGATAGTAAGTGCATAGAATCAAAATTAACTAAAGATTGCCCACGACAACCCTTAGTTCATCTTTGGTTCAGCCTTATACATCAACTTTGGTTGCTTATTTTCTTTGAATCTTAGTAGAAAGTTCAAGTTTGAATTCATTTCAATTGATTCTATTTTGATACTAATTGGTGCAACTTGAAAGCAAAAAGGAAGAAACAAGCGGAGAACATTGTGGTTTGAAGAAGCCTTGGCAATACACTTCCTTATTGATCACTTTGAGACTTCTTAACTTCAGGTTATCCAAGAACCAAAGTGGTAAGAGAGTGGAAAGAATCGAAATCATAGCTTATTTTATTTTATTTTATTACTAATCCCTTAACGTTTGTTTGTCTTTGTGTTAGTTTGCTTCTTTCTTTTTTCCTTTGTTTTCGTTCAATTCCTTAGGTACAATGGCCAGCAGCAATTCCGCATCTAGCAAGTCTAAAGGAGCCGAAACTGTTGACAATACTCAACAACAAATGCTAGAAATGCTTAAGAAACTCATGCACGACAATGAGATAATTAAGCATCGCTTGGAAGACGTGGAGCGAAGCTACAAAACAAGTGATGGCCAAGGAACAAGCAGGGCCGTTCCACCACCACAACCAAGGCGTCATCCTCTAGAAGAAGTTGAGGACGATAACATTCGACCCCCACACACCGAAGCGCGACGGTTTGCTCCTCCTACACAAGCAATAAGGTACGCTCCAAGAAGGTACAATGATGATTACATTCTCTTTGAGCATGATGATTATGACTTTGATGACCACCATCCTCGTGGCTACCAACGACGCCAAAATCCCCTTTTCCCGCAAGATGACGATTTTCTCAAAACCAAAATAAGTATTCCCACGTTTTATGGTAAAAGTAATGCGGAGGAATATTTAGAATGGGAAACGAAAGTGGATTTGATCTTTTCTTGTACCAATTATAGTGAACTGCAAAAAGTGAGGTATGCTTCCATTGAATTTTCTGGTTATGCACTTAATTGGTGGACGAATTTGTGTCGAAATAGAACTAAGACGAGACAACCCCCAATCACCACTTGAGAAGAAATGAAGTTTGAAATGCGTCAACGTTTTATTCCAAACAATTATGAGAGTTCGATTTTCACGAGTTTGCATAACTTACGACAAGGTTCCAAAAGTGTAGACGAGTATTATAAAGAGTTAGAAATTTTGTTGGAGAGGTCTAACTTGCAGGAACCTGAAGAAGCCACCAAGGCTCGATTCTTACATGGTTTAAACAGGGAGATTGCACAAAGGGTTGACCTTCAACCTTACCTCAACCTCACAACCATGGTCCGTATGGCTGAAAAGATTGAAGCACAATTAAAGGTACGTAACTCCTCCAATTTCAATTCCAATTATCATACTAATCAATCTTCATCAAGATTTCACAGCAAGCCTTCAGGAACAGGAAGTTCACGGCCTACAGGAGGCCAAACGCGTGACCAAGGAGCATCGCAAAGGATGGACAATCGTGTACAATCCACACAAAGGAGAGATGAACGCACCCAACCAAAGGCTCCTATCGGCAATTCTTCGGATCCATCAAACAGGTTTAGAGACATTAAATGTTATAAATGTCAAGGACGTGGTCACATAGGAAAAGAATGTCCTAATTCAAAAAGAATCATGTTAATTGAAGAGACAAACGAATATGTGTCCAAGTCCGAGCATGAAAACGAGTCTGAGCATGATAATGAAATTGAACCTGAAGAGGATCTAGGCGCATTAGATGATTTTGACACTAAGGAGTTTCTTGTTGTGCGTAGAGCTTTAAATGCATACCCGAAATTAGATGATCACGAACAACATAGAGAAAACATTTTCCATATTCATTGCATGATAAATGGTAAAGTGTGCACCATGATCAATGATTCCGGTTCTTGTGCGAATGTGGCTAGCATCGAATTAGTAAGAAAACTGAATTTGCCTATGACTAATCACCCGCACCCTTACAAACTTGCATGGCTAAATTTACTGCGGTGAAGTTAGCGTAAGTAAACAAGTTTTGATTTCTCTTAGCATTGGTAGTTACAAAGATGATGTTTTATGTGATGTCGCCCCAATGCATGCTAGTCATATTTTACTTGATAGGCCATGGCAATTTGATAGACATGTGACATATGATGGTTATTTGAATCGTTATTCTTTCAAATTGAATGGCAAATTGTATAAACTGCATGCACTTCCACCACACAAAGTCCACGAGGATCACCAACGCATGTCCAAGTCTAGAGCTGATCCTAAGAAAAAAGAAGCCGAGAGAAAATTTGTGGAGTGTATGAAAAGTGAGAACAAAAAACAAGAGAGCAAGGGAAAAGAGGTAGTGCCCATAAGTGTCAACGACTCCAAAACGAAGTGTGGGTATTTCGCAAAGAAAAGAGAGGTTACACGTGCACTTTATAACAACCAAACTGTACTCATCATTATTCCAAAGTCGTGTCAGCTCGCCCTTGAAGAACTCCCACCAAACTTACCTACCTCAGTTGCGTCCCTTATCCAAGAATATGAAGTTCTGTTTCCTTCCGAACCACCATCCGGATTACCACCCATTAGAGGAATAGAACACCAAATCGACTTTGTCCCAGGAGCCGTGTTACCCAATCGCCCAGCCTATCGAGCAAACCCCGAAGAAACCAAAGAAATCCAAAGGCAAATAGAAGAGCTCCTAGCTAGAGGACAAATCCGAGAGAGTCTGAGCCCATCTGCCGTCCCCGTCATTTTAGTACCCAAAAAGGATGGAACGTGGAGAATGTGTACCGATTGCCGAGCCATAAACAAGATTACCGTCAAGTAAAGGTACCCCATACCTAGGCTAGACGATATGTTAGACATGTTGCACGGATCCAAATTCTTCACCAAAATCGACCTTAAGCAAGGGTACTTCCAGGTACGCATTCGAGAAGGGGATGAATGGAAGACTGCATTCAAAACCAAGTTTGGGCTATATGAGTGGTTAGTGATGCCCTTCGGGCTCACCAACGCCCCTAGTACCTTTATGAGGCTAATGAATGAAGTCTTACGTGCGTTCATAGGACGCTTTGTCATTGTTTATTTCGATGATATCCTAATCTATTCCCACACCATAGAAGATCATCTTGACCATATTAGAGCCGTTTTTGAAAAGCTTAAGCAAGAACAACTTTACGCCAACTTTAAGAAGTGCTCTTTCTGTTTAGAATACGTAGTTTTTCTAGGCTTTGTCATTTCGGCTGAGGGAGTAGAGATGGATGAGGAAAAGGTTAGGTCAATTGTGGAGTGGCCTATACCTAAGAATGTAGGGGAAGTTCGCAGTTTTCATGGACTAGCAAGCTTTTATAGACGCTTTGTCAAAGATTTTTCTTCCATAGCTGCACCCCTAAACGAAATTGTGAAAAAAGATGTGCCTTTTAGGTGGGAAGAGCCACAACAACAGGCATTTGACGAACTTAAACGTAGGCTGACCACTGCACCCATACTTAGGCTACCAAATTTTGACGAGACCTTTGAGATCGAGTGTGATGCAAGTGGAGTGGGTATAGGCGCAGTTTTGACCCAAAGTAAGAAACCCATCGCCTACTTTAGTGAAAAATTGAAAGGAGCAGCACTGAATTACTCTACCTATGATAAGGAACTTTATGCCCTTGTGCGATCCTTACAAACTTGGCAACACTACCTTCAACCTAAAGAGTTTGTGATCCACACTGACCACGAAAGCCTTAAGTATCTTAAAGGGCAAGGAAAGTTGAACAAAAGACATGCCAAATGGGTAGAGTTCATAGAACAATTCCCTTACGTGATTAAGTACAAACAAGGAAAGGATAATATAGTTGCCGATGCCCTCTCTAGGAGATATACGTTAGTGACTACATTATCTTCACGCTTCTTAGGATTTGAATCACTTAAGGACTTGTACCCCAATGACCATGACTTTGGCACCATTTTCGAGGCATGTAAAGGAGCACCATTTGGGAAATTTTACATACACGAGGGTTATCTTTTCAAAGAACAAAAATTGTGCGTTCCCCAATCATCCCTACGCGAAGCATTGACTAGAGAAGCCCATGGGGGAGGTTTAATGGGTCATTTCGGAGTGTTCAAAACCCTTGAGACTCTTAAGGAACATTTCTATTGGCCCCACATGAGAGTAGACGTCGAGAGGTTGTGTGGTAATTGCATCACTTGCAAACAAGCCAAATCCAAATCCCAACCACATGGCCTTTACACGACTTTACCCGTCCCTGATTCCCCTTGGATTGACATTTCTATGGACTTTGTTTTAGGACTTCCTAGGTCTCGGGGAGGACGCGATAGCATTTATGTTGTGGTTGATCGATTCTCAAAAATGGCACATTTCATAGCATGTAGAAAAGTTGATGATGCCACACATGTTGCTGATTTGTTCTTCAAAGAAATTGTTAGATTGCATGGCATGCCACGTACAATTGTAAGTGATAGAGATACGAAATTCTTGAGTCATTTTTGGCGTGTTTTGTGGGCTAAACTTGGTACACAATTGTTGTTTTCCACCACCGCACACCCACAAACTGATGGACAAACTGAAGTCGTTAATCGTACTCTTTCTCAACTTTTGCGTGCCATTTTGCAAAAACACATTAAACATTGGGAAGATTGTTTACCATATATCGAATTTGCATATAATAGGAGTGTCCATCACGGTACTTTGCATAGTCCATTTGAAATCGTGTATGGCTTTAATCCCTTGTCTCCCATTGATTTGATTCCTATTCCCGTGCATGAACGTTCTAGTCTTGATGGTAAACAAAAAGCGGACAACATAAAGAAACTGCATGAACAAGTTAAAACACAACTAGAAAAGAAAAACAAAGCTTATGAAAGACGAGCTAACAAACATCGGAAAAGAGTTATGTTCAAACCTGGAGATTTAGTGTGGTTACATTTGCGTAAAGAAAGATTTCCCAATGAAAGAAAGTCAAAATTGTAACCTCGAGGAGATGGACCCTTTAAAGTATTGAAACGCATAGGTGACAACGCATACATCCTTGATCTTCCCGACAGGTATGGTTCAATTTCACCTACTTTTAATGTTGCTGATCTCACCCCTTTCAACGATGACCTTTTTGATTCGAGGACGAATCCTTTTGAGGAGGGGGGGATTGATGAGGATCAAGCATCCGATGAGGATCAAGAGCCCCATCAAGAGGTCAAAGGTCCTATGACAAGAAGGAGGGCAAGGGAACTTTGTCATCAAGTTGCCACCTTCTTGTACAAACATGTTCAAGATGAACCTAAGACTCCTTGGGTTCATTTCATTGAACCTTCAACTTGAGCATATATCACATGCACGTTTACATTCTTTGTTTTTGGATTTTATTTTGTGTCGTATGATCTTAGTTTTATGTATTTGCTTTGTAGGTAAATTAGGTTCAAGAGAATGTTTGAAGAGAATGTTTCAAGAGAATGTTTGAAGAGAATGTTTCAAGAGAATGTTTGAAGAGAATGTTTCAAGAGAATGTTTGAAGAGAATGTTTCAAGAGAATGTTCGAAGAGAATGTTTGTCTATGCTAAGACAAATTCAAAGGTGTCCAAGATAGAATCTTTTGATCAAGTTGAAATCAAATCACTCCATTATCCAAGGGGGGGTCGGCCATATAAATTTGAAAAGGAAGATAGCCACGATTTAAAATTCAAGTTTCAACCAGATTAGGCCTTCAAATTCAAGATAAAGATTTCAGCCATTTTGAAGAAACCACACGCCTATCTTGAAGCAAGGATGAGGATAGATCACAAATCAAATTTGAATCCAAGTTTGAATTCAAATTCAAACTCAATTTGAATTCAATCTTCAATCAACATTTGAATTCAAGTCCAGCCATCTTATCATCAAAATCAGATTTTCTACACCTTCCTTATCCCTCCACACGCCACTTAGAGGTAAAAAAGGATGGGATCATAATTCAAAGATTGAATTCAAGCTTGAAGTCAAATTTCAACCAGCCTTTGGAATTCAAGATTCAACCTCTTCATCTATATCTCCAATGCCAATTTCATCACCAAACATGACCAGATTCATTGAAGATAATGTCTTGCAAGATTTGAAGTTTTTAGCTAGGATTTGTTTTAGCTTTGAATTCAAATAGTTTTCAAATTTCAAACATTGTTAGCTAGCTTTATTTTGAATTATTTCTAGCCATTTCAAAGCTGAATGGGGACGTTTTTAGGCCTATAAATAGACCCCTTTGGCTGATTGTAAACTCACTTTTTGATGAATAACAATTCTTGATATTTCCTTCACTTTGTGTGATACTTTGTTTTCTTGGTTTTGCATTAAAAACCTAAGTTAAGATCCTTCAAAGTTGAGCGTTTTGAAGGTATTGCCATTGCTAAAAGGTGCCATCCAGGAGGGCCGTTTTGGTTTGCCTGATCAACGACCATCTTGTAGTGTTGGTCTTGCTCGTTATCCACACGTTTTGATCACTAAGGAAGCAAGGGAAAGTTTACTTCTTTGTGCCTAACCCTTTGTGAAGGACGTTTGGAAGGTGGAATCGTTGCAGCCCACGAGTTGCATGCATCAAAATTTCTACTTCAAATTTTAACAAAACGTAAATTTCTACTTCAAATTCACAATTGAATAAACAACAATCTTGGACTATCTAAGATTCAAAGAAAAATAGAAGTCAAGTGATGTTTTTGGCTGAATCAAAGAAAGCTAAGGGTTTGTACTAAACAATCCTTTAACTTACTTTAAACTTTAATGCACATTCAATTGTAAATAAAGTGAAAGACAGTACATACACACAAGTGTTCAACAAGGGTTTGTTCGAGGAACCTTTTACAACAGTCAACACTTTCGGTGTAGGTATTTGCTTTTGGTTTTGCACAATTCACCTTTTGTGAGCATGTATCACATGCACGTCTACATTCTTGTTTTTGAATTTTATCTTGTGTCGTGTGATATTAGTTTCATGTATTTGCTTTGTAGGTAAATTAGGTACATGGAATGTTTGAAGAAAATGTTTCAAGAGAATGTTTGAAGAGAATGTTTCAAGAGAATGTTTGAAGAGAATGTTTCAAGAGAATGTTCGAAGAGAATGTTTGTCTATGCTAAGACAAATTCAAAGGTGTCCAAGATAGAATCTCTTGATCAAGTTGAAATCAAATCATCTCCATTATCCAAGGGGGGCCGGCCATATAAATTCAAAAAGGAAGATTGCCACGATTTAAAATTCAAGTTTCAACCAGATTAGGCCTTCAAATTCAAGATAAAGATTTCAGCCATTTTGAAGAAACCACACGCCTATCTTGAGGCAAGGATGAGGATAGATCACAAATCAAATTTGAATCCAAGTTTGAATTCAAATTCAAACTCAATTTGAATTCAATCTTCAATCAACATTTGAATTCAAGTCCAGCCATCTTATCATCAAAATCAGATTTTCTACACCTTCCTTATCCCTCCACACGCCACTTAGAGGTAAAAAAGGATGGGATCATAATTCAAAGATTGAATTCAAGCTTGAAGTCAAATTTCAACCAGCCTTTGGAATTCAAGATTCAACCTCTTCATCTATATCTCCAACGCCAATTTCATCACCAAACATGACCAGATTCATTGAAGATAATGTCTTGCAAGATTTCAAGTTTTTAGCTAGGATTTGTTTTAGCTTTGAATTCAAATAGTTTTCAAATTTCAAACATTGTTAGTTAGCTTTATTTTGAATTATTTCTAGCCATTTCAAAGCTTAATGGGGACGTTTTTAGGCCTATAAATAGACCCCTTTGGCTGATTGTAATCTCACCTTTTGATGAATAACAATTCTTGATATTTTCTTCACTTTGAGTGATACTTTGTTTTCTTGGTTTTGCATTAAAAACCTAAGTTAAGATCCTTCAAAGTTGAGCGTTTTGAAGGTATTGCCATTGCTAAAAGGTGCCGTCCAGGAGGGCCATTTTGGTTTGCCTGTTCAACGACCATCTTGTAGTGTTGGTCTTGCTCGTTATCCACACGTTTGATCACTAAGGAAGCAAGGGGAAGTTTACTTCTTTGTGCCTAACCCTTTGTGAAGGACGTTTGGAAGGTGGAATTGTTGGAGCCCACGAGTTGCACGCATCAAGACTGTTTTGTTGTTCATTTAGAATCTGCTTATTTAGATAGTTAGTTCATGTTTTAAAGTGTTTATTAGTTGGTTTACAATAGTTTGGTAAATTAGTTTTAAGTAGTAAAACCGAAAACCATCACAAAAAGAACTTAGACTAGACTTAAGTGTGTTAGAATCTGTTTGTGTAGTCTAGTTAAAAAACCGTGTGTAACCTGATTGTTCTTGTTCAATCTAGCTTAGACAATGTTCATTAGGTCCTAATCTAGAAGTTTAAATGGTAGTTTAGATAAGTCCTTGAAACAGAAAACTTTGAACACAAAAATAGATTAATTGATAGTTAGTTGTAATCAAGTTGTTAAAATTCTGTTTTCTTTTGTACTTGTGTGCAATCTGTTTTAAACGTTTTGTTTGCTGCCTTATTTAGGTTGGTTAGACTAGTTTACAACATAGTTTAAGTGTTTAGTTGGTTGTTTAGTTTAGCACAAGCAAAACCGAAAACTGAGAACAAAACAAGGTCGTTTTAGCTAAGTGTGCTGCCTAGTTCAATTGACATACGTTTGAACATCAACCCTTGCATCTAGTATCATTTAGTTTAGAATCTGATTGCATCATACAAACAAAAACCAAGACAAAAACAAGTAGAATAGATAACTTAAAAACAAAACAAAACAAGTTAGCTAGTTTGCATCAAAACTAATTTCCATTAGTTGTTATAGTAATCAGCCCTTATAAATTGCATTTAGAAACAACTAAGTTGCATTTAGCTATCTTAAGATTAGTTAGATCATTTGCATCAAAAACAGAAAAAAAATCGAAACAATTTAGTTTAAACTTGATTAAATCTTTGAATGCTATTTGTTTAAACTTGTTGAATTTGATTTCACCACCCCCGTTACACCTTAAGTCATTGTTTGGTACAAACTTGATTGAATCTTTTAATTGAAACATTATTGACTTGAGATTTGTTAAAGGTGAAGTAAATTTGTAAGAAACAAGATTTGATTTCAAATTTTAACGTTGGCTTTACGTTTATCTTTACTAGGATTGATTCAATTGTTTAAAGACTTTATTGGACTTAAGTTCTTACTTAGGATCACTTTGTCTATATTTATCCCTAAACTGTTAAATTGCCGACCCTGTTATCATCTTGTTGTCTTTACACTTCTTCAACTTGCATTGAACTTTCATCTATATTTGGTTGTTAAATTTGTGAAACAGTTTTCATATCATTAGTGTTCTTCCGTGTTATTCAAAGAACGTTTCACAAAAGCCACACCAAAACTTGTGCAAGTAAAACCAAAGAAAAAGAAGACGTGAGCAATGTCTCATAAAGGCAAGTGAGCAGTAGACTCACAAAACAGACAAAGCCAATCCAAAGGAAAATAATTAGGCTTGTTTGTGAAAGAAACTGAGAGAAAAGTCATTTTTAACGTCAAAAAGCAAGAGACAAGACGTATGAGTGATTTGCACAAGAAGTGAGATATAGCCATCCAAAGTTCACAAAAGGTGAATTGTGCAAAACCAAAAGCAAATACCTACACCGAAAGTGTTGACTGTTGTAAAAGGTTCCTCGAACAAACCCTTGTTGAACACTTGTGTGTATGTACTGTCTTTCACTTTATTTACAATTGAATGTGCATTAAAGTTTAAAGTAAGTTAAAGGATTGTTTAGTACAAACCCTTAGCTTTCTTTGATTCAGCCAAAAACATCACTTGACTTCTATTTTTCTTTGAATCTTAGATAGTCCAAGATTGTTGTTTATTCAATTGTGAATTTGAAGTAGAAATTTACGTTTTGTTAAAATTTGAAGTAGAAATTTTGATGCATGCAACTCGTGGGCTGCAACGATTCCACCTTCCAAACGTCCTTCACAAAGGGTTAGGCACAAAGAAGTAAACTTTCCCTTGCTTCCTTAGTGATCAAAACGTGTGGATAACGAGCAAGACCAACACTACAAGATGGTCGTTGATCAGGCAAACCAAAACGGCCCTCCTGGATGGCACCTTTTAGCAATGGCAATACCTTCAAAACGCTCAACTTTGAAGGATCTTAACTTAGGTTTTTAATGCAAAACCAAGAAAACAAAGTATCACACAAAGTGAAGGAAATATCAAGAATTGTTATTCATCAAAAAGTGAGTTTACAATCAGCCAAAGGGGTCTATTTATAGGCCTAAAAACGTCCCCATTCAGCTTTGAAATGGCTAGAAATAATTCAAAATAAAGCTAGCTAACAATGTTTGAAATTTGAAAACTATTTGAATTCAAAGCTAAAACAAATCCTAGCTAAAAACTTCAAATCTTGCAAGACATTATCTTCAATGAATCTGGTCATGTTTGGTGATGAAATTGGCATTGGAGATATAGATGAAGAGGTTGAATCTTGAATTCCAAAGGCTGGTTGAAATTTGACTTCAAGCTTGAATTCAATCTTTGAATTATGATCCCATCCTTTTTTACCTCTAAGTGGCGTGTGGAGGGATAAGGAAGGTGTAGAAAATCTGATTTTGATGATAAGATGGCTGGACTTGAATTCAAATGTTGATTGAAGATTGAATTCAAATTGAGTTTGAATTTGAATTCAAACTTGGATTCAAATTTGATTTGTGATCTATCCTCATCCTTGCTTCAAGATAGGCGTGTGGTTTCTTCAAAATGGCTGAAATCTTTATCTTGAATTTGAAGGCCTAATCTGGTTGAAACTTGAATTTTAAATCGTGGCTATCTTCCTTTTCAAATTTATATGGCCGACCCCCCCTTGGATAATGGAGTGATTTGATTTCAACTTGATCAAAAGATTCTATCTTGGACACCTTTGAATTTGTCTTAGCATAGACAAACATTCTCTTCGAACATTCTCTTGAAACATTCTCTTCAAACATTCTCTTGAAACATTCTCTTCAAACATTCTCTTGAAACATTCTCTTCAAACATTCTCTTGAAACATTCTCTTCAAACATTCTCTTGAACCTAATTTACCTACAAAGCAAATACATAAAACTAAGATCATACGACACAAAATAAAATCCAAAAACAAAGAATGTAAACGTGCATGTGATATATGCTCAAGTTGAAGGTTCAATGAAATGAACCCAAGGAGTCTTAGGCTCATCTTGAACATGTTTGTACAAGAAGGTGGCAACTTGATGACAAAGTTCCCTTGCCCTCCTTCTTGTCATAGGACCTTTGACCTCTTGATGGGGCTCTTGATCCTCATCGGATGCTTGATCCTCATCAATCCCCCCCTCCTCAAAAGGATTCGTCCTCGAATCAAAAAGGTCATCGTTGAAAGGGGTGAGATCAGCAACATTAAAAGTAGGTGAAACTGAACCATACCTGTCGGGAAGATCAAGGATGTATGCGTTGTCACCTATGCGTTTCAATACTTTAAAGGGTCCATCTCCTCGAGGTTACAATTTTGACTTTCTTTCATTGGGAAATCTTTCTTTACGCAAATGTAACCACACTAAATCTCCAGGTTTGAACACAACTCTTTTCCGATGTTTGTTAGCTCGTCTTTCATAAGCTTTGTTTTTCTTTTCTAGTTGTGTTTTAACTTGTTCATGCAGTTTCTTTATGTTGTCCGCTTTTTGTTTACTATCAAGACTAGAACGTTCATGCACGGGAATAGGAATCAAATCAATGGGAGACAAGGGATTAAAGCCATACACGATTTCAAATGGACTATGCAAAGTACCGTGATGGACACTCCTATTATATGCAAATTCGATATATGGTAAACAATCTTCCCAATGTTTAATGTGTTTTTGCAAAATGGCACGCAAAAGTTGAGAAAGAGTACGATTAACGACTTCAGTTTGTCCATTAGTTTGTGGGTGTGCGGTGGTGGAAAACAACAATTGTGTACCAAGTTTAGCCCACAAAACACGCCAAAAATGACTCAAGAATTTCGTATCTCTATCACTTACAATTGTACGTGGCATGCCATGCAATCTAACAATTTCTTTGAAGAACAAATCAGCAACATGTGTGGCATCATCAACTTTTCTACATGCTATGAAATGTGCCATTTTTGAGAATCGATCAACCACAACATAAATGCTATCGCGTCCTCCCCGAGACCCAGGAAGTCCTAAAACAAAGTCCATAGAAATGTCAATCCAAGGGGAATCAGGGACGGGTAAAGTCGTGTAAAGGCCATGTGGTTGGGACTTGGATTTGGCTTGTTTGCAAGTGATGCAATTACCACACAACCTCTCGACGTCTACTCTCATGTGGGGCCAATAGAAATGTTCTTTAAGAGTCTCAAGGGTTTTGAACACTCCGAAATGACCCATTAAACCTCCCCCATGGGCTTCTCTAGTCAATGCTTCGTGTAAGGATGATTGGGGAACGCACAATTTTTGTTCTTTGAAAAGATATCCCTCGTGTATGTAAAATTTCCCAAATGGTGCTCCTTTACATGCCTCGAAAATGGTGCCAAAGTCATGGTCATTGGGGTACAAGTCCTTAAGTGATTCGAATCCTAAGAAGCGTGAAGATAATGTAGTCACTAACGTGTATCTCCTAGAGAGGGCATCGGCAACTATATTATCCTTTCCTTGTTTGTACTTAATCACGTAAGGGAATTGTTCTATGAACTCTACCCATTTGGCATGTCTTTTGTTCAACTTTCCTTGCCCTTTAAGATACTTAAGGCTTTCGTGGTCAGTGTGGATCACAAACTCTTTAGGTTGAAGATAGTGTTGCCAAGTTTGTAGGGATCTCACAAGGGCATAAAGTTCCTTATCATAGGTAGAGTAATTCAATGAGGCTCCTTTCAACTTTTCACTAAAATAGGCTATGGGTTTCTTACTTTGGGTCAAAACTGCGCCTATACCCACTCCACTTGCATCACACTCGATCTCAAAGGTCTCGTTAAAATTTGGTAGTCTAAGTATGGGTGCAGTGGTCAGCCTACGTTTGAGTTCCTCAAATGGCTGTTGTTGTGGCTCTTCCCACCTAAAAGGCACATCTGTTTTTACAATTTCGTTTAGGGGTGCAGCTATGGAAGAAAAATCTTTGACAAAGCGTCTATAAAAGCTTGCTAGTCCATGAAAACTGCGAACTTCCCCTACATTCTTAGGTATAGGCCACTCCACGATTGACCTAACCTTTTCCTCATCCATCTCTACTCCCTCAGCCGAAATGACAAAGCCTAGAAAAACTACGCGTTCTAAACAGAAAGAGCGCTTCTTAAAGTTGGCGTAAAGTTGTTCTTGCTTAAGCTTTTCAAAAACGGCTCTAATGTGGTCAAGATGATCTTCTATGATGTGGGAATAGATTAGGATATCATCGAAATAGACAACGACAAAGCGTCCTATGAACGCACGTAAGACTTCATTCATTAGCCTCATAAAGGTACTAGGGGCGTTGGTGAGCCCGAAGGGCATCACTAACCACTTATAGAGCCCAAACTTGGTTTTGAATGCAGTCTTCCATTCGTCCCCTTCTCGAATGCGTACCTGGAAGTACCCTTGCTTAAGGTCGATTTTGGTGAAGAATTTGGATCCGTGCAACATGTCTAACATATCGTCTAGCCTAGGTATGGGGTACCTATACTTGACGGTAATCTTGTTTATGGCTCGGCAATCGGTACACATTCTCCACGTTCCATCCTTTTTGGGTACTAAAATGACGGGGACGGCAGATGGGCTCAGACTCTCTCGGATTTGTCCACTAGCTAGGAGCTCCTCTACTTGCCTTTGGATTTCTTTGGTTTCTTCGGGGTTTGCTCGATAGGCTGGGCGATTGGGTAACACGGCTCCTGGGACAAAGTCGATTTGGTGTTCTATCCCTCTAATGGGTGGTAATCCGGATGGTGGTTCGGAAGGAAACAGAACTTCATACTCTTGGATAAGGGACGCAACTGAGGTAGGTAAGTTTGGTGGGAGTTCTTCAAGGGCAAGTTGACACGACTTTGGGATGATGATGAATACAGTCTGGTTGTTATAAAGTGCATGTGTAACCTCTCTTTTCTTTGCGAAATACCCACACTTCTTTTTGGACTCGTTGACACTTAGGGGCACTACCTCTTTTCCCTTGCTCTCATTTTTTTGTTCTCACTTTTCATACACTCCACGAATTTTCTCTCGGCTTCTTTTTCCTTAGGATCGGCTCTAGACTTGGACATGCGTTGGTGATCCTCGTGGACTTTGTGTGGTGGAAGTGCATGCAGTTTGTAAAATTTGCCATTCAATTTGAAAGAATAACGATTCAAATAACCATCATATGTCACATGTCTATCAAATTGCCATGGCCTACCAAGTAAGATATGACTAGCATGCATTGGGGCGACATCACATAAAACATCATCTTTGTAACTACCAATGCTAAGAGAAATCAAAACTTGTTTACTTACGCTAACTTCACCGCAGTCATTTAGCCATGCAAGTTTGTAAGGGTGTGGATGATTAGTCATAGGCAAATTCAGTTTTCTTACTAATTCGATGCTAGCCACATTAGCACAAGAACCGGAATCAATGATCATGGTGCACACTTTACCATTTATCATGCAATGAATATGGAAAATGGTTTCTCTATGTTGTTCGTGATCATCTAATTTCGGATATGCATTTAAAGCTCTACGCACAACACGAAACTCTTTAGTGTCAAAATCATCTAATGCGCCTAGATCTTCTTCAGGTTCAATTTCATGATCATGTTCAGACTCGTTTTCATGCTCGAACTCAGACACATATTCGTTTGTCTCTTCAATTAACATGATTCTTTTTGCATTAGGACATTCTTTTCCTATGTGACCACATCCTTGACATTTATAACATTTAATGTCTCTAAACCTGTTTGAAGGATCCGAAGAATTGCCGGTAGGAGCCTTTTGTTGGGTGCGTTCATCTCTCCTTTGTGTGGATTGCACACGATTGTCCATCCTTTGTGATGCTCCTTGGTCACGCGTTTGGCCTCCTGTAGGCCGTGAACTTCCTGCTCCTGAAGGCTTGCTGTGAAATCTTGACGAAGATTGATTAGTACGATAATTGGAATTGAAATTAGAGGAATTACGTACCTTTAATTGTGCTTCAATCTTCTCAGCCATATGGACCATGGTTGCGAGGTCGAGGTAAGGTTGAAGGTCAACCCTTTGCGCAATCTCCCTGTTTAAACCATGTAAGAATCGAGCCTTGGTGGCTTCTTCAGGTTCCTGCAAGTTAGACCTCTCCAACAAAATTTCTAACTCTTTATAGTACTCGTCTACACTTTTGGAACCTTGTCGTAAGTTATGCAAGCTCGTGAAAATAGAACTCTCATAATTGTTTGGAATAAAACATTGTCGCTTTTGAAACTTCATTTCTTCCCAAGTGGCGATTGGGGGTTGTCTCGTCTTAGTTCTATTTCGACACAAATTCGTCCACCAATTAAGTGCATAACCAGAAAATTCAATGGAAGCATACCTCACTTTTTGCAATTCACTATAATTGGTACAAGAAAAGATCAAATCCACTTTCGTTTCCCATTCTAAATATTCCTCCGCATTACTTTTACCATAAAACGTGGGAATACTTATTTTGGTTTTGAGAAAATCGTCATCTTGTGGGAAAAGGGGATTTTGGCGTCTTTGGTAACCACGAGGATGGTGGTCATCAAAGTCATAATCATCATGCTCAAAGGGAATGTAATAATCATTGTACCTTCTTGGAGCATACCTTCTTGCTTGTGTAGGAGGAGCAAACCGTCTCGCTTCGGTGTGTGGGGGTCGAATGTTATCGTCCTCAACTTCTTCCGGAGGATGGCGCCTTGGTTGTGGTGGTGGAACGGCCCTGCTTGTTCCTTGGCCATCACTTGTTTTGTAGCTTCGCTCCACGTCTTCCAAGCGATGCTTAATTATCTCATTGTCGTGCATGAGTTTCTTAAGCATTTCCAGCATTTGTTGTTGAGTGTTGTCAACAGTTTCGGCTCCTTTAGACTTGCTAGATGCGGAATTGCTGCTGGCCATTGTACCTAAGGAATTGAACGAAAACAAAGAAAAAAAAGAAGCAAACTAACACAAAGACAAACAAACGTTAAGGGATTAGTAGAAAAAATAAGCTATGGACACTCCGATTTCGATTCTTTCCACTCTCTTACCACTTTGGTTCTTCGATAACCTGAAGTTAAGAAGTCTCAAAGTGATCAATAAGGAAGTGTATTGCCAAGGCTTCTTCAAACCACAATGTTCTCCGCTTGTTTCTTCCTTTTTGCTTTCAAGTTGCACCAATTAGTATCAAAGTAGAATCAATTGAAATGAATTCAAACTTGAACTTTCTACTAAGATTCAAAGAAAATAAGCAACCAAAGTTGATGTATAAGGCTGAACCAAAGATGAACTAAGGGTTGCCGTGGGCAATCTTTAGTTGATTTTGATTCTATGCACTTACTATCCACAAAATGGTTCAATTCATGCAACAATCGAGCAACCAAATGTGTGATTGGTTCAAGAAGATCAAGAGTTGGAGAATTGGGTATAGGGGACGGTAAAGTGGGTAATATGGTATCCAAGGTTTGCAAGTCGTACCAAAAAAAAATTTTCCACGCAATGCACAAACGTTTTGCCCGTTTTCTTTGCTCTTGTTCTTTTTGTTTTTCTTTTTCTTCCTTGCTATTTCAATTGAGCAAGATTCAGATTCTCCTCTTTTTTTATTTTGACTAAGGGCAGAATTGGAATTTCACTTGTTTGCGCTTAGCACTTGCGTTTTTTGGACAAAATAGTGCAACGCAATTTGTGTCTTGGACTTGCAACAAAATTGACCTTGGAAGGTGATGGAAATTGGGTAAGGCCGAATAGGGGTTAGGGTTAGGGTTTTTTGATTTAAGGTGGTTTTGAACGTTTTGGGGTTTTGCGGAATGTAGTTGTAGGAATGGAATGGATGTTGTAAATTGACTATTTGGGTTGGTAATTGACGATTGGTGTGGCCAATTTGGATATTCGTTGGTCTAGGACTGAATTTGAGCAAAATTCAAATTCTAGGGTTAGGGTTTATTTGAATGAATTGGGATCTTTAGAATCTGATTGTTTTTGGGTAAATTGGTTTGGGGCTTTTTGTTTGGGGTGTAAATAGAGTTGTTTTGGACCAGGTTGGTGCGTTTTAAGGTTGGGTTGGGGTGGGGTTGGTTGGGCCGTGGGGTGGGGTGGGGGAATTAGGGTTTTGAAAATGGTTCGGGAAGGCAAACACACGTATGACTACTTGTCTTAAAGCATGAAATCAATCACAATGCGAATCATAAGATGCATACAATCATCACCAACTAAAAGCTTCGGTAGCAACAAGATGATTTGAAACCGAGGTAGCTTTATAGGATCATGGTTGAAATATTTTGAAGAAGGCTGAATGTAACCTAAAAATGCAACGAACCCTAATGTGTTCAAGTTTGAACGACTCCGAAATCAGATTGTGATATGCGAGGAAATAAAGGAAATGACACTTAAATGATGAAAAGCAAAATGCAGCAACTTGCAAAAACTCAAAGGAAGTGACGTTTTTTTTTGAATGCAATGCAAGATAATGGCGTGTAGAGTGAGGGGTAGAAGAAGGACTCAACTGAAATTGAAATGACTAGACTCAAACGAAAAGGAAATGATAGATGGTGGAATAGAGTAACCTGGCTCTGATACCAATTTGATGCGTGCAACTCGTGGGCTCCAACAATTCCACCTTCCAAACGTCATTCACAAAGGGTTAGGCACAAAGAAGTAAACTTCCCCTTGCTTCCTTAGTGATCAAACGTGTGGATAACGAGCAAGACCAACACTACAAGATGGTCGTTGAACAGGCAAACCAAAATGACCCTCCTGGATGGCACCTTTTAGCAATGGCAATGCCTTCAAAACGCTCAACTTTGAAGGATCTTAACTTAGGTTTTTAATGCAAAACCAAGAAAACAAAGTATCACTCAAAGTGAAGAAAATATCAAGAATTGTTATTCATCAAAAGGTGAGATTACAATCAGCCAAAGGGGTCTATTTATAGGCCTAAAAACGTCCCCATTAAGCTTTGAAATGGCTAGAAATAATTCAAAATAAAGCTAGCTAACAATGTTTGAAATTTGAAAACTATTTGAATTCAAAGCTAAAACAAATCCTAGCTAAAAACTTCACATCTTGCAAGACATTATCTTCAATGAATCTGGTCATGTTTGGTGATGAAATTGGCGTTGGAGATATAGATGAAGAGGTTGAATCTTGAATTCCAAAGGCTGGTTGAAATTTGACTTCAAGCTTGAATTCCATCTTTGAATTATGATCCCATCCTTTTTTACCTCTAAGTGGCGTGTGGAGGGATAAGCAAGGTGTAGAAAATCTGATTTTGATGATAAGATGGCTGGACTTGAATTCAAATGTTGATTGAAGATTGAATTCAAATTGAGTTTGAATTTGAATTCAAACTTGGATTCAAATTTGATTTGTGATCTATCCTCATCCTTGCCTCAAGATAGGCGTGTGGTTTCTTCAAAATGGCTGAAATCTTTATCTTGAATTTGAAGGCCTAATCTGGTTGAAACTTGAATTTTAAATCGTGGCAATCTTCCTTTTTGAATTTATATGGCCGGCCCCCCCTTGGATAATGGAGATGATTTGATTTCAACTTGATCAAGAGATTCTATCTTGGACACCTTTGAATTTGTCTTAGCATAGACAAACATTCTCTTCGAACATTCTCGTGAAACATTCTCTTCAAACATTCTCTTGAAACATTCTCTTCAAACATTCTCTTGAAACATTCTCTTCAAACATTCCATGTACCTAATTTACCTACAAAGCAAATACATAAAACTAATATCACACGACACAAGATAAAATTTAAAAACAAGAATGTAGACGTGCATGTGATACATGCTCAAGTTGAAGGTTCAATGAAATGAACCCAAGGAGTCTTAGGCTCATCTTGAACATGCTTGTACAAGAAGGTGGCAACTTGATGACAAAGTTCCCTTGCCCTCCTTCTTGTTATAGGACCCTTGATCCTCATCAAGTCTACTACACGATTTTGGGCAGCATCATTCATATGCAAGTTTAAACAATGTAAACATGAATAGAAGACTAACCAACTCTCTGATACCAATTGTTGAGCCAAACGAAGGCTAGATAAACGTTCCAAGGACTTTGTCTCCTACTCCAAATTGATTTGAACCTCAGCTATGGCAAAGAACATCACAATGACACCCCTTGAACTGTAACCGTTTGTTCGTGGCTCAATTTATACCAACACCCCTTCCTCTTTGGTATTCCAACACATCTAAAACCTCATTGAGACCCTAAGATGCTGTAAACCAAAAGATGAAGCAAATACTAACAAGTTCTAGGCTAGGAACTTGAAAGAAAACCGTTAAGTGGTCTTAAACTTCAACTAGAAAGTTGAGATTTCCTTAAAGGAAGTTTTGATTGAAATGTATATATGAATTGTTGTATATTGTTGTTTGTACATTCAGCTTCCTATGCTATTTATAACTAATGAAAATGACAAAGAGTACAATTTTTAAAGTAAAATGTACAAGACTAAAAATGACATGCTTGCTTGGAACTTGTTTGAACAACTTTCGGTTCCAAGAATTGCTGGTTGTTTTGCCGTGTAACCAAGTTTGTTTCCAGCCATTTTTCCTTGATCAATTTGAGTGGATAAAACTTGGAGAAGCTTGCTTGGAATTAGGCTTTGATTGGTTGAGAGTGTGGCTTTGAATTTTCAAAAGAATGAAGCTTAATCCAACGTTTCTTCCATGCTAGTTTTCAGCCACAATTTTGATTGGTTAACACATTGAGCAGCTTGCTTTGAATTGTATTTGATTGGTAACAACTTTGGTGTTGAATTTTCAAAGGAATTAGCTACAACCAGCCGTCCTTCTAGGTTTTGATTGGATCAAATTTTGTGTAGCTTGCTTGCTTTTCTTCCCTTGTTTTTGATTGGTTTGTACATTTGCTAGACTCCTTTCTATTGGTTCATGAAATGAGCAGCTTGTTTCAACCATTTTAACGTGAGGAACAATTCTAAATTTGACATGAGTGCTTGTCACCTCCTTGCTTGTAAGCTACCTGCTTATCACCTCCTTGCTTGAACAAAAACTCAGGTTTTAGTTGCATCTTCAAGCTTTGTTTGAACAATGATATCATCCGATCAGATGGGACATGGATTGATCGGTGTTCATGCTTCTTCAATGTAAAGCTCTCTTTGACCTATCTTCAAAGACACCAAGCAACAAACACAATATGCACAACATAGATGACATGTCCTAAGGGTTAGTTAGGCAATAAGACATAAGAACTAGCACTAGTGTGTGCGGAGTGAACACTGAAATGTCATGTCTTACAGAACTAACATATGACAATAAATGATACATGAAAATATGTTGTGTTGACCCCATCGTGGGCTCATCACAAACTATTGTAAACCAACTAATAAACACTTTAAAGCATGAACTAACTATCTAAATAAACAGATTCTAAATGAACAACAAAACAGTCTACTACATGATTTGGGCAGCATCATTCATATGCAAGTTTAAACAATGTAAACATGAATAGAAGACTAACCAACTCTCTGATACCAATTGATGAGCCAAATGAAGGCTAGAAAACGTTCCTAGGACTTTGTCTTCTACTCCAAACTGATTTGAACCTCGGCTATGGCAAAGAACATCACAATGACACCCCTTGAACTGTAACCATTTGTTCTTGGCTCAATTTATACCAACACCTCTTCCTCTTTGGAATTCCAACACATCTAAAACCTCATTGAGACCCTAAGATGCTGTAAACCAAAAATGAAGTAAATACTTAGCAAGTTCTAGGCTATGAACTTGAAAGAAACCGTTAAGTGGTTTTAACTTCAACTAGAAAAGTTGAGAATTCCTTAAAGGAAATTTTGATTGAAATATGTTTGAATTGTGTCCTTTGTACATTCAGCTTCCTATGCTATTTATAACAAACGAAAATTACAAGGTACAAAGTTTAAAGTACAAAGTACAAGACTAAAAATAAGATGCTTGCTTTTGAACAATTTTTGGTTCCAAGAAGCTGGTTGCTTTGCCGTGTAATCCATGCTTGTTTTCAGCCTTCTTTCTTGATCAATTTGATTGGATAATACTTGGAGCAGCTTGCTTAGAATTTGGTTTTGATTGGTTGTAAGTGTGGCTTTGAATTTTCAAAGGAATTAAGCTTAATCAGCCGATTTCTTCAAGGAGCTGATTGGATAAATCTTTGTGCAGCTTGCTTGGTTGTCTCCTTGCTTGTTTTTGATTGGTTTGAACATTTGCAAGACTTCTTCCTATTGGTTAAAGCTTTGAGCAGCTTGTCCATCCATTTCAACGTGAAGAACAATTCTTGAATTTGACATGAGTGCTTGTCACCTCCTTGCTTGTAAGCTACTTGCTTATCACCTCCTTGCTTGGACAAAAATTCAGGTTCTAATTGCATTTTCAAGCTAAGTACGTGTACCTGTAAGACAAGGCAATAATACAACACAACCTATCCTAAAACAATGTTAACCGATCAACAAATATTAAAAGAACAACTAAAGATATGTACAACATGATTTTGATACAACTAGATCAGAGCTTGTATCATATAAACCCAATGGACATCACTCTGCTTGGTTCATCCTCTTCATGCCTGTAAAGAAATGATTCAACACAATGTAACAACTTCTTAGCCATACTCCTTGTTATGGGACCTGTGCGGGGCAGTGAGGTGTCTTCATCAGTGTTTGTATCCACAAGGCTAGGCTGTAGCTCATCAGAACATTTGCAAGACTTCTCCCAATTGGTTCATGCTTTGAGCAGCTTGTCTATCCATGCTTAACGTGAAGAACAATTCAGATTTTGGCATGGGTGCTTGTCACCTCCTTGCTTGTAAGCTTCTTGCTTATCACCTCCTTGCTTGAACAAAAATTCAGATTCTAATTGCATTTTCAAGCTAAGTACGTGTACCTGAAAAACAAGGCAATAATACAACACAAACTATCCTAAAACAAGGTTAACCAACCAACAATATTAAAAAGAACAACTAAAGATATGTACAACATGTTTTTGATACAACTAGATTAAAGCTTGTATCATATAAACCCAATGGACATCATCTCTGCTTGGTTCATCCTCTTCATGCCTATAAAGAAATGATTCAACACAATGCAACAACTTCTTAGCCATACTCCTTGTCATGGGACCTGTGCGGGGCAGTGCGGTGTCATCATCAGTGTTTGTATTCACAAGGTTAGGCTATAGCTCATCAATTTTTAAAAGAAAGGAAGCTAAGCACTCAACAATATGAACAATACACACAAGACTAACTAACATGTTATAACATGATTCAAAAACTAAGTTAAAGCTTGTAGAAAATGCATCCAATGTAGGCTATCTTGACTTGGTTCATCCTCAACATGCTTGTAAAGGAAGGTTCCAACTTCATGCATCAATTTCTTGGCCATGCTTCTTGTTATAAGGCCTTTGTCTTACATTGGCGTACCTCCCGCTGTGGTTGGTTCTTCTTGGTTTGGCTGGGGCACATCATTCCCCCCCTCTTGAAAAGGATTTGACCTCAAATCTGGATAAACACTAAATGGAGTAAGGTCAGCAACATTAAAAGTTTTAGCGACAGAACCATACATTTCTTTAGGGATGTCAAGGACGTATGCATTTTCTCCAAGTCTTTGGACAACTTTGAATGGTCCATCGCCTCTTGGCATCAACTTTGATTTCCTTTCCTTAGGAAACCTTTCCTTCCTTAATTGTAACCAAAAGAGATCTCCAGGTTCAAATATAACAGCCTTACGGTTCTTGTTAGCTTTTTTCGCATACACTTTGTTTTTAGCTTCAAGTTGTGACTTAACCTTTTCATGCAAATCTTTGACAAGTTTAGCCTTATGTTCTCCATTAAGACTAACGCTCATGAATGGGAATGAGGACTAAGTCAAGTGGGGATAAAGGGTTAAAGCCATAAACAACTTCAAAAGGAGAATGCAAAGTACCACTATGAACATTCCTATTGTATGCAAACTCTATGAAAGCTAAACAATCTTCCCAATTCTCTAAGTTCTTTTGAATTATGACACGGAACAATTGTGACAAAGTTCTATTGACTACTTCCGTTTGTCCATAAGTTTGTGGGTGAGCAGTTGTCGAGAAAAGAAGTTTAGTACCAAGTCTACTGCACAGAACACGCCAGAAGTGGCTTAAAAACTTTGTATCTCTAGCATTCCATGCAATCTTACAATTTCCTTAAAGAATAGGTCAGAAACATGTGTGGCATCATCCACCTTCTTGCACGCAATAAAATGTGCCATCTTAGAAAATCTACCGACAACAACAAAGACGCTATCCTTACCAGTCTTGGACCTAGGAAATCCTAACACAAAGTCCATTGAAAGATCAGTCCAAGGTGATTTTAGAACAGGTAAAGGGGTGTACAATCCATGAAGTTGTGTTCTAGACTTAGCTTGCTTGCAAGTAATACAACAAGCACATACCTTTTCAACATTCACGCGCATGCGAGGCCAGAAGAAATGCTCCTTAAGCATCTCTAACGTCTTGAACGAGCCAAAATGACCCATCAAGCCTCCTCCATGAGCTTCCTTGATCAGAAGTTCCCTTATTGAACACATTGGTATGCACAACTTTTGTTCCTTAAACAACAATCCTTCATGCAGATAGAACTTACCAAAAGGGGATTCAAGACATGCTTTGTAAATGGAACTAAAGTCATGGTCAGAGACATACAAATCTTTGATAGTTTCAAAACGAAACATGTTACAAGTCAGCGTAGTAATCAAAGTATATGGACGAGATAGAGCATCAGCAACAATATTGTCTTTTACTTGCTTATACTTGATTACATATGGGAATTGTTCAATGTATTCAACCCGTTTTGCATGCCTTTTGTTTAGTTTACCTTGGCCCTTAAGGTACTTAAGACTTTCACGATCAGTATGGATCATAAATTCCTTAGGTAGCAAATAATGTTGCCAAGTTTGTAAAGATCTAACTAAGGAAAAAAGTTCTTTGTCATAGGTTGAATAGTTCAAGGCTGCTCCTCTTAACTTCTCACCGAAATAAGCTACGGGTTTCTTAGCTTGATTCAGTACAGCTCCAATGCCAACCCCGCTGGCATCACACACTCAACTTCAAACGTCTCTTCAAAGCTTGGCAATCTTAGGATGGGTGCTAAGGTTAGGCGTTTCTAAATTCATCAAAGGCTTGCTGTTGTGAGGTTCCCCATTCAAAACTTACATCTTTATTAACCAATTCGTTAAGGGGTGCAGAAATGATAGAGAAATCCTTGACAAAACGCATATAAAAGCTAGCTAGTCCATGAAAACTCCTAATGTCCCCTGCAGACTTAGGTGTTGGCCATTCAGTGATGGACTTGACCTTTTCTTGGTCCATCACAATCCCTTCAGCACTGATCACAAAACCTAGGAACACTACTTTCTCTAGATAGAATGAACACTTCTTAAGGTTGGCATATAGTTGTTCCTTTTGCAACGTTTCAAACATAGTTCTCAAATGGATAATGTGTTCACTAATGGATTTCGAGTAGATAAGGATGTCATCAAAGTATACTACCACAAATTTCCCAATGTATTTCCTCAAGACCTCATTCATCAACCTCATAAAGGTTCTAGGGGCGTTAGTTAGGCCAAAGGGCATGACTACCCACTCGTATAATCCAAAATTAGTCTTGAATGCTGTTTTCCATTCATCTCCTTCCCTAATTCTTACTTGGAAGTATCCTTGCTTAAGATCTACTTTGATAAAGTATCTAGACCCATGTAACATGCCCAACATATCGTCCAACCTAGGAGTAGGGTATCTATACTTCACAGTAATCTTATTGATTGCTCTACAGTCTGTGCACATCCTCCAAATTCCATCTTTCTTAGGGACAACTATCACAGGTATGGCACAAGGGCTCATACTTTCTCTCACTGTTCCTTGGTCTAGGAGTTCCTCAACTTGTCTTTGGATCTCCTTAGTTTCCTATGGATTGGCTCTATAAGCAGGCCTACTGGGTAGGACAGCTCTTGGAATGAAATCTGTTTGATGCTCAATGCCTCTTAGAGGTGGTAAACCTTTGGGATCTCCTTTAGGGAACAAATTTGAAAACTCTTGCAGTAGGGAGGTGACTTCACTGGGCAAAGTAGAGGGTAAATCAGATGAAGAAAATAAGGTTTCTTTGTAAAGTAAGATGTACACGGTTTTATTGGAATTGATTGAGTGGAACACCTCACTTTGTGACGCAAAGAAAGCACTCTTCTTCTTATCCTTTTCCTCAGAAATGACAAGTTCTTTCCCTTTTGATTTAGCTTTGTCAGAACGAATGTTTTCAAGGAAGACTCTTTCCAATTCTTTTTGCTTTGGATCATTCCGACTTTTGGTCATTCTCTTTTAATCCTCAAACACCTTCTGTGGGGGTAGTGCGTGCAGCTTAAACAGTTTGTTTTGGTGCCTAAAGGAATACCTATTTAAGTAGCCATCATATGTTACTTTGTTACCATATTGCCATGGCCTACCTAATAAGATATGACTTGAATGCATAGGTCCTACATCACATAAGACCTCATCAGAATACCCACCAATAGATAAAGGAATCAAGACTTGTTTATTAACCTTAACTTCGCCACAATCATTAAGCCAAGTGAGTCTATAAGGATGTGGGTGATTGATTAAGGGTAAATCAATTTTCCTAACAACATCAATGCTTGCAATGTTTGTACATGAACCGAATCAATGATGAGTGTACACACTTTGCCTCTAACCATGCAATGGATGTGAAAAATGTTTTCTCTTTGCAAATCTTGTTCTTCCATTTTGACTTGAACATTTAAAGCACGTCTTACAACTAAGAACTCTTTATTTTCACATTCATTACTCTCATCAACTGTTTCTTCCTCTTCCTCACACGTTTTCTGAACTTCTTCATTCTCCTCCAATTCTTCTTCAGAATAGTACTCATTAGACTCCTCAATGAACAGGATGCGTTTAGGGTTGGGGCATTGATTTGCAAATTGTCCTTTACCTAAGCATTTAAAACAATTAGTATCACGGAATCTAGTGTTAGAAGTAGTCCTTCCACCTTTGCTTTGCCTTTGTCCACGATTGGAGAGTTGCTTGTTGTGGGACGTTTTGGAAAGCTTTGTGGCGCCTTCCCTTGAAATCCACGGCCTTGACTCTGTGGAGATCTGAAACTTGTCCTAGGCTGTACCTTGGAAAAGTTTTAAAGATTAGGCCGAAAAGAAGGGATAGAGGTATGTACCTTAAGTTGCCTTTCCACTTTCTCAGCAATGTGAACCATAGAAGCCAAATCTGAATAGGGTGTGAGTTCCACTTTGAATGCAATTTCTTTGTTAAGGCCAGCTAAGAACCTTGCCATTGTGGCCTCCTCAGCTTCTTCTATGTTTGTCCTGTAAGCAAATGTTCTAACTCTTTATAATATATTCATCAATAGATTTGTTTCCTTGAGAGAGTTGTTGCAGCTTTTGGTAGACTTTTCTTTCATAGGACTGTGATATGAACCTCTTCCTCATCTCTTACTTGAGTTCTGCCCATGTGACAACAGGAGGTTGCCTAGCTCGTCTTCTTGCATTTTGTAGATGTTCCCACCAAAGTAAAGCATAATCTACAAACTCAAAAGTAGCATACCGAACTTTGGCCAACTCAGAATAATTAGTACAAGAATACATATGATCTACCTTAAGTTTCCATTGCAAGTATGCTTCAGCGTCACTTTTCCCTTGGAAGGGAGGTATATTCAGTTTAGTTGTAATAAACTCCTCTTCATGGGGTTCATTTCTTTCAAACCTGTTGTTATGATACCTCTCTTCCTGATAACAGACATTATACTCAGGGGGATCATCGAATCTATCCTCAAATGAAATGTTCCTACGACCACCATTTAGACCACGACTCCTACCACGTCCTCTGTGGGACATGTTTCCACGTTGTTCAGTCCAAGATTCACCACCAAAAGATGTTCCTTCGTTAAAAGGTACACTTGGAGGTTCTCTTCGACCTTGACTAACACTTTCTCCCTTGGGAGCTCGAGAATTATTTTTAAGATCTTCAATTTCACTTTTCATGTGACCAAAAGCGTGAATCATGCTAGCAATAGTTTGTTGCAATGTTTCAAGTGTGATAGAACCTTGGGGTATGCTGGGGGTAGAAGGGGGTGAATTTTCTCTTTCTTGTGAAGTAACCATGATTGAAAGTAAGTAAAGAAGTCCAACCAAAAAGTTGACAAAATATTTACTTCTACTTTATGTTGATAATTGATTAAACAACAATCTTGGACTATCTAAGAATCAAAGAAGCATAGAAGTCAAGTGATGTTTAGGCCGGATCAAGAAAACTAAGGGCTTGTACATAACAATCCCTTAACTTACTTCAATCTTTATGCAATCTCAATGGTAATAAAGTGAAAGGCAAGTACACATACACAAGTACTTAGTAAGGGTTTGTTCTTGAAACTTTTTCAACAAAGATCAACACTTTGGGTGATGGTACTTTTGCACAAATTTCGTTTATAAGTTCCTCTTTTTGTGAATTTGGAACTTTTCTAATGTAAGGCTATTCCTGATGAGCCAAACGAAGGCTAGATAACGTTGCCAAGGACTTTGTCACCTATTCCAACTGATTTACAAAAGCTATGGCAAAGAACATCACAAAGACACCTCTTGAACTGTAACCGTTGTTCTTGGCTCAATTGATGCCAACACCTCTCCCTCTTTGGCACTCCAACACATCTAAAACCTCAATGAGACCCTAAGATGCTGTAAACCAAAAGATGAAGCAAATACTAACAAGTTCTAGGCTAGGAACTTGAAAGAAACCGTTAAGTGGTTTTAACTTCAACTAGAAAGTTGAGATTTCCTTAAAGGAAGTTTTGATTGAAATGTATATATGAATTGTTGTATAATTGTTGTTTGTACATTCAGCTTCCTATGCTATTTATAACAAATGAAAATGACAAAGAGTACAATGTTTAAAGTACAATGTACAAGACTAAAAATGACATGCTTGCTTGGAACTTGTTTGAACAACTTTCGGTTCCAAGAATTGCTGGTTGTTTTGCCGTGTAACCAAGTTTGCTTCCAGCCTTTTTTTCTTGATCAATTTGATTGGATAAAACTTGGAGCAGCTTGCTTGGAATTAGGCTTTGATTGGTTGAGAGTGTGGCTTTGAATTTTCAAAAGAATGAAGCTTAATCCAACGTTTCTTCCATGCTAGTTTTCAGCCACAATTTTGATTGGTTAACACATTGAGCAGCTTGCTTTGAATTGCATTTGATTGGTAGCAACTTTGGTGTTGAATTTTCAAAGGAATTAGCTACAACCAGCCGTCCTTCTTCTAGGTTTTGGATTGGATCAAATTTTGTGCAGCTTGCTTGCTTTTCTTCCCTTGTTTTTGATTGGTTTGTACATTTGCTAGACTCCTTTCTATTGGTTCATGAAATGAGCAGCTTGTTTCAACCATTTTAACGTGAGGAACAATTCTGAATTTGACATGAGTGCTTGTCACCTCCTTGCTTGTAAGCTACTTGCTTATCACCTCCTTGCTTGAACAAAAATTCAGGTTTTAGTTGCATCTTCAAGCTTTGTTTGAACAATGATATCATCCGATCAGATGGGACATGGATCGATCAGTGTTCATGCTTCTTCAATGTAAAGCTCTCTTTGACCTATCTTCAAAGACACCAAGCAACAAACACAATATGCACAACATAGATAACATGTCCTAAGGGTTAGTTAGGCAATAAGACATAAGAACTAGCACTAGTGTGTGCGGAGTAAACACTGAAATGTCATGTCTTACAGAACTAACATATGACAATAAATGATACATGAAAATACGTTGCATTGACCCCATCGTGGGCTCATCATTCCCTCCCTCTTGAAAATGATTCGTCCTCGAATCTCAACATGAAGAGAATAAGGGATAGGGATGTAGGATGTACACGTATGATCATCTACACCATAATCAATATGAACATGATAATACAAATGGTGAAGGTGAAATACCTTGGTGCATCCTTATCTTTGAAGAAAGATAAGGTGTGTACACGCTTTCTAAAATGTTTAGGATGTATTAACAATATGATAACAAAAATTTTGGAACACATACATCCTAACAGATAAAACAACATCCAAAAAGCATATTGCAACATGTTAACACTAAATGTACAAATCTTACAGACATGTGCAATATTTAGACAAGATGTATCAATTGAGATGACAACAGGCAGACATTCAACAAGATGAGATGAAATAGATATTTCAGAAATAGAATCTTCATCTATACTAAATATGTCCTTCAATTCATTAACTAGTTCATCCAAGGATTTATGTTCATTTGTAGCTGAATCTATTTCAATAATGACATCATGATCAAGCTCTACATCAAGTAGACAATCTAGTTCAGCTAACATCAAATCATAAGAATCTAGTTTATCAATGTCATTCTCATCAGAATTACTTACATCAATGTCATCAATGAAATGTACAGGATGTAATTCAGATTGTAACCCAGAAACATGCATCTCAGCAGAATGCAGATCATGCATAGGGATTTCATTTATATGCATGTCACAATGTAAATCATTCTCAGACAAAGTGTTATCACAATTAACATCATCTATAAGAAAACGACTAACACTTTGGAAATCACCAACAGATTCAAGTGAAGTGTCTTCTTCAGACAGTACACAAGGTTGAACCGCAATTCAGATAAAGGAGTTCCAGTTTCAGGCATGTTGGGGCTAATTTCATACAAACCATCATTCACAGAAATATCAGCTTGCAAGTCTTTGATTAACTTGCATAGGCTGACTCAAATTGCTTAACTTAACTGGATTTGGTTTGTCATTTTTAGAATCACAAGAGTTCAGTTCATACCCATAGTTTTGATTAACTTGCCATGGGATTAGGCTTGATTGAACAATCTTTGCCTTTTTATACATGTCATAAAGTTATGAGAATTTTTCAGACAACATGCAATCAGCGATCTCTTTATCTAATCCAGCAAAGAACCTAATCATGCTTAATTCCTCATGTTCTTCAACATAAGCATAGTACAAATCATCAAGCATTTCATTGTAATATGCACTAACGTCTTTATTGCACTGAGAAAGAGTTTGATATCTAGGAGTTTTACATTCCCAATATCCAACCCATAAACCATTCGTACGACCAAAGAAGTTCATACGTCTTTCCAGTTCATCATAGTCACTCCTATGACATTCAACTCCCCAAATGGTTTTCAAAATCATGTTTAATCAAAACAATCAACCAAGATGGTAAAACAATGAGATAAATAAGTCAGAAGACAAGCAAGTAAGATCAAACTATAACTTTAACAAAACGTAAATTTCTACTTCAAATTCACAATTGAATAAACAACAATCTTGGACTATCTAAGATTCAAAGAAAAATAGAAGTCAAGTGATGTTTTTGGCTGAATCAAAGAAAGCTAAGGGTTTTGTACTAAACAATCCTTTAACTTACTTTAAACTTTAATGCACATTCAATTGTAAATAAAGTGAAAGACAGTACATACACACAAGTGTTCAACAAGGGTTTGTTCGAGGGAAACCTTTTACAACAGTCAACACTTTCGGTGTAGGTATTTGCTTTTGTTTTGCACAATTCACCTTTTGTGAACTTTGGATGGCTATATCTCACTTCTTGTGCAAATCACTCATACGTCTTGTCTCTTGCTTTTTGACGTTTAAAAATGACTTTTCTCTCAGTTTCTTTCACAAACAAGCCTAATTATTTTCCTTTGGATTGGCTTTGTCTGTTTTGTGAGTCTACTGCTCACTTGCCTTTATGAGACATTGCTCACAGCTTCTTTTCTTTGGTTTTACTTGCACAAGTGTTGGTGTGGCTTTTGTGAAGCATTCTTTGAACAACACGGAAGAACACTAATGATATGAAACTGTTTCACAAATTTAACAACCAAATATAGATGAAAGTTCAATGCAAGTTGTAGAAGTGTAAAGACAACAAGATGATAACAGGGTCGGCAATTTAACAGTGTAGGGATAAATATAGACAAAGTGATCCTAAGTAAGAACTTAAGTCCAATAAAGTCTTTAAACAATTGAATCAATCCCAAGTAAAGATAAACGTAAAGCCAACGTTAAAATTTGAATCAAATATTGTTTCTTACAAATTTACTTCACTTTTAACAAATCTCAAGTCAATAATGTTTCAATTAAAAGATTCAATCAAGTTTGTACCAAACAATGACTTAAGGTTAAACGGGGGTGGTGAAATCAAATTCAACAAGTTTAAACAAATAGCATTCAAAGATTTAATCAAGTTTAAACTAAATTGTTTCGGTTTTTTTTTGTTTTTGATGCAAATGATCTAACTAATCTTAAGATAGCTAAATGCAACTTTGTTGTTTCTAAATGCAATTTATAAGGGCTGATTACTATAACACTAATGGAAATCAGTTTTGATGCAAACTAACTAACTTGTTTTGTTTTGTTTTTAAATTATCTATTCTACTTGTTTTTGTTTTGGTTTTCGTTTGTATGATGCAATCAGTTTCTAAGCTAGATGATACTAGATGCAAGTGTTTATGTATTCAACACAACAAACGTGTATCAACTAGAGACTAGGCAGCATACATAGCTAACTAAAACTACCCTTTTTTGTTCTTAGTTTTCGGATTTGCTTGTGCTAAACTAAACAACCAACTAAACCTTAAACTATGTTGTAAACTAGTGTAACTAAGCTAAATAAGGCAGCAACTAAAACGTTTTTAAACAGATTGCACACAACTACAAAAATCAGAATTTAACAACTTGATTACAAACTAAACTATCAACTAATCTATTTTTGTGTTCAAGTTTTCTGTTTTAAGGACTCAACTAAACTACCATTTAAACTTCTAGATTAGGACCTAATGAACATTTCTAAGCTAGATTGGACAAGTACAAGCAGGTTACACACGGTTCTTAACTTAAGCTACTCAATCAGATTCTAACACACTCTAGTCTAAGTCTTTTTTTGTGGTGTTTCGGTTTTGCTACTTAAAACTAAGTTAACAAACTATTGTAAACTATCTAATAAACACTTCAAAACATAACTAACTACCTAAACAAACAGATTATAAATGAACAACAAAACAGTTTAACAAACGGTTTTGGGCAGCATCATGCATATGCTAGTTTTAAACAATGTAAACATGAATAGAAGAACTAACCTGGCTCTGATACCAATTGATGAGCCAAACGAAGGCTAGATAAATGTTGCCAAGGACTTGTCTCCTATTCCAAACTGATTTGAAACAAAAGCTATGGCAAAGAACATCACAAAGACACCCCTTGAACTGTAACCGTTGTTCTTGGCTCAATTGATGCCAACACCTCTCCCTCTTTGGCACTCCAACACATCTAAAACCTCAATGAGACCCTAAGATGCTTGTAAACTAAAAGATGAAGCAAATACTAATAAGTTCTAGGCTAGGAACTTGAAAGAAACCGTTAAGTGGTTTTAACTTCAACTAGAAAGTTGAGATTTCCTTAAAGGAAGTTTTGATTGAAATGTATATATGAATTGTTGTATAATTGTTGTTTGTACATTCAGCTTCCTATGTTATTTATAACAAATGAAAATGACAAAGAGTACAATGTTTTAAAGTACAATGTACAAGACTAAAAATGACATGCTTGCTTGGAACTTGTTTTGAACAACTTTCGGTTCCAAGAATTGCTGGTTGTTTTGCCGTGTAACCAAGTTTGTTTTCCAGCCTTTTTTTCTTGATCGATTTTGATTGGATAAAACTTGGAGCAGCTTGCTTGGAATTAGGCTTTGATTGGTTGAGAGTGTGGGCTTTGAATTTTCAGAAGAATGAAGCTTAATCCAACGTTTCTTCCATGCTAGTTTTCAGCCACAATTTTGATTGGTTAAACACATTGAGCAGCTTGCTTTGAATTGCATTTGATTGGTAGCAACATTGGTGTTGAATTTTCAAAGGAATTAGCTACAACCAGCCGTCCTTCTTCTAGGTTTTGGATTGGATCAAATTTGTGCAGCTTGCTTGCTTTTCTTCCCTTGTTTTTGATTGGTTTGTACATTTGCTAGACTCCTTTCTATTGGTTCATGAAATGAGCAGCTTGTTTCAACCATTTTAACGTGAGGAACAATTCTGAATTTGACATGAGTGCTTGTCACCTCCTTGCTTGTAAGCTACTTGCTTATCACCTCCTTGCTTGAACAAAAAATTCAGGTTTTAGTTGGCATCTTCAAGCTTTGTTTTGAACAATGATATCATCCGATCAGATGGGACATGGATTGATCGGTGTCATGCTTCTTCAATGTAAAGCTCTCTTTGACCTATCTTCAAAGACACCAAGCAACAAGCACAATATGCACAACATAGATAACATGTCCTAAGGGTTAGTTAGGCAATAAGACATAAGAACTAGCACTAGTGTGTGCGGAGTTAACACTGAAATGTCATGTCTTACAGAACTAACATATGACAATAAATGATACATGAAAATATGTTGCATTGACCCCCATCGTGGGCTCATTCAATTCCTCTCCTCTTGTGCAATCTCTCATGCGTCTTGCCTCTTACTTTTGTGACGTCGGTTGGCTTTTCTCTCTGTTTCTTTCTCAAACAAGCTCTATTTTCTTTGTTTATGCTTTTTTGGCTTGTTGGTGAGACTACTGCTCACATCCTTTATGAGACATTGCTCACGGCTTTTGGTTTGCTTGCACAAGTTTTGGTTGTTCTTTTGTGAAAAAGTTCCCTTTACAACACGACTGAACGCTAGTGAAGTGACAAGTATTTCACAAATATAACAACCAAGAATGTATAAAGTTCAATGTAAGTTCAGAAAGTGCAATGACAACAAGATGATTCGTTCGGGTTGGCAATATAACAATGTGAGCTAAAATATGGAAAGACTGATTTTAAATAAGAACCGAAGTCCAACAAAGTCTTTAATCAATTTAAACCAACACAAAGTAAAGGTAAATATTTAGCCAACGTCTAAGTATGAACCAATATGCTTGTAATCAATCAATGTGTACTCCTAAGCCACGGTGTTGCATGCAAGTTCCTTTTCTTTTTGTTTGATTTTTTTGTTTATATGCTTAAGATGATGTAAACAAGTTAAACTCCTGAGGTTACACTAGTTGATATGAATTTGATCTTTGGTTAAGCAAACAATGTGTTTGAACCAGTTATACCCTATGGCTGAATGCAGTCTAACGCTAATGTTTCTTTTGTTTTGGTGATTTTTTGTACCGAATGACAACAACTGGACACAATATATAACCTATAATTACCTAAATACAAGACAACTAAAACCTTGGTCACCTACTGAATTCACGTGAGGAAGGAAAAGAACCAAAAACTGATTTTAGCCTCAAGTTGTTGTGTTTGTTCCTTCTTGTTTTATCGAATAACAAGACTAAACAAGCTATGATCCAATATATTTTAACACTATAAGGGTGTACAAATAAGTTCATCAGCTGAAACTACAAGAAAAATGAAGGAACACAAGTTCAAACTAGGGAAATTTGTTGGGATAGGCAGCTACAATGCAATTTTCGGGTGCTTTTTCCTGGCTTTTTCCTACGCCAAACTACAAGCAAACTTCAAACAAACTCTTAACGCATTATATTTCAGCATGTTATGGATGATCATGCAAAGTTTGTAGCAAAGTTGTATGAGAAAAACTCAATGAAAAAGGGCTGCCAATTCAACACCTACACGGGGGACACAAACAGGACCACTACTTGCATGTTTCTTGCTTTCTCTTAAACCAAACAATATCAAATCACCAAACCAACTATACCACATCATAATCATATGTCCAGTAAGTGACTGATCATGTTTTATGCTCAGTTTATTAGGAAAAATCGCCAGAGAACAAGACTCATACTACTACACAAAAAGCTGGAAAAACATAATGGATGGAAAACTAGGTGTTTTTAGGTTTTCTGGATTTATGACTTAACAAACATCTAAACAAGTGTTACACATATTAATCTAACATCTTAACTATTGTTTTGGACGAAATTTAGGTGTTGGAAGTACAAGGAAAAAACGTGAAACATACAAACACAAACAGAATTGGAAACTGAAATATGACACTTGAACTAGCTACTGTTTTTGTTTTCTCTGATTTTTATGCAATTAGCAAATGTTCAAACTAACATTAACACAACATTTATAACACCTAAAAGGTATGTTTGAACCACGTTTAAGGGCTGGAATATCAAAATAAACGTGCAGCAATAACACAACACAAACAGATTGCAAAAGGACAACTAAAACCGAAAATAGTAAATTGAAACACAAGATATTTGAGATGAAGAACACCTTATAGATCTGATACCACTTGATGCACAAACACTCAGCTATTATAGGACCTTTCTTCAACTCAATAAACCAGGTGGAACCAAGAAGGAAGGTGCAAAACATTCATGG
This sequence comes from Eustoma russellianum, assembly GCA_036186865.1. Lineage (NCBI taxonomy): Eukaryota > Viridiplantae > Streptophyta > Magnoliopsida > Gentianales > Gentianaceae > Eustoma > Eustoma russellianum. Next base: position 34,308,058 of record AP025047.1, read on the forward strand.
AACACCAAGCAATCCAACTTGTCCAGATTTCAGCCAAGTAGATGAACTCTTCAGCAAATGACTTCAACTGAGTGAGCAAGCCTTAAACCCCTCTCAAACATATTCATCCCAAGCGTATGAAGTAATACAATCAATAATTTGTTCAAGTTTCTTCAAGGAAATCAAAGATTCAAAGGAAAAACTGAAATTCAGTTTTGGTGCAAAACTTATGGTAGTTTTTTTGTCTATTCAGATTCTGTATTTTACAATGGCCTAAGCTACTTTAAATAAGCCAATGAAAGCTTCTAAGGGAAGATACAAACGTGGGTGGTCCAATAGAAGCAAAGAAGAATGTTTAATAAACAAGTTACAAGTGGGAATAAACAATGTTGCTTCAGCAAATTCTTCCGGCAAAAAATTCCCTTTGTTTGCAAGTTGGTTTTGTCTTTGAATTTTTGATTGGACCAGCTTCTCCTTGCTTTGTAATATTATATATGAAGCGCCCCGCACCCCGGCCTAGTCGGATACGGTGCGCCCGCCGTACTTCACTACGGAGAGTACCATGCGTCAATCTGTAACATGTCGTAGTCCATAACAAAATATGTGGACCTTACTGCTTATACATCAACAGGTAAGCAAAACCGAGGTAGAATGAAAACTTTTAAAATAAAGAGTCTAAACATCCGTCCTAAGTCTTACAAACATGTTTGCAAAATAAGGAAATCTGAAAATCAATGTTCCCAACATAAGTTCATAAGAAGTCCATCAAGCATGACCATCATAACAGAAACCCTTAAGCCGTTCTTCTTTCGCTCTTCTACGGATAGGGAACCCTAGGCTCATCCTCAATCCACTCGACCCTATTTCCTGCGGGTTCTGGGAGGAAAAATAAGAGGTGAGTGACAACGTCACCAGCAAGTAAAACATAAATAATCATGAATTAAATGGAAAGTACACACAAGAACCAAAAACCCCCAAAATCTTGGTTTTGTAACATACCTGATTAATCCATCCAATATCTGTTAGTAACAAGATCATAACTTATACGTCATAACATTAAAATCATAACTTAGGGGATCTCAGGTCATAACAGACTAGTCTAAGTAGCAGTATACTAGACATACGAATAGTCATTAAGTGCAACATGTATGCATATGCACATGGTATGCAATAGGATAAAATAAGGAAAATTCGTTCATTCTTTCTTTCAAAACATCATCGTCAATAAAACAAGAGAGTATTCAGATCTATTATATCCAGATCTGAGGCGGTCATGCAATCCCTTCGAATCTATTATTTTCAGATCCGAAACGGTCATATCATCAATCATAGTCATCAGGTCTATTCTCTCCGAGCCTGTCTAGTCATAATCGTCATAATCAGGTCTATTCTGTCTGGGCCTGTACGATCATAATTATCATAATTAGGTCTATTCTCTCTGGGCCTGAACGGTCATAATCATCAGATTAATTAACCCTGGATCTGGAGCAGGTTAAGTTGGCCAGAATAAATGGTACCAATGGAAACCGTTATTGTCAAAACTGAATCTTTTCTTTAAAAACGTTTTTTTCATCATTCATTGTCATAAAATCGGTTTCATGAATCATGTAAATAACGATGATGCAATGTATGACGTGCACTATGCAATTCATGGCAAAATACATCACATACATACAAGTTGGTCTTATTCATTAAGCTGGAAAAATTTCCAGAATTAACGTTCTGTTCGCGCGGCTTCAAAACCTCATAATTCGGCCTATTTTCATGGTCTCTTCACATATGTATGAATAAGGGGTATCTTGTCTACTTGTCATAAAAATTACGTAAAGAGTCAAGACGTAGAAAATCTTCAAATCATTAATTTATCAAACAGGGTACTGCTGAATTCAACAGTGCAGTACCCTTCTTTACCTTTCTTTCAAGCCCATTAAGTATTATTTAATTTGGGGCCAACACCTTGAAAATACTGCAAACATACCAGGAATCAATGCTCATACGCCCAAACCATACAAACAAGTCTAAGCCCACAGAACAAAGCCTCACAACCAATTCTGTAATTCCGCCCAATTTCCAGTTTAGTAGTACCAACTTTGGTAGTTACCCCTTAAAATAATAGTTCCAAGCTGATTAATTTACATAAACATACTCAGCTATGCCCTAAGTAATTACCCAGAAAAATTACAAAGCAATATAATAACTTTAAAGGGGTCATTTACTCGCTTTCCCAAAAACGGTTTCATGCTGATTCTACAGTGACCAGTTTTACTACAAATTTTATTGTGACTAAACCCGTAAGTCCTTTTTCCAAAAATTCCAACTCGCAGACTTAGTAAACACACAAATCTAGCATCCTACCAAAAATTAGCCCATTTGCATGTTTCGGTCCATTTTTAGGTTAACCAACACGTCGCTTAATTCTGTCCAGTTCCAGTAATTTCAGCTTGGCCAGTTTTACTAACAATTCAATTAAGGATAAACCATAACTCCTTTTAACCAAAATTCTAACTCTCATATTTACTACACACATAAGGCTAACACCATGCCAAAAATCAGCTAATTTGAACCTTCTTAGATTTATTTCCAGGCCATACAAAACGTTACATAATTCTGTCCTGTTCCAATAACTTTACCCTTTTTGCCCCTTCACTTGATAAAAGTGTACCAACTAAAATTATTCTTAAAATGGCTTACCCACCATCACATAAACCTTTAACCTAAACATTTCAGGTTCTATTATATTTTAAAAGGCCACATACAAACCCCCTTCAAACAGTTTCGAAAATTACACATAACACACCTTGATGTTGCACATTTTGTACATAATCAAGTCTATCCTTGGCATATCTAATTTGTATGCTCCCATACCCCAAAATCAGCCCGCTTCTTACACATGTAAAGGCTCATACTTTATTTTCACAATGAACATAAAACACCTAAGTCATAAAAACATCTAAACATACAACTTCTATGCATCCTTTACCCCCACAAGTCACATTCTTTTACATGAAATATTATTCACCCCAACCTCTTCATCCAACCGCCCCCCTTACGTGTTAAAGAAGAGAGCTTTACCACATTCATCTTAGACATGCATCATATCAATATTCAAAGGGGCAAAAAATCCATCTTTAGGGGAATTTCACCATGCATGTCACTTTTCTTAAGGAACACTAAACTTTCATGCTTCAAGCTTAACATTTTCCATCTAAGATTAAATCTTACTAAGAGCTAGACATTCAAGCATATACTTTCACATATAAGTCAAGAGTATTTATAGTGTACTTGCCCCTTCAAGCTAGAACCTTTTCTTAGCTTGGATCTTGAGTGAAATGAGTTGATGTTTCTCCTCCACTTCATTCATGAAGCACACGGTTTTGAGGAGGAAAAAGTAAGTAATATTAGTCACCATTTTTAAATGTGAAATAGATCTAGATTAGGACTAGTTTAGCTTACCAAATGAGGCTTGGATGGGTTTCAAAACCACCAAGGAGCTAACACCACTTAGGAGTTTGGAAAGTTTGAACCTATTGACCATGAAGGTCATGGTTTTTTGGCAAGCATAAGAGAGGCTATGTGAGCTTCATTCTAGGAAGTATGAAATTCAACTAAATAGCTTGACATGCAACTTACCTAGAGGATTCTTGAAGCTTGAAGATGAAGAGGATCTTGGAACTTCCTTGGTTCAAGTTGGCCGTGTGAGAGGGGTGGAGGGGTTCTTGTTGCTTTTGCTCTTTGTAAATTCTTGAGGGGTTGAATTAAGAGAGTTCTAGAATTCTTGGAGAGGATATTTCTTCAATAGGCTAAGTGTTTTAGCCGTTGGAACCAAGGGAGAAGAAGGGAGTTCCCTTTGCATGGTTATGCTAATTAGAGTTAACTAACGTGTTACTTTATTGCTAACTTGAGTTACTTGAGCAATCTAGGGTTACTTTATTTCTAACTTGAGTTACGTTAGCATTGTAGTTAACATGAAGTAACCATGGTAAAGTTTGAAGTGCCTTTGGTTGCACCATGGATGAAGCCGGCAGTTTAAGGGTGCAATTAGTAGGCTTTATCATGCTTGAGTTGCTTTTCAAGAGTGTTTAATGGAAAAGCTGCTAGGTAGTTGCCCCTTTTTCCTTAATTAACCCCCTTTTTCTTGATTTTCCTGAAAAAATGTAATTAGGAAAAATCATGAATTTTCTTGGACTCATGGGGCCGAATTTAGTGGGGTTGGGAGGGAATTTACCCCACTACTTGAAATCCCTAATTGCTATTTGGGCTTGATTTTAAGAAGGCCCTTTTTAGGATTTGTTTCTTTTAGTTGGAAGGGCATTCCCAAGCCCCTTTAAGGCCTTAGGGCCGAAACTTTGGGGTGAATTGGCCACTTCACATAGGCCATAATTCATGCTTGAATAATTATACCATATTTTTCTTAACAAAAATCTAATTAAGGAAGTAATTACAAAACTAAATAAAATGTACTTGAAGATGCAACTTTCATTAATTCACTTATACAAGTCTCAGGTACAATGTGATTTTTCGTCGGGTACAACAATATAGGACGTCCTTGATGAGTTGTAGTGGCCCCTTGCAGCTGATTGGTTGAAAAGGCTGCTTGAAAAGTCAAGAAACTAAAATCTGTCCAGTTTTGAGCAGTTTTCTGTTTTGAATTATAACATAACCTTCCAGTCCGAATTAGCTCTTCCACTTCAAATAAAAATTGTAGATCGTTCTCTGTAGATGTGTTTAGACACCAGAATGACGTCTTTTGGATCTGGTATGAGTGAGTTATGCCCGTTTGAAGTTGACCTGCTAGCAGATGTGGACCTTTGGAAGCAGTGACTAAGCTGCCAGCTTGTTGCAATGATTGTGTAGCTTGATACAGACCTTTTTTGGGAAAGTGCTGAACATCAAAATTGTATCTTATCCTCTTAGCTTTCACCTCCATCTAAAATCACGTCAATTGAAGTCGTGGTTGATGCTTTATGGCTGAAATACTAAGAAGGTGTCATCCTGTCAGCTTGCCCTTTCAACTCAACTTGGTGTTTGAACGTTGGCCTTTGTTCAATCATGCTTCCTTGACCTAAAAACAACTCAAACACACACCAAACAACATATGAAACATACTAGGACATGTCTTGGTTAGTTTACAAGAATTTATAAAGGAAAGGAAGCTAAGCACTCAACAATATGAACAATACACACAAGACTAACTAACATATTACAACATGATTCAAAAACTAAGTTAAAGCTTGTAGAAAATGGATCCAATGTAGGTTATCTTGACTTGGTTCATCCTCAACATGCTTGTAAAGGAAGGTTCCAACTTTATGCATCAATTTCTTGGCCACGCTTCTTTTTATAGGGCCTTTGTCTTGCATTGGCGTATCTCCCGCTGCGGTTGGTTCTTCTTGGCTTGGCTGGGGCTCATCAGGATCACCTCATGTGGACATGGGATGAGTTCGATATGGCCCTCCAAAGTTTGGTTGTCCAGGATGTTTTTAGTATAGGCTCCTGAAAACTTGTCTGAATTGTGGCCTGTTTTTGATCACTTGCAGTTCGAATTAGGCCTTGACTTCTCTTAGAGAACTGTATCCCATTGAGTTTAGAATAATAACATATGCAGTTCTCTGAATTTGGCCCACCCATTGAAGAGATAAGTCCAATTACTAAAAGTGTGTCAAACTATTCGGCAGAAACAATACTTGAACTTTAATGCTGTTTTTGGCCATCACAAAGACAGATATTGGAAATGTGCAAAACATGAATGTGATATACCATTGTCTTGTCTTTACAATGAAACTTGAATCACTTGATTTGACCTTGTGGTTGAAGAGATACAGCTGTTTTACAAAAACTGGTCCTGCCAGAAAATTACATTCCTAAATGGCTTGCTTCTCTTCAACTCCTTTGGTCTTCAATCGTCTCCAACAACCTTACAAGTCCTTAAAACAATTCTAATAAACAGAGAAACATAATAAACAACTCTAAAGGCCTAACAATCTAAAAGACTCAAGGTTTGGTCATGCAAGACCGAAACAACCACCTTTACAAACAAGACACATTAAACAGACGACTCAAAAGGAATAAAAAAATAATACAAATGACTCATATATGTTACAACGCATAAAAACTCAAAGATTGGGCTCAAGTAGGTGAACCTAACGACCCTCTTTGTTCATAGGCTCGTCTCGCATATGTCAGAACAAGAATGCATCAAATTCTTGGCACAAACTCTTTGTCATACTTCTTGTCATTTGACATCGACTTGCCTTGTCTTTGTTGTCGCTTGTCACCTTTACCTCATTATTCCTCCACTCCTCAAAAGGGTTCGAACTCAAATCTAAAGCGTCATTAAAAGAAGATAAATAAGAAACATTAAAAGTATTCGAGACAGAACCATACTTACCTTGCAGGAGGTCAATGATGTAGGTATTGTCATTGATCCTCTCAAGCACCTTGAAAGGACCATCACCTCTTGTCATCAACTTAGATTTTCTCTCATAAGGAAACCGCTCTTTACGCAAGTGCAACCATAATAAGTCGCCTGGCTCAAAGACAACTCTCTTCCTTCCTTTGTTGGCTTGCTTAGCATACTGTTTGTTCTTCTTTTCGATCTGTAAATCTCACATTGGCATGTAACTGCTTCACCAATTCAGCCTTTGCCTTATCATCTAGGCTAACTTTTTCATTCGTATAGGCAATAAATCAAGTGGGGAAATGGGATTGAAGCCATAAACAATCTCAAAAGGAGAATACAAAGTACCACTATGCACACTCCTATAATATGCAAACTCAATATCTGCAAACAATCTTCCCAATTCTTTAAGCTCTTCTGAATTAAAGCACGTAAAAGTTGAGGCAACTACCTATTTACTACTTTGGTTTGACCGTCAGTCTGTGGATGAGCAGTAGTGGAAAATAAGAGTGTAGTACCCAATTTACCCCCAAAGGACACGCCAAAAGTGACACAAAAATTTTGTATCCCTATCACTAACACTAGTTCTAGGCATACCATGCAAACGAACAACTTCCTTAATGAACAATCGGCAACATGCAATGCATCATCAACTTTTCTACATGATATGAAGTGAGCCATCTTAGAGACACGACCCACAACAACAAAGACACTATCCTTACCCGTCTTTGGTCTAGGCAGTCCTAGAACAAAGTCCAAACTAACATCAACCCAATATGAAAGGGGTACGTGCAGTGGATGATATAAACCACGTGGATGCAACTTAGACTTTCCTTGCTTACATGTAATGCAACGAGCACAAATCTTTTCTACATCTGCACGTATGTTAGGCCAAAAGAAATGCTCACGCAATGCATCTACAGTCTTAAAGACACAAAAGTGACCCATAAGGCCGCCTCCATGTGCCTCCTTAACAAGCAATTCACGCAAAAATGATTGTGGCATGCACAACTTACCTTCCCTAAACAAGAATCCATCATGAATGTAGAACTTACCAAAAGATGATTCGGCACATGCTGCATAGATAGAATGGAAATCATGATCACTAGCATTTAACTCCTTAATCGATTCAAATCCAAGCAAACAAGAAGACAATGTAGTAAACAAGGAATATCTCATATACAATGCATCAGTTATTACGTTATCTTTTCGTTGCTTATAGTTAATCACATAAGGAAATTGTTCAATAACTTCTACCTATTTAGTATGTCTTTTATTCAACTTTCCTTGGCCTTTAAGATATTTAAGGGATTCATGCTCCGTGTGAATCACAAATTCCTTAGGTTGCAAGTAATGATGCCAAGTTTGCGAAGATCTTACTAATGCATACAACTCTTTATCATGTCTGGAATAATTCAATTGGACACCTTTTAATTTCTCACTGAAGTATGCAATGTGATGTTTAGCTTGTGTTAACACGACTCAAATTCCTATACCACTAGCGTCACAATCAATCTCAAATGTTTCTTCATAGTTTGGTAGTTTAAGAATAGGTGTTGTGGTTAATCTTCTTTAAGCTCATTAAACGCTAATTGTTGCGCCTTCCGCAATGAAATCCAGCATCTTTCTTTACAATCTCATTTAAAGGGGCTGCAATAGGTTAAAAATCCTTAACAAACCGTCTATAAAAGCTGGCTAAGCCATGAAAACTTCTAACTTCACTAACTATTTAGGAAAAGGCCACTCAATGATTGATTTCACCTTTTCTTGGTCCATTTCAATGCCATTTGCACTAACAACATATCCTAAGAATATCACTTTGTCCAAGCAAAAGGAACACTTTTTAAAATTAGCATATAGTTGTTATCTGTGTAAAGTTTCAAACACAGCTCTTAAGTGTCCTATATGATAACACAAAGTCTTAGAATATATCAAGATATCATCGAAATAGACAACAACAAACTTCCCAATGAATGCACATAATCGTTCATTAACCTCGTGAATGTACTAGGTGCATTAGTTAAACTAAGAGGCATTACTAACCACTCATACAAACCAAACTTAGTCTTAAATAGAGTCTTCCATTCATCTCCCTCTTTGGTGTGCACTTGAAAGTACCCACTTTTCAAATCAATTTTAGTAAAATATTTAGCTCCATGCAATTCATCTAACATGTCATCAAGTCTAGGAATAGGGTACCGATACTTTACCGTAATCTTATTAATGGCGCAGCAGTCAGTGTACATTCTCCATGAGCCGTCCTTTTTGTGCAAGACAATCACTGGCACACATCACATAGGCTCATGCTCTCTCTCACCTTGCCCTTGGCCAGTAGCTCTTCCACTTGGCATTGGATCTCTTTTGTCTCCTCGATTTGCCCTATAGGCTGGTCTTTAGGCAATGTAGCACCAGGTATGAAATCTATTTGGTGCTCTATCCTGCGCAAAGGTGGTAATCAAGCAGATTCTTCCTCAGGGAACAAGCAAAGATACAACACCACTAGGTAATATAGATGATGCGTGCAAGACGTGGGCTCAAACAATTCCACCTTCCAAACGTCCTTCACAAAGGGTTAGGCACAAAGAAGAGAACCTCCCCTTGCTTCCTTAGTGAGGTAAACGTATGGTTCAAACGAGCAAGAACCAACACTTCAAGATGGTCGTTGATCAGGCAAACCACTATGGCCCTCCTGGATGGCACCTTTAAGCAATGGCAACACCTTCAAAATGCTCAACTTTGAAGGATCTTAACTTAGCTTATTAATGCAAAAGCAAGAAAACAAAGTCTCAAAGGAATAGGAGGAAATATGATGAGCTACAGCCTAACCTTGTGGATACAAACACTGATGATGACACCTCACTGCCCCGCACAGGTCCCATAACAAGGAGTATGGCTAAGAAGTTGTTACATTGTGTTGAATCATTTCTTTACAGGCATGAAGAGGATGAACCAAGCAGAGATGATGTCCATTGGGTTTATATGATACAAGCTTTGATCTAGTTGTATCAAAAGCATGTTGTACATATCTTTAGTTGTTCTTTTAATATTTGTTGATCAGTTAACCTTGTTTTAGGATAGTTTGTGTTGTATTATTGCTTTGTCTTTCAGGTACACGTACTTAGCTTGAAAATACAATTAGAACCTGAATTTTTGTTCAAGCAAGGAGGTGATAAGCAAGTAGCTTACAAGCAAGGAGGTGACAAGCACCCATGTCAAATTCAGAATTGTTCTTCACGTTAAACATGGATGTATAAGCTGCTCAAAGCTTTAACCAATAGGAAGAAGACTTGCAAATGTTCAAACCAATCACAATCAATTTGAAGACAAGTAAGCAAGCTGCACAAAGTGATGAGCCCACGATGGGGTCAACACAACATATTTTCATGTATCATTTATTGTCATATGTTAGTTTTGTAAGACATGACATTTCACTGTTCACTCCGCACACACTAGTGCTAGTTCTTATGTCTTATTGCCTAACTAACCCTTAGGACATGTCATATATGTTGTGCATATTGTGTTTGTTGCTTGGTGTCTTTGAAGATAGGTCAAAGAGATCTTTACATTGAAGAAGCATGAACACCTATCGATCCATGTTCCATCTGATCGGATGATATCATTGTTCAAACAAAGCTTGAAGATGCAACTAAAACCTGAATTTTTATTCAAGCAAGGAGGTGATAAGCAAGTAGCTTACAAGCAAGGAGGTGACAAGCACTCATGTCAAATTCAAAATTGTTCTTCACGTAAGAATGGAGAGACAAGCTGCTCATATCATTAACCAATAGAAAGGAGTCTTGCAAATGTACAAACCAATCAAAAACAAGTGAAGAAAAGCAAGCAAGCTGCACAACAAATGATCCAATCAAACTCATTCAAGAAGGAAGGCTGGTTTATGGTTAAATGTGTTGAATATTCAAAGCCTAAACTACAACCAATCAAAATGGAGTTCAAACCAAGCTGCACACTACATTAACCAATCAGAATTTTGGCTGAAACTTGCAAGGAGGAAACGTTGGATTAAGCTTCTTTCTTTTGAAAATTCAAAGCCACACTCTCAACCAATCAAAGTCTAATTCCAAGCAAGCTGCTCCAAGTTTTATCCAATCAAATTGATCAAGAAAAAGGCTAGAAACAAGGAATGGGAAGCACGGCAAAGCAACCAGAAATTCTTGGAACCAAATTGCTCAAACAAGTTTCAAAGCAAGCATGTCATTTTAGTCTTGTACTTTGTACATTAAAACTTGTACTCTTTATCATTTTCATTTGTTATAAATAGCATAGGAAGCTGAATGTACAAACACACAATTTCAAGAAAACATTTCAATCAAACATTCCTTTAAGGAGTTCTCAACTTTCTAGTTGAAGCTTAAGCCACTAACGGTTTCTTTCAAGTTCATAGCCTAGAACTTGCTAAGTATTTGCGTCATCTTTTGGTTTATAGCATCTTAGGGTCTCATTGAGGTTTTAGATGTGTTGGAGTGCCAAAGAGGAAGAGGTGTTGGCATAAATTGAGCCAAGAACAACGGTTACAGTTCAAGGGGTGTCTTTGAGATGTTCTTTGCCATATCTATTGTTCAAATCAGTTTGGAATAGGAGACAAAGTCCTTGGCAACGTTTTCTAGCCTTCGTTTGGCTCATCAATTGGTATCAGAGCGTTGGTTAGTCTTCTATTCATGTTTACATTGTTTAAACTTGCATATGAATGATGCTGCCCGAATCGTGTAGTGAACTATTTTTTTTGTCCGTATAGAGTATGTTAGTTTAGGTAGTTAGTTTATGTTTTGAAGTGTTTATTAGATAGTTTACAATAGTTTGATAAATTAGTTTTAAGTAGCAAAACCGAAAACCACCACAAAAAGAACTTAGACTAGACTTAAGTGTGTTAGAATCTGTTTGTGTAGTCTAGTTAAAAACCGTGTGTAACCTGATTGTTCTTGTTCAATCTAGCTTAGATAATGTTCATTAGGTCCTAATCTAGAAGTTTAAAAGGTAGTTTAATTGAGTCCTTAAAACAGAAAACTTAAACACAAAAATAGATTAGCTGATAGTTTAGTTTGTAATCAAGTTGTTAAATTCTGATTTTAGTAGTTGTGTGCAATCTGTTTTAGACGTCGTGGTGCTGCCTTATTTAGCTTAGTTAGACTAGTTTACAACATAGTTTAAAGGTATAGTTGGTTGTTTAGTTTAGCACAAGAAATCTGAAAACTAAAGATCAAAACAAGTAGTTTTAGCTAACTAAGTGTGCTGCCTAGTTTCTAGTGATATACGTTTGATAAGTAGGATATAAACACTTGCATCTAGTATCATTTAGCTTAGAAACTGATTGCATCATATAAACGAAAACCAAAACAAAAACAAGTAGGATAGATAATTTAAAAACAAAACAAAACAAGTTAGTTAGTTTGCATCAAAACTGATTTCCATTAGTGTTATAGTAATCAGCCCTTATAAATTGCATTTAGAAACAACTAAGTTGCATTTAGCTATCTTAGGATTAGTTAGATCATTTGCATCAAAAAACAGAGAAAAAAAACCGAAACAATTTAGTTTAAACTTGATTAAATCTTTGAATGCTATTTGTTTAAACTTGTTGAATTTGATTTCACCACCCCCGTTACACCTTAAGTCATTGTTTGGTACAAACTTGATTGAATCTTTTAATTGAAACATTATTGACTTGAGATTTGTTAAAAGTGAAGTAAATTTGTAAGAAACAAGATTTGATTTCAAATTTTAACGTTGGCTTTACGTTTATCTTTACTTGGGATTGATTCAATTGTTTAAAGTCTTTATTGGACTTAAGTTCTTACTTAGGATCACTTTGTCTATATTTATCCCTACACTGTTAAATTGCCGACCCTGTTATCATCTTGTTGTCTTTACACTTCTTCAACTTGCATTGAACTTTCATCTATATTTGGTTGTTAAATTTGTGAAACAGTTTTCATATCATTAGTGTTCTTCCGGGTTGTTCAAAGAACGTTTCACAAAAGCCACACCAAAACTTGTGCAAGTAAAACCAAAGAAAAAGAAGCCGTGAGCAATGTCTCATAAAGGCAAGTGAGCAGTAGACTCACAAAACAGACAAAGCCAATCCAAAGGAAAATAATTAGGCTTGTTTATGAAAGAAACTGAGAGAAAAGTCATTTCTAATGTCAAAAAGCAAGAGACAAGACGTATGAGTGATTTGCACAAGAAGTGAGATATAGCCAACCAAAGTTCACAAAAGGTGAATTGTGCAAAACCAAAAGCAAATACCTACACCAAATGTGTTGACTGTTATAAAAGGTTCCTCGAACAAACCCTTGTTGAACACTTGTGTGTATGTACTGTCTTTCACTTTATTTACAATTGAATGTGCATTAAAGTTTAAAGTAAGTTAAAGGATTGTTCTGTACAAACCCTTAGCTTTCTTTGATTCAGCCAAAAACATCACTTGACTTCTATTTTTCTTTGAATCTTAGATAGTCCAAGATTGTTGTTTATTCAATTGTCAATTTGAAGTAGAAATTTACGTTTTGTTAAAGTTATAGTTTGATCTTACTTGCTTGTATTCTGACTTAATTATCTCATTGTTTTACCATCTTGGTTGATTGTTTTGATTAAACATGATTCTGAAAACCATTTGGGGAGTTGAATGCCATAGGAGAGATTATGATGAACTGGAAAAACTTATGAACTCCTTTGGTCGTACGAATGGTTTATGGGTTGGATATTGGGAATGTAAAACTCCTAGATATCAAACTCTTTCTCAGTGCAATAAAGACGTTAGTGCATATTACAATGAAATGCTTGATGATTTGTACTATGCTTATGTTGAAGAACATGAGGAATTAAGCATAATTAGGTTCTTTGCTGGATTAGATAAAGAGATCGCTGATTGCATGTTGTCTGAAAAATTCTCATCACTTTATGACATGTATAAAAAGGCAAAGATAGTTCAATCAAACCTAATCCCATGGCAAGTTAATCAAAACTATGGGTATGAACTGAACTCTTGTGATTCTGAAAATGACAAAACAAATCCAGTTAAGTTAAGCAATTTGAGTCGGCCTATGGATAATATTGAAAATGGATTGCTTCAACTTAGAGACATGGTGCAAGTATTGATAGAATCTGAAAAGAACAAAGACTTGCAATCTGACATTTCTGTGAATGATGGTTTGTATGAAATTATCCCCAACATGCCTGAAACTGGAACTAATTTATCTGAATTGCATGTTCAACCTTGTGTACTGTCTGAAGAAGACCCTTCACTTGAATCTGTTGATGATTTCCAAAGTGTTAGTCGTTTGCTTATAGACGATGTTAATTGTGATAACACTTTGTCTGAAGATGATTTACATTGTGACATGCATATAAATGAAATCCCTGTGCATGATCTGCATTCTGCTAAGATGCTTGTTTCTGGGTTACAATCTGAATTACATTCTGTACATTTCATTGATGACATTGATGTAAGTAATTCTGTTGAGAATGACATTGGTAAACAAGATTCTTATGATTTGATGTTAGCTGAACAAGATTGTCTACCTTATGTGGAGCTTGATCATGATGTCATTATTGAAATAGATTCAGCTACAAATGAACATAAATCCTTGGATGAACTAGTTAATGAATTGAATGACATATTTAGTATAGATGAAGACTCTATTTCTGAAATATCTATTTCGTCTCATCTTGTTGAATGTCTGCCTGTTGTCATCTCAATTGATACATCTTGTCTAAATATTGCACATGTCTGTAAGATTGGTACATTTAGTGTTAACATGTTGCAATGTGCTTTTGGATGTTGTTTTATCTGTTAGGATGTATGTGTTCTAAAATTTTTGTTATCGTATTGTTAATACATCCTAAACACTTTAGAAAGCGTGTACACACCTTATTCTTTCTTCAAAGATAAGGATGCACCAAGGTATTTCACCTTCACCATTTGTATTATCATGTTCCTATTTGGTTATGGTGTAGTTGAGCATACGCGTACATCCTAAACCCCTATCCCTTATTCTAATCATGTTGAGATTCGAGGACGAATCATTTTCAAGAGGGAGGGAATGATGAGCCCACGATGGGGTCAACACAACATATTTTCATGTATCATTTATTGTCATATGTTAGTTTTGTAAGACATGACATTTCACTGTTCACTCCGCACACACTAGTGCTAGTTCTTATGTCTTATTGCCTAACTAACCCTTAGGACATGTCATATATGTTGTGCATATTGTGTTTGTTGCTTGGTGTCTTTGAAGATAGGCCAAAGAGAGCTTTACATTGAAGAAGCATGAACACCTATCGATCCATGTTCCATCTGATCGGATGATATCATTGTTCAAACAAAGCTTGAAGATGCAACTAAAACCTGAATTTTTATTCAAGCAAGGAGGTGATAAGCAAGTAGCTTACAAGCAAGGAGGTGACAAGCACTCATGTCAAATTCAAAATTGTTCTTCACGTAAGAATGGAGAGACAAGCTGCTCATATCATTAACCAATAGAAAGGAGTCTTGCAAATGTACAAACCAATCAAAAACAAGTGAAGAAAAGCAAGCAAGCTGCACAACAAATGATCCAATCAAACTCATTCAAGAAGGAAGGCTGGTTTATGGTTAAATGTGTTGAATATTCAAAGCCTAAACTACAACCAATCAAAATGGAGTTCAAACCAAGCTGCACACTACATTAACCAATCAGAATTTTGGCTGAAACTTGCAAGGAGGAAACGTTGGATTAAGCTTCTTTCTTTTGAAAATTCAAAGCCACACTCTCAACCAATCAAAGCCTAATTCCAAGCAAGCTGCTCTAAGTTTTATCCAATCAAATTGATCAAGAAAAAGGCTAGAAACAAGGCATGGGAAGCATGGCAAAGCAACCAGAAATTCTTGGAACCAAATTGCTCAAACAAGTTTCAAAGCAAGCATGTCATTTTAGTCTTGTACTTTGTACATTAAAACTTGTACTCTTTATAATTTTAATTTATTATAAATAGCATAGGAAGCTGAATGTACAAACACACAATTTCAAGAAAACATTTCAATCAAACATTCCTTTAAGGAGTTCTCAACTTTCTAGTTGAAGCTTAAGCCACTAACGGTTTCTTTCAAGTTCATAGCCTAGAACTTGCTAAGTATTTGCTTCATCTTTTGGTTTACAGCATCTTAGGGTCTCATTGAGGTTTTAGATGTGTTGGAGTGCCAAAGAGGAAGAGGTGTTGGCATAAATTGAGCCAAGAACAACGGTTACAGTTCAAGGGGTGTCTTTGAGATGTTCTTTGCCATAGCTATTGTTCAAATCAGTTTGGAATAGGAGACAAAGTCCTTGGCAACGTTTTCTAGCCTTCGTTTGGCTCATCACAAAGATTCATCCAATCAACTCCTTTGAAGAGGACGGCTGGTTTAAGCTTAATTGGTTTGAAAATTCAAAGCCTAACTTACAACCAATCAAAGGGAGTTCAAACCAAGCTGCTCAATGCATTATCCAATCAAAACTTTGGCTAAAAACAAGAAAGGAAGAAACGGCAAGCAACCAGATTTCTTGGAACCAAAATTGTTCAAAAAGCAAGCATGTTATTCCTAGTCTTGTACTTTGTCCTTTAAACTTTGTACCTTGTAATTTTCGTTTGTTATAAGTAGCATAGGAAGCTGAATGTACAAAAACCACAATTCAAATACATTTCAATCAAAGTTTCCTTTAAGGAATTATCAACTTTTCTAGTTGAAGTTTAAAACCACTAACGGTTTTCTTCCAAGTTCAAAGCCCAGAACTTGTTAAGTATTTACTTCATTTTTGGTTTACAGCATCTTAAGGTCTCAATGAGGTTTTAGATGTGTTGGAATGCCAAAGAGGAAGAGGTGTTGGTATAAATTGAGCCAAGAACAAACGGTTACAGTTCAAGGGGTGTCATTGTGATGTTCTTTGCCATAGCTGAGGTTCAAATCAATTTGGAATAGAAGACAAAGTCTTGGAAACGTTTTCTAGCCTTTATTTGGCTCATCAAAATATTAAGTATTTTATTTCATCAAACGTTGTTGCTTCCATGCGCCCAAAGGCTCTATTTATTATAGGCTGCAAATCTCGTCCCAATCAGCCTTAAGATGACTAGAAATTATTTCAAATAAGCTAGCTAACAAGTGTTTGAAAATTGAAAATTGTTTGAATTCAAAACTAAAACAAATTCTAACTAAAATTTGAAACGCTTGTAGATTGCCATCTTCTACCATAGACCTGATTTGATGATGATAAAGCGGTTGGAGTTGAATTCAAAGGTTGGTTGAAGTTTGAATCCAAATTGAGTTTGAATTTAAATTGGTTTGTTGATCATCTTCTCCACCTCCTTCCAGCCGTGTTTTGATGAGTAATGAGGTGTTGGAAATATGATTTGATGATGATAAAGTGATTGGAATTGAATTCAAAGGATGGTTGAAGATTGAATCCAAATTGGGTTTGAATTTGAATTCAAACTTGGATTCAAATTTGATTTGTGATCTATCCTCATTCTTGCTTCAAGATTGGCGTGTGGATGACTTGAAAGGTGGCTGAAAACTTTTATCTTGTGTCTTGAAATTTTAAGTCTCAAATTGGTTGAAACTTGAATTCAAATCATGGTTGAATTTGAATTCAAGTTTAACTTTAAATTGATCTTCCATTTTGAGTTCAAATCTGGCCGCCCCTGATGCATGCAAGACGTGGCCTCCAACAATTCTACCTTCTAAACATCCTTCACAAAGGGCTAGGCACAAGGAAGAAGCCTTCCCCTTGCTTCCTTAGTGATAAAACGTGTGGATCAAATGAGCAATACCAACACTTCAAGATGGTCGTTGATCATGCAAACCAATACGAGCAATACCAACACTTCAAGATGGTCGTTGATCAGGAAAACCAATACGGCCCTCCTGGACGGCACCTTGTAGCAATGGCAACACCTTCAAAATGCTCAACTTCGAAGGATCTTAACTTAGGTTTTTAATGCAAAACCAAGAAAACAAAGTCTCACAAGAAGTGAAGAAAATATCAAGAATTGTTATTCATCCAAAGTTGTTCTAAAGCTCGGCCAAAAGGCCCTATTTATACACGCCTAAGGCTATGTAGATAACCAGGTGTTATCTCTAAAGAAGGTATCTAGAAAGCATTTGAAATGAACTTGAAATTTAAAAATTGTTTGAATTCAAATCTAAGACAAATTCTAGCTAACATTTGAAAATCTTGCAAGATGCTATCTTCAATGTATCTAGCCGTGTATGATGATGAAGGTGGTGTTGGAGACTTGATTTGATGTGGATGAAGTGGTTGGAATTGAATTTGTCCACATCAAATCAAGAAAACATTCTCTGTCTCCCTTTTTGAAGCACATGCCTATAATGTCCTTTTTGAGTCTCCATTTGGCTCATTATTGTCAGCAAGCAGGGCAGTCTCATGAACATGATAAATATCAACAAGTCTCCTAAGACCCTGCAATTTATTAAGGATGTCTATTCTACGCACCTTTTGTTCTTCTATTTCCGTGAGGATCTCAAAGTTACGTTCTTTTTGCGCTAGAAGTCTCTTACGAATGTCAGAATTACACTCTAAGAATTTCGCACAGTCATGTTAAACTTCAACATCATCATGGAAACAAATACGCAATTGCTTGTCAAGTTTGCACACTTACGAGTGTAAAACCAAATCATTACTGGAATCAGATTCGGACAAAGAAGATTTAGACAATCTAGGATCATGCAATTCAAGAAGCTTATCATGTAAGTCATGTTCATTTGGTACATCAACCTTGTCATGAACAACATGTGTATCAATTGAAATTTCATAATCATCATCATCATAAGAATCATGCGCAGTATCATCACCGAAATCATCTAATTTTGGATATGCAGTCAAATCTCTACACACAACAATAAATTCCTTAGTGTTATATTCATCTAGTGCGCCTAGATCCTCTTCATATTCAATTTCATTATAATGCTGAGATTCATTTTCTTGCTCGAACTCAGTCACATATTCATTAGTCTCCTCAATTAACATGATTCATTTTGCATTAGGACACTCTTTTCCTATGTGACCACGTCCTTGACATTTATAGCATTTAATGTCCCTAAACCTGTTAGAGTTCAGAAGAATTCCCTGTAGGAGCTTTTTGTTGGGCTCGGTCGTCTCACTCTTATGTGCCCTACGCTCGGTTGTCAAACTTTTGTGACACGCTTTGGTCACGTGTTTGGCCTCCTGTAGGCCGTGAGCTTCCCGTTCCTGAAGGCTTGCTTGAAAACCCTAAGAAGACTGATTAGTACGATAAGTGGAATTGAAATTGGAGGAACAACGTACCTTTAGCTGGTGTTCAATCTTCTCAGCCATATGGATCATGGTTGTGAGGTTGAGTTAAGGTTGAAGCTCAACCCTTTGCGCAATCTCCCTGTTTAGACCATGTAATAAACGAGCTTTGGTGGCTTCTTCGGGTTATTGTAAGTGAGACCTTCTTGGTTGCGTTGGGGAACAAACTTTCTTGGCTCGATGTGTGGTGGTCTGATGTTTTCATCCTCAACTTCTTCTGGGGGTGACGCCTTGGTTGTGGTAGGGAAACGGCCCTGCTCGTACCTTGGTCGTCACTCATCTTGTAGCTCCGCTCAACATCCTACAATCGATGTTTGATTACCTCATTGCCATGCATGAGTTTCTTTAGAATCTCCAGCATTTTTTGTTGCGTGTTGTCCAAAGTCTCGGCTTCCTTTGATTTGCTAGAAGCAGAATGAGTGCCGCTCTCCATTTACCTAAGGAAATTAAACGAAAACAAAAAGAGAAAAGGAAAAAACCAAACTAACACAAAGATAAACAAACGTTAAGTGATTAGTAAAAACGAAATATGAACACTCCTCTTTCTCTTCTTTCCACTCTTACCACTTTGCTTCTTGGATAACCTGAAGTTAATAAGATTCAAAACGATCAATTAAGAAAGTTTTTTGCCAATGCTTCTCTAAATCACAACGAATCTCCCGTTTTCTTTCAAGTTGCACCAAATAGTATCAAAACAGAATCAAGTGAAATGGAAACAAACTTGAACTTTCTACTAAGATTCAAAGAAAATAAGCAACCAAAATTGATGTATAAGGTTGAACCAAAGATGAACTAAGGGTTGCCATGGGCAATCTTTAGTTAATTTTGTATCTATGCACTTACTATCCACAAAATGGTTCAAGTCATGCAATAATCGAGCAACCAAGCGTGTGATTGGTTCAAGAGCAGGATAAGGAGAATGAGATGTAGGAGAACGGTTGTATGTAGCAAAAACGAAATACTGTATCCAAGGTTTTCAAATTGCACCCAAAAAAATTTCAAGTAATGCGCAAACGTTTTGCCCTTTTTCTTTTCTCTTGTTCTTTTGTATTTCTTTCCTTCGTTGCTATTTCAAGGTAAGCAAGGTTAAGATTCTTCCCATTTTTTTGACTAGGGCAGAATTAGAATTTCACACGTTTTGCACTCAGATTTTTCGTTTCTGGGCAGAATAGTGCAATGACTTTAAATTGCAGTTTGCAACCTTGAATTTCAACAAAATAACCTTGGAAAGTTAGGGAAATTGGAATTGGGATTAGGGTTAGGGTTTTCAATTTAGGGTTTTTGGATGTTTTTGGGTATTTGCAGGATTGGGTTTTTGTGAATTGACTGTACGGTATATATGGATATTTGGGTTGGTAATTGAGGATTTGTGTGGTCAATTTGGATAATTGATGGGTGTAGGACATAATTGAACAAAATTTAAATTCAGATTCTAGGGATAGGGTTTTTTCTAATGAGTTGGGAACTTTTGATTCTGATTTTGTTTGGCAAAATTGGGTTGGGGCTTTTTGCTAAGAGTGTGTAAATAAGGAATTTGTGATATGGTTGGTGAGTTTTAGGGTCGGGTTTGGGTGGGTTTCTTTAGGCCATGGGTTTTTGGGATAGATTTAGGGTTTTGTTGGTGTTGGAAATGGCTTGTGAAGACAAACACACGTAGGACTAACTTGATTTAAAGCATAAATCAATCACAATGTGAATCACAAGATGCATACAATCATCACTAACTAAAAGCTTCGGTAGCAACAAGATGATTTGAAACCGAGATAACTTTATAGGCTGATGGTTGTAATGTTTAAAAGAAATCTGAATGGAACCTAAATGCACAAATCCTAATTTGTTCAAGTTTGAATGACTCAAATCAAATGCGACAACAAGATTGAAAAGAAAAGAATGACACTTGAATGATGAATGACAAGATGCAGCAAATGACAAACACTTAGAAACCCTAGGACTTTTTTTTGAATGGTAGACAAATGATGTGTAGAATGAGTGGTAGAAGAAGGATACGATTGAACTTGAAATGAATAGACTCAAACGAAAAGAAAAGGATAGAATACGATGAAATAGAGTAACCTGGTCTCTGATACCAATTTGATGTGTGCAAGACGTGTGCTCTAACAATTCCATCTTCCAAACGTCCTTCACAAAGGGTTAGGCACAAGGAAGATGCCTTCCCCATGCTTCCTTAGTGATAAAAACGTGTGGATCAAATGAGCAAGACCAACTCTTCAAGATGGTCGTTGATCAGGTAAACCAATACGGCCCTCCTGGACGGCACCTTTTAGAAATGACAACACCTTCAAAATGCTCAACTTTGAAGGATCTTAACTTAGGTTTTTAATGGAATACCAAGAAAACAAAGTCTTACAAGAAGTGAAGAAAATATCAAGAATTGTTATTCATCCAAAGTTGTTCTAAAACTCGGCCAAAAGGCCCTATTTATACATGCCTAAGGCTATGTAGATAACCAGGTGTTATCTCTAAAGAAGGTATCTAGAAAGCATTTGAAATTTAAAAATTGTTTGAATTCAAATCTAAGACAAATTCTAGCTAACATTTGAAAATCTTGCAAGATGCTATCTTCAATGTATCCAGCCGTGTATGATAATGAAGGTGGTGTTGGAGACTTGATTTGATGTGGATGAAGTGGTTGGAATTTAATTGAAAGGTTGGTTGAAGATTGAATTGAAATTGAATTTGAATTTGAATTCAAACTTGAATTCAACTTTGAATTATGGTCTCATCTCCTTTGATCTCCAAGTTGGCATGTGAATGGATGAAAGGCGAGTGAAAGGGTCTTCAAGTGGATGAGATGTTGAATTCAAATGTTGGTTGAAGATTGAATTCAAATTGAAGTCAAATTTGAATTCAAAATTGGATTCAACTTTGATTTGTGATCTCATCTTCATTATCCTTCAAGTTGGCGTGTGGAATGGCTCAAGATAAGGCTGAGACTTTCCTAAAATCTAAAGCTCAAAATGGTTGAAACTTGAATTCAAGTAATGGTTGGATTTAAATTCAAGTTTGGCTTGAAGTTTGAAAGCAATTTAATCTCCATCTTTGAACTTCAAGTTGGCCGCCCCTATGGAGATAATTTAAGCTGGATTTTTGAAAATGGATTCCATCTTGGACACATTTGAATTGTCCTTGTGGAGACAAACATTCTTCTCAAGACAACATTCTTTGTCTCCCTTTTTGAAGCACATGCCTATAGTATCCTAATTTACCTACAAAGCAAACACATAAAACAAAGATCACAAGAAAACAAGACAAAATTCAGAACAAGGAATACTCACACACACGCACACACATACACGTTCATAGTGTAGGTTCAAGGAAGTGAATGCAATGAACCTTAGGTTCATCTTGGACATGTTTGTACAAGAAGGTTCGGATAAGCTGGCTGTGTTTGATTTTGCTGACTTTGCCTCTGTATAGTTTGCTATTGACGTTGAGGTTGCGGCCTTCCAACTGTTCCTTTTTGATGCTTCGTCCGATGTTCAGTTCATCCTCCAGTTATCTCCCGTTGTCTCTTGACCTTTTTCTCTTCATCATGTCGTGCAATATCCGTCTCCACCCTATAACATGCATCCAATAACTGACCAAAATTGACCGGGTTTGCATATACAATCTAGGTCCGTATTCTTGAGTTTAGTCCTCTTTCAAATTTGATCATCTTAAGCCTTTCATCTGCCATCATAGACGGAACATACCGGCCTAATGCTGTGAATCAATCAGCATATTCCGATGCGGTCACACCAGCCTCTTGCTTTAAGGATTCAAATTCACTGATTTTCCTGATAGCCACTGAAGGCAGGATGTAAAACTTCTGAAAATCATCTACAAATCTTTCATAGGCTACAGGTTTTTCCAGTGGTTGAAAATTAGTTTTCCACCATTGATTGGCTTCACCAATCTAAAATGGGCGAATAATCTGAGTCTTGACCTCATCTAATACTTGCAACAATTCAAAACAGTTCTCAACTTCGTCCAACCATTTTTCAACCTCATCTGGATTTGGCCCTCCTTCGGAACTTGGCACTAAAGATCTCTTAAGTTAACTAAAGAAATATCTGGTGCCCATCTGCTATGGTTGCTGCTGTTGAGGTGGCGGCATCGGTGCTACTTAAGCATTTCCCACTGCTTGTCCTAGTTGAATCCTGGCGTTGAAGAAGGCTTGAGGAATACCTTTAGGGCCCTGTGATTGTTGAGGAGGGACTTGCTCTGGGGCCGGTGGTGGTGGAGATAATTGAGCGGTCCTGTCCATGCGTGGTCTGCCTCATGGTCTTGAAGCCATCCTATAACACAGACAATTCATGTCATCAACATACTTATTAATTTGAACATTTCATTTGTATATATACTAGGTTCTGGTAAATCATTCTAGAAACTCTATACTAAGATTGGCTCACTCTTCTAACATTAATCTTAAGTTCTATGATCATAGCCTATGTACTTGTTGTTTCTCTTATGTTGTCCACTGTGGATCTAGAGCCTTGTCTATAATACCACATGTAGCACCCTGTCCGGAACTAAGGTTTCGGCATGGTGCACCCGCCATACTCTACTACGAGAAGTACAAGGCATTGATGTCATACATGTACAAATCGTAGAAACATGTACTGATAAGCAAAAACAAAATCACATAAGCATAAATAAACATCCACAGATGCACATCCTAATACATCTGCATGAGTGTCATAGTTACATCAATAGCACAAAATATCAAAATACAGAGCTGAATATCCAAAATACAAAAGATGCCGTAGTCAGCTACTAGTCAGCTTCATACGTCTAGTCCCGTGGCTCGCCATTGATAAACTTTGGTTCAGGGTCCTGTGGATCTGCATCGTGAAATAAAGGGATGAACGATAACGAATCGTTCAGAAAGTAGTTCTACCTAGGTTCATCAAGTGGATCATACATGGGACTGGGGTGATGGGTGATACAGAATGGTGTAACACAGGTATCATAATGCTCAATGTAAACAAGAATAAATAAACACAGAGTGAGTGCGGAATAATAAAGCATAGTGTAAGTGCAGAAACAGTAAAGGAGATACTATTTCATGAATAACTATCACAAATTTAGAGATATCATAATAGAACATACATTCTTTGTTAAGCATCATTGTCTTAATCCTTAAATACTTGGTTCTTGAGTACGATCTTCTTTGGCTTTTTGTGGACGTTCATTAATCATACTTGGTCTCGGTTTCATAGATTCATGACTTAGAGTTGTTAAAGGGTGCATGAGACATGAGCTTGACATATGCATTGTAAAACGTTTTATAAAACATTTCACTTCATACATATATAGACATGACATGACATGGGTGGCTATAGCACTTTGCATAACATAAGAATGGTACCCACGACATATCGAAGGATTCCCCGAGTAGCCACAGTACCGTCTATGAATCTTGATGGTCCAACCATGGCGTTACATCATATGTAGCGCCTGGCCCGATACTGGACATCAGAACCAGTGCACCCGCCATAGTCTGCAACGAGAACTACAAAGCGTCAAATCAGATCAAGCACACGTCATCCATGACGTAAGCTAACTCAGCGGAAATGTCCTAAAACTTAAAACTTCAATAACTATAATGTAACCAAATAAAATACAGCAGGGATAAAATGTAACGGGGGAATGTCTAATATGTTCTCCAATACAAAGCATTAAAAAGTAAGTCTTCCAACTAAAAAAAGAGAATTAATGTAAGTCTGTCCACTTTAGCGACCATCATCCCAATGAGCCCACTCGCCGTTGTCTTCTACAAAAAATCATCTCGTACTCTGGCTCACCTGAAAAGCAGATGGGGTATCGATTCTTAGCAGAAATATCGCTAGCAAGTAACCTGCCTATACACCTTATGGAACCACACACGACGAGTCACCAGTGTATAAATCAATGCCCAAAGTAAGGTGCTCGGGTTAGCAAATAACATCTTTATAAAAATTCATCAAAGCTGAATAAGTCACATAAATGTTACACAAATACAAAACCAACATAGCATGTCAAATCTTATGCTTCGTGTCACATGATGCATGTACTTCTTCAAACCACATACCGAACTAAACAAAACCCATACATATGCCTTCTTTCGTAAACATGTCATGCGTGTCATTTCACAAAACTTTTTCCAATTCTTTTTAACTTATTATTTGTGTAGCAGAATTTTATACCATGTGTGTGATCAATACACCGCAAACAGAAATTTATACCCCGTGCTGAAAAATCCATGGCCCCATATCATATAAACTTTATACCCCGTGCTGAAAGGTCCACGACCTCATATCATAAACTTTATACCCTTCTGTTGATTCACAGGTCATGCTTTTATACCCTGCCACAACAGGCGTGACTTTTATACCCTGCGATTAACCAGCGGCCACAATCTTGTCCTCTTTTAAGTACATGTGTCTTTTCCAAAAGCAAAACTCATGTCAGAATGCAAAATGCGTATGCCATTATGCAAATGCTCATGTCACACCATATTAAACTTATAAACATGTATAGATACTCTACATATTGAGAACAAGGTCACAAACCTCAAACGTACCTCAAGCACATCTCACTCGTATCATTTCATGCCCTCTCGTATCATAAATTCCCCTCTAGAACTCATTCACACCTCAAAGGCACTTGTATATTATGAGTAATGGAAAAGAATAAAGGTATCTCACATGCATGGAGCGCTTAATGTGTCAAATGGAAATTCCAGTACACTTGGAATGCCTTCAAGAGGTACCTAATGTAACATAAAGCGTCTATACTAGGCGTTCGAAGTATTCTGGAATGTGTTGTGACACATCGAACGCCTACATAAGGCATCTTATGTGACATGAAGCACCTTATGAGGTGTTCGAAGTGTTCTGGAATATACTGGGACACATCGAACGCCTACTTTAGGGGCCTAATGTGACATTGAGCGTCTAAAGTGGGTGTTTGAAGTGTTCTGACAGTTCCCAAAACCTGCATTTCTGCGGTAACTTCATCTCTTCATCTTCTCCCTTCACCCCTTTCATCTTAAAACCTCAAGTTCAAACTTATCACCTGAATCCATCATGCACAACACACAAAAACAGGGTTTGATCCTTACATCTATCAGTTTGCATCAACCTTAGGCCTTCTACTATTCATATCTTCGGATGTATCATCAATCTTCTACCCCATGCCTAACTTGCAGCACACATCATCTAAACCTTCAAACCTTCCTCAATTCATCTCAAATCGTCTAAGAAAACCTTTAAAAAACATGATAATTATCACAAAGCATTATTTAAACCAAAGGTAACACTTTAAGGGCATGTTTATCAACAATCAAGCACAACATAGGTGTTCTCATAATTCAGCCCAAAGAACATGACTTGACTCAATCAACAACAACAAATACATATAGTAAAACATTTAACATAAATGCATCAAGATTATTAATGTGTGATCTAATTTTATTTTTGTGATAACATAGGGCATGCTGAATCAAAATTTGCGTAAAGCGTATAGAAAGATTACTTGCCTTTATTTTTAGATAGTCTTACGAGCGTATGGCAGAATTTCGGGAAGGATTGGACCTAGATTCACCGCTCTTTCTTCTTCTTCTTCTTCCTTTCTTCTTCTTCTTTTTCTTTTTCTCTCTCTTTTCCTCTCCTTTTCTCTCTCCCTTTTCTCCAGTCGTTTCCTTCTCTTTGTTTTTCCTTGTAACTGGCGTCCTCTCTCTCCTGGGGAGTTATGCACAATTGTGTAACTCTCCCATCATTTAAATGGGGAGGGCATTTTCGGTATTTTAGCCTAATTTTTCTTAATTTCAACTTTTTGATTATTTTCTCACCTACAATTCATTTGGCTAAGCCTTATTGAAATACACAATTAATACTATTGTATTTAAGTTGCTCTTTATTATTTAACGTTGGACTCGAAAAATATGGGGTATGACATTACACCCCCTCTACAAAAAGTTTCGTCCTCAAAACTTACGTACCTGAGTTGAAGAGTTGAGGATACTTCTCCTACATCTGCTCTTCAAGTTCTCAAGTGGCTTTCTGCTTCGTGTGATTGCTCCACTGGACCTTCATATAAGGATTCACCCGCTTCCTCAACACTTGTTCCTTCCAATCCACTAGTCTCACCGTCACCTCTTCATAGGTAACATCACTATTGAGTTTCAAAGGCTGTGCTTCGAGCACATGGCCCGGATCTGTCACGCACTTCCTTAACTGTGATACGTGAAAGACGTTATAGACTTGTTCCAATACCGGAGGTAATGCCAACGTATATGCCAAAGCTCCTACTTCTCCAGTATTTCATGGAGACCAATAAAACGGGGACTTAACTTACCTTTGAATCCAAACCGCATGATACCCTTCGTAGGTGATACTCTTAAGTAAACTTTCTCTCCTACATTAAAATCCAAAGGCCGTCGCTTGGAATCTGCCCAACTTTTATTACTATCCTGGGCCGTCTTGAGTTTGTTCTGAATACTTTTTGCCTTCTCTAACGTCTTCTTGAGTAGTTCAGGTCTGACAAAGGTCCTCACATCAAATTCATCCCAATAAACTGGGGAAATACACTTTCTTTCGTACAACGCTTCGAAAGGAGCCATATCAACTGCACTGTGGTGACTATTATTATATGAGAACTCCATTAATTTCACCATTCCGTCCCAACTTCCTTTGAAATCTAGAACTCAAGGCCTTAGCATGTCTTCTAGGGTCTAAATAGTCCGCTCAGACTGTCCATTAGTTTAGGGATGATGCGTTGTACTCAAACTTAATTCCGTACCCATGGTTCTCTGAAAGGTTCTCCAGAACTTAGACGTAAACCATAGATCTCGGTCAGACACTACTCACTGGAATACCAAGAAAACTGACAATATTGTCCATATATAGACTTACCAACTTATCGAGAGACGATTCGCTCGAGATGGGTAGAAAATGTGCAGACTTGGTTAATCGATCCACAATTACCCAAATCATGTCATATCCACTTCTCGTCTTTGGTAAACTGGTTATGAAATCCATCATAATGTGCTCCCATTTCCATTCTTGGATGTCCAATGGGATCAACAATCCACCAATCCATTGGTATTCAGCCTTGACTTATTGTCAAACTAGGAATCTCTCGACAAACTCCGCGATATGTCTTTTCATTTTGGCCCACCAATAATATTGTTTAAGATCTCTGTACATCTTCTTGCTACCAGGATGTATCGATAACCTTGGGCTATGAGCTTCTTGCAAAATTTCTTTTCTAAGTTTATTCACATCTGGCACATACAATCTTCCTCTAAACCATAGGCTCCCGTCCTCATTAACCTGAAATCCCTCGACCTGATCATGCTTCATCTTTTCTGCAATCTCTTTAGGGTCTTATCATTCTTCTGAGCTTCTTTTACACGATCAATCGGACTCGATGTGATGGACAATGTTGTCAAAACATTCACTCTGGAGTCAATCAAATCTAGACCAAATTCTTCCATTTCTCTCTCCAATGGTGTTTGTTGCGTATGTCTGGACTTCCTACTTAATGCATCAGTCACTTTATTAGCTTTTCCCAGATGGTAATTAATGGTAAAGTCGTAGTCCTTTAGTAATTTCAACTGTCTCCGCTATCTCATGTTTAACTCCTTCTGGGAGAACAGGTACTTTAGGTTCTTATGGTCAGTGAACACCGCGCACTTTTCCCCATATAAATAATGTCGCAGGATCTTCAAGGAGAACACAACTACAATTGTTCAAGATCTTGCATCAGATATTTTTGTTCATAAGGCTTTAACTGCCTTGAGGCATACGTGATGACTCGTTCATGTTGTATCAAAACACAACCTAGACCATTTTTCAACACATCACCATAGATCACAAACCCATCAGTACCAGAGGGTTGAGCCAATACTGAAGTTGTGGTTAACCTCCTCTTAAGCTCCGTGAAGCTTTTCTTGCTTTCCACTGTCCACTCAAATTTGGACTTCTTTTGAGTAAGGGACTGAGGGGCATTGCTATTGTTGAGAATCCCTCGACGAACTTCCTGTAGTAACCCGCTATATCTAAGAATCTTTGCACTTTAGTGACATTAGTGGGTCTAGGCCATTTCGTGATAGCTTCCACCTTTTTTGGATCCACAACATCCCTTCCTCTGATATCGCGTGACCCAAAAAAGCCACACTCTTTAGCCAGAACTCACACTTTCTAAAGTTAGTGTAGAGTTTTTTCTGTCTCAAAATGCCTAGAACGATTCTCAGATGCTCATGTGAGTTTGCTCGTTAAGAGAATACACCAGAATACCGTCTATGAATACCACCACAAACCTATCCAACTGTTCTCGAAAGACGGTATTCATAATGTCCATAAAGGCTGCATGGGCATTTGTCAACCCAAATGGCATCACTAAAAACTCATAGTGGCCATATCTCGTGCGAAAGGCTATCTTCGTGATGTCTTCAGCCTTCACTCGTAACTGATGGTATCCTGATCTGAGGTCAATTTTAAAGAAGATATTGGCACCTTGACAGATGTAGGAAATCTTTCCGTTAGAAGTACAAAATTTTAACGAAGGGTCAAGCTTAACAAAACTTACCTTGAGCTGCTCAAACAGATCCTTAATTCGCGGAAAGGGGTACTTGTTCTTGATGGTGATTTTATTCAGCTCTCGATAGTCGATGTAGAGCCTCATGTTACCATCTTTATTCTTCACAAATAAAACAGGTGCTTCCCAAGGTGACACACTAAGACAGATAAACTTCTTGTCCAATAACTCTTGAAGTTGTTCTTTCAGCTCTCTCAATTCGGCCGGAGCCATTCTATAAGGGCCTTTGGAAATGGGTTCGGCTCCTGGGATTAGATTTATCCCGAATTCAACTTCCCTCAGAGGTGGTACTCCCTGCAGTTCCTCTGTAAACACATCCAGAAATTTGTTGACCACTGGAATCTGCTCAATAGAAGGTCCTTCCTGAGTAGCATCCATCGCATACACTGGAAACCCCTCGGCACCTTTCCTTAAGGATCTGCAAGCTTGAGCAACCGACATATACACCTTCTTGGGGATTTTTTTGTTCCGCATCTCCTTGAAACATTACCTCTTCCATCTTAGCATTCTTGACTGTCACCTGCTTCAATCAACAGTCAGTGTTGGCATGATACTTGGCCAACCAGTCCATTCTTAATATAACATCAAAGTCGTACTCAGGTAATTTACCAGGTTCTTAGTGAATCTATTTGACGCAAAAAAGTGGCTTACGCCACTATCAAAAAGTACGTTGGCAGATATCTTACTTACTAAAGCAGCATCTAGGACCATATCCAGTTTCACACAATAAGTTAAACACCTAAAGGCTTAACTCAACCAGAATTTAAACTTATTTTATGTCATACCTGCTACCACATCGGTGGCAACCTGAACATCAGTGTCGGTCATGACATGGACACGACATTTGTTTTCGGCTTTGCTCAAGGATGCTGGGCCGCTTCTCCCTAAGTATTCTTCTTTATCTCTGGGGAATCTCTAATAATATGGCCCACCTGTATGCATCGGTAACATGCTCTTGCAAGCTTCCTACATTCATCGACGTGACTCTTGTTGCAGTGTGGGCAAACTCCCACAGCCTGCAGAACTACTGGATTCTAGGGTGGAGGTCTTTGAAAATGCACGACTGGGCCTCTCTTCAGAATCTTGACCCAACGTCTGGGTCTATCACCAACTCTCACCTCATCCCTTGGCCTTTTTCCTATGTCAGCGACCCTACACTGGCTTCCATCGCTGATACTCTACGAAAATCACTTTTGACGCAAAAACATGCGTCCAGCATATCTTTATAGGTTCTCATCCCTGCGTTCACTATCACCGACTGAATTCTGTGTTAGTGTATGTGCCTTAGGCCATGATTTGGATATTTATGTTATGCATTTATTATTAATAAAAGAGGTTTTATTATCATTATTGTTGGTTAGTATGTTACACAATTTTGATATATGTCCCTGATTCATTATTGTTATGGAGATAAAATAATTTATAATCAGTATGAGTATTGATTTGATAATCATGAGATGATTATGTGTATGGTGATACGAATCAATCTCATAGATACTTGTTAGAGAACAGTGTATTGGATAGACCCATCATGAGATTGCTACATGGATTAGCGTCATAAGTAAATCTCATGATAGTCATGTTTTAATCCTTTGACATGAGATTGTCATAGTTTCCAACATAAGGACTATTATATTTTGACATGATCAAACGTTATCCGTAACTGGATAATAATAAAGGTCATGATTGAATGTGATAGAAATTATGTAGAGGATATTGAACAATCAAGATAGAATTTGTCCCTCTCTTTTGGGAGATATATCTTTGGGCCCCTCGATTAGTGAGACTGTGAAATACATGGCCGTGCTCAAATGATTTGATAGTGTGATCAATATCATTTGTTTTATCAGTCTACTTAGAGATCGAGTAATCATATGTTTGAACTATATAAGTATGACACTGACCATGACTTATGTTCAAACTAGATATCGTGTGACAAAGGGATTAATGCATGTACTATTATTAGGCTAGTTGGACTTTACTCGTATTAATTGGGTAGTTGTAATGCCTTGCTAGAGGCCAATTACGACTTGTTGGTTTAATAGAGATTTAATCAACTGCCAATTAATATGGGCCTATCGGGTCACACACAAGAATGCGTATGGCTGAGATTAATAATATTAATAATATTAATATTGGATATTAATTATTATTATTATTATTATCGTTTTTAATATTAATAATATTAATATTGGATATTAATTATTATTATTATTATTATTTTCGTTTTTGGTGATTATATATATATGCATTATCGGATAATAACGAGAGAATCCGTATCTGATATGGATTTTGAATATCCTGTTACAATCCGTATCTGATATGGATTTTGATTGGCATCAACTAATCCGATTATGACTCGGATTTTGATGTCTACGTATGTGTATTTATATTTGTGTATCTCTTATACACTACACACACAAAAAATACAGAATCATCAAAGAGAAACCCTAGAGCCGTTTTTGTGAAAAACGAGTTCTTCAGCCGCGCCGTTTGAAGAGCTAGCACTCCGGGCGGAAGCGTTCGTGTGGATACCGACAGAGGGTGGTCGTATTTTCGCACCTCTTTCATCTGCAGATTTCGAATCTACGGAGGTAATTTTTGATTTCTGTTGTCGAATTAAACGAACAACATGGATCCTTGGTAGGAAATCGGAGATCGTTTTTTGTTTTTCCGCTGCGCGTTTTGCAGTGATCTCGTTAGATTTCCTAACAGTGGTATCAGAGACACTTGTTGATTTCGTTTAAATCGATTATATCATGCTTATGTGATTAGATGTTTACTGATTTTCGTATGGCATGATATGTACAAAAAAACCCCAACTCGGATTTCATATGATGAGAAAAGAATGGTGTTTTTCAAATCGTTTTCATTAGATGATTTGTATACGGCGGTTTTCGTTTGTCATGTGATGATCAAAACGGATTCTGTTTATATTAGATATAAACATACGCTATGTGTAGAACCCTATTCGAATCTCATCTGGTGAGAGCGGATTGATGTTTTCAATTCGTTTTCATGAGACGTTATGATTCGAGATTGTTATATGTGATATAAAGTTTTCGTTTTTCATGTGATGATCAAAAACGATTATGTTTATATCAATATGTGCAACCGATAATGATTCTGTAAGAGTTATGCATATTCAAAACAGACAGATTATCAATTCGATTGATGATTCTGTTTTCGGATTTCGAATGGCAGATTGATTCTGTTTCGAATTTCGGACAGCAGATTATCAATTCGATTGATGATTCTGTTTTGTGTTTTGAATGATAACTCTCGGTTCGATCGGTGCTTTTATAAGGGTTTACACGTAATCAAAACAGTAAGATCGTTAATATAATTGACGCGTCTGTGTTAGGGTTTCGAAAAGAAAATTATCAATGCGATTGATACTTTCTGTTTGGCTTCGAGGGGCGCTGCCCCTCGACCCCGCCTGGGGCTCTGCCCCTCGGACCCCGCCCAGGGGCGCTGCCCCTCGGAACCCCGCCCGCTAACCGGTTAGCGGGACCGCCGTATGCGTACGCCCTATAGTTCGTTACCGTGACATTAAGAATGTCAATATATATTTATTTGTTATAATATGTTTGTGTAAAATATATTATAATTGTTGATGTCTTTGCATGGTGCATAGCATGGCCTCAGGACCTATGTGATTGACTTAGTCATATTTCTGTTTTGGGTTATTATGGCCTGCGTGCCGCTGTAGTTTTTATTGTATTTTATTATACAATTAGTTAGGGTTTTTCTTTATTATTGTAATAAATGAAGAATCAAGCTACAAAAGTGGTGATGGCGACACATACCAGGGACGAGTGGATTCCATAGAGATGGAGGCACGATCTCAAGACAAGAAGATATGTATCATTGCAAATGTTGTAATAGGAAGTCTTTCACATAGGGTTTCCTTTATGATCTTCATTTGGTCTCATGAAGATCATATTTAGTTTGGCCATGCTATGTCACGTTTACATATTTATCATTTTGTAGGAGATGCGTGGATGATATATTATATATGCATATAGGATGCTACGATATAATGATATGCAATGCAAGACATAAACTAAGTTGAACCCTCATTAATAATTTAAGTCTTAATGCCATCCATGTCTTAAACACCTATTAAAACTGGGATTGTATTAAAGTAGGTATTGCCAAAGCAATGTGCTTTAAACATTCCTAGCTACGTAGGATGAGTAATAGTGCTACTCATATGTTTAAAATTGGTTAGACTTAATTGGGCTATCAAAACGGTTTTGGGCTCAAGGCATTAGATGGAATCTAACATACAATGATATATGATGTCATTATTCCATAAATTCTAAGAGTTACATGAGATGTAATTGGTAAAGATGTTACCTACCTAAATAACTTAATTTTAAGCGTCATGCCAAAGCTGAGTTTAGAATTAAGTCAAATATGGATCTTAGCTCACTAAAATATTTCTTTTGAGGGTTATGTTTTAGTGAGAGTTTTATAAATTTTAACCTCATTATTAATAAAGTGTTACTTTGCATGTTTTGTAGATCATAAATGGCCGCTAATAACAATTCCACCTTATCGCTGCGATCTATCCTTGAGAAGGAAAAACTAAAAGAATGTGGGACTAATTTTGTTGACTGGTTTCGAAACTTGAGAATTGTTCTCAAACAAGAAAAGAAGTCCTACGTGCTCGATGACCCTGTCCCTGAACCCCCTCCTGCTGATGCTTCTGCTGCTGTTAAGAACAAGTATAAGAAGCATGTGGAAGATTCAAACGACATAGGATGTCTTATGTTGGCAACTATGTGTTCAGGACTTCAGAAAGACCTGGAACACTTAGAAGCTTATGAGATGAGTGTGCATCTCAAACAAGCTTTCCAACAACAGGCTAGGCAGGATAGGTTCGACACCGCCGTTGCACTTTTTGACTGTAAGATGTCTGAAGGTGAATCTGTTAGCGCTCATGTTTTAAAAATGAAAGGCTATATAGATCACCTTGCAAGACTCGGATATCCCCTGAGTTTGGAACTCGCTACGGATTTGATCCTACACTCTTTGCCTAGCAGTTTTTCTCAGTTCGTAATGAACTACAATATGAACAATATGGAAAAGTCCATTCCTGAGCTACATGGTATGCTCAAAACTGCTGAGGGGAATATCAAGAAGCCTACCCATGTATTGAGTGTCAATACTAAGCTAATAAAAAGGAAAGCTAAAGGCAAGGGTAAGGCTAAAAGTGCAAAGGGTGCAAAAGGGGCAAAGGGTCAAGCTAAACCGAAACCTGGTCCCAAGGCAAAGGTTCCTAAGGAAGGAACTTGTTTCCATTGCAACAAGCCTGGGCATTGGAAAAGAAATTGTGATGTTTATTTGGAGGAGTTGAAGAAGCTGAAGGGTAGTACGACTACATCTTCAGGTATTTTTGTTATAGAAATTAATTTATCTACTTCTTCTTCCTGGGTATTAGATACTGGATGTGGATCCCATATTTGTACACATATGCAGGGGCTCAAAAGGAGTAGGATGCTGAAGAAGGGCGAGGTGGACCTACGTGTTGGCAATAGAGCAAGAGTTGCTGCTATAGCTGTAGGGACCTATGAGCTTGTCTCGCCCAATGGGCTTTTGTTAGTTTTAAACAATTGCTTTTATGTTCCTACTATGAGTAGGAATCTTATTTCAGTGTCTGTTTTGGATGATGAAGGTTATTCATTTTTAATTAAAAATAAGAAGTGTTCTATTTTTGATAAAAATGACTTGCTTTATTGTATTGCAAGTAGTTATAATAGCATTTATGTCCTTAACCTTGATGATTCCAATGACGGTAATATTTATAACATATCTTCAAAGAGAACTAAGCCAAATGAACTAAACCCTTCATATTTATGGCATTGTCGCCTTAGCCATATAAATGAGAAGCGCGTATCTAAACTCCATCAAGATGGATTAT
Source organism: Eustoma russellianum (assembly GCA_036186865.1). NCBI lineage: Eukaryota > Viridiplantae > Streptophyta > Magnoliopsida > Gentianales > Gentianaceae > Eustoma > Eustoma russellianum. The sequence goes on from AP025047.1 coordinate 34,343,267, forward strand.
TAGATTCATTTGATTTTGAATCATTTGAAAATTGCGAGTCTTGTTTGCTTGGAAAGATGACAAAGACTCCTTTTACTGGACATAGTGAAAGGGCTAATGACTTATTGGGCTTGGTACATACAGATGTATGCGGCCCAATCAGCATTAGTGCCAGGGGAGGATTTCAGTATTTCATTACTTTTACTGATGATTTCAGTAGGTATGGCTATGTCTACCTAATGAAACATAAACATGAGTCTTTTGAAATGTTTAGAACTTTTCAAAATGAAGTACAAAATCAACTTGGTAAGACAATTAAAACCCTTCGATCAGATCGAGGTGGTGAATATTTGAGCCAAGAATTTGACCAACATCTAAGAAATTGTGGAATCGTTTCATAGTTGACTCCTCCAGGAACTCCACAATGGAATGGTGTTCCTGAAAGGAGAAATCGGACTTTATTGGATATGGTTCGATCTATGATGGGTCAAGTAGATCTTCCTTTATCCTTTGGGGTTATGCCTTGGAGACAGCTGCATTCATTTTGAACCGTGTGCCATCTAAAGCGGTTGAAAAGACACCATATGAGATGTGGACTGGTAAGAGACCAAGTTTGTCTTTTCTTAAGATTTGGGGTTGTGAAGCTTATGTGAAAAGATTAATGTCAGATAAGCTAGCTCCAAAATCTATCAAATGTATTTTTGTGGGGTATCCTAAAGAAACTAAAGGGTACTATTTCTATATTCCCTCAGAGAACAAAGTGTTTGTTGCTCGAAATGGAGTCTTTTTGGAAAAGGAGTTCCTCTCCAAGAGAACAAGTGGGAGTATAGTACAACTTGAGGAAACTCAAGTTCCACAAGATATCGTTGAACCGTCTTTAGAGACGATTTCAGAACCACAAACAGTTGTGTAACCTGAAAATGTAACACAAGTCCAACGCAGATCTGATAGGATACATCGTCAGCCAGACAGATACGGATTTCTTGTGACTGATGATAGTCAAGTTATGCTCATAGATCAAGATGAGCCTACTACCTATCAGGAAGCTGTGTCAGGTCCAGATTCAGATAAATGGCTTGGAGCCATGAATTCTGAGATGCAATCCATGTTTGATAACCAAGTTTGGTCTTTAATTGATCCTCCAGAGGGTATTAAGACTATTGGTTGCAAGTGGGTTTTCAAGAAGAAAACTGACATGGATGGAAATGTGCAAACCTACAAAGCAAGGCTTGTGGCTAAAGGTTTCAAGCAAACTCATGGTATAGACTATGATGAAACCTTTTCACCAGTAGCTATGCTTAAGTCTATTCGAATTCTCCTTGCCATTGCAGCATACTATGATTATGAGATATGGCAAATGGATGTCAAAACTGCTTTCCTTAATCGAAATTTACTCGAGGATGTGTACATGACACAACCTGAGGGTTTTGTAAATCCTGAGAATTCAAAGAAAGTTTGCAAGCTTCAAAGGTCCATCTATGGATTGAAGCAAGCATCTCGAAGCTGGAATCTTCGTTTTGATGAAACAGTTAAGAACTTTGGTTTCATCAAGAATGAAGATGAACCTTGTGTTTACAAGATGGTCAGTGGGAGTGCAGTAGTGTTTCTGGTCTTATATGTGGATGACATATTGCTTATTGGGAATGATATCCCTACCTTGCAAAAGGTTAAGGCTTGGTTAGGGAATTCATTTTCAATGAAGGACTTGGGTGAGGCTACCTATATCCTTGGTATCAAGATCTATAGAGATAGATCTAAAAGGATAATAGGCTTGAGTCAGAGTACATACATAGATAAAATGTTGAAAAGGTTCAACATGCAAGAGTCCAAGAAAGGATTCCTGCCTATGTCTCATGGCATTCATCTTAGCAAGAATCAATGCCCTCAGACATCTGATGAGCGAGATCGAATGAATAAAATTCCTTATGCTTCTGCTATAGGATCGATCATGTATGCCATGTTATGTACTAGACCAGATGTCTCATATCCATTGAGCACAACAAGTAGATATCAAGCTGACCCTGGTGAAGGTCACTAGACAGCTGTCAAGAATATTCTTAAGTACCTCAGAAGGACTAAAGATGTATTCTTGGTTTATGGAGGTTTGGATGACGAGTTAGTTGTAAATGGTTACACAGATGCTAGCTTCCAAACCGACATAGATGATTTCAGATCGCAGTCCGGTTTTGTATTCACATTGAATGGTGGAGCTGTTAGTTGGAAGAGTTCAAAACAAAGCACTGTGGCTGATTCTACAACAGAGGCTGAGTATATAGTAGCATCAGATGCAGCTAAAGAAGCAGTTTGGTTGAAGAAGTTCATCACTGAGCTAGGAGTAGTACCTAGCATTGCAAATCCTGTGGACATTTATTGTGACAACAATGGTGCCATAGCACAAGCAAAAGAGCCTAGGTCTCATCAGAGATCTAAACATATACTCAGACGCTACCATCTCATTCGAGACATCATCGATAGAGGAGATGTCAAGATATGCAAAGTTGACACAAACGATAACATAGCGGATCCATTGACTAAGCCTCTCTCACGGGTCAAGCATGATCAGCACACTAGATCTATGGGTCTCAGATATTTGTAGGCCTAGTGCAAGTGGGAGATTGTTAGTGTATGTGCCCTAGGCCATGATTTGGATATTTATGTTATGCATTTATTATTAATAAAAGAGGTTTTATTATCATTATTGTTGGTTAGTATGTTAAACAATTTTGATATATGTCCCTGATTCATTATTGTTATGGAGATAAAATAATTTATAATCAGTATGAGTATTGATTTGATAATCATGAGATGATTATGTGTATGGTGATACGAATCAATCTCATAGATACTTGTTAGAGAACAGTGTATTGGATAGACCCATCATGAGATTGCTACATGGATTAGCGTCATAAGTAAATCTCATGATAGTCATGTTTTAATCCTTTGACTTGAGATTGTCATAGTTTCCAACATAAGGACTATTATATTTTGACATGATCAAACGTTATCCGTAACTGGATAATAATAAAGGTCATGATTGAATGTGATAGAAATTATGTAGAGGATATTGAACAATCAAGATAGAATTTGTCCCTCTCTTTTGAGAGAGATATCTTTGGGCCCCTCGATTAGTGAGACTGTGAAATGCATGGCCGTGCTCAAATGATTTGATAGTGTGATCAATATCATTTGTTTTATCAGTCTACTTAGAGATCGAGTAATCATATGTTTGAACTATATAAGTATGACGCTGACCATGACTTATGTTCAAACTAGATATCGTGTGACAAAGGGATTAATGCATGTACTATTATTAGGCTAGTTGGACTTTACTCGTATTAATTGGGTAGTTGTAATGCCTTGCTAGAGGCCAATTACGACTTGTTGGTTTAATAGAGATTTAATCAACTGCCAATTAATATGGGCCTATCGGGTCACACACAAGAATGCGTATGGCTGAGATTAATAATATTAATATTGGATATTAATTATTATTATTATTATTATCGTTTTTTAATATTAATAATATTAATATTGGATATTAATTATTATTATTATTATTTTCGTTTTTGGTGATTATATATATATGCATTATCGGATAATAACGAGAGAATCCGTATCTGATATGGATTTTGAATATCCTGTTACAATCCGTATCTGATATGGATTTTGATTGGCATCAACTAATCCGATTATGACTCGGATTTTGATGTCTACGTATGTGTATATATATTTGTGTATCTCGTATACACTACACACACACAAAATACAGAATCATCAAAGAGAAACCCTAGAGCCGTTTTTGTGAAAAACGAGTTCTTCAGCCGCGCCGTTTGAAGAGCTAGCACTCCGGGCGGAAGCGTTGGTGTGGATACCGACAGAGGGTGGTCATATTTTCGCACCTCTTTCATCTGCAGATTTCGAATCTACGGAGGTAATTTTTGATTTCTGTTGTCGAATTAAACGAACAACATGGATCCTTGGTAGGAAATCGGAGATCGTTTTTTGTTTTTCCGCTGCGCGTTTTGCAGTGATCTCGTTAGATTTCTTAACATTCTGCAGTCCAATCCCCTCTCAAACTTTGTCATTTTTAGACAATTATCTAACGTAATCGCCGGAGCAAATTTACCCAAAGAATGGAATTGATCGGCATATTCCGACACTGTCATTCGACCCTGCTCTAATCTGTCAAACGCCTTGATCTTGTCCAGAATTGCTGTCTCTGGTACATAGTACTTTACAAAAGCATCACAGAACTATGCCCATAGGATAGGTGGGGTCATTCTCAATACCATTCCAGCCCACCATTCACCTACTTTGCCACAAAGAAGGGGTGTGGTCACATCTACCTTTATCTCCTCAGGCACTTGCACCAGCCTGAAACATTTCTCTACTTCGGCCAACGAATGCTGAGCCTCCTCGGGGTCAGTACATCCCTCAAACTCCGAAACTCTCATCTTCCTCATCTCTCCATAGAAGGACTGGATATTATGCTGCAATGGTGGAGGAGGTGGAGGCTGCTATTGCTAGGTAAACCCCTGTGCAATTATTGTCAGTGCAACCGTGAGGACTTAGGGTAGAACCACTTGTGGTGGCTGGTTCTCCTGTTCTTTGCCAGAGTTTCCTGTGTTATCTCTTATTGGAGTCATTTTCTGAGAGGTTAGCACTTTCATTAGCATTCAATAAACCCAAAACGATACTAAAAGTTTCAATGCATAGCAATGGATGGGGTATGAAATTAAAATTAATACAGAAAGTTAAATGATATACGCGCTCGCACACACCCAGCCAGATCATACTTAGACTATAGATAATCAACACTTATACCTAAGGATCAAACTTAAGGGGAAGTCACATCTTAAATTGTGAAGAGATCATGAACCTAAGTTTTCGAGGTAGATTTGAAGCCTGGTCTCTGATACCACCTGTAGTGCCCCAGCCCGATACTGGACATCGGTACTAGTGCACCTGTCGTAGTCTGCTACGAGAACTACAAGCGTCAAAGCAGATCAAGCACACGTCATCCATCACGTAAGATAACTCAGTAGAAACATTTTAAAATTTAAAACTTCAATAACCATAATGTAACCAATAAAATACATCGGGGATGAAACGTAACTGGGGAATGTCTAATATGTTCTCTAATGCAAAGCATTAAACAGTAAGTCTTCCAACTAAAAAAAGAGAATTAATGTAAATCTGTCCACTTTAGCAACAATCATCCTAATGAGCCCACTCGCCGTTGTCTTCTACGAAAATCATCTCGTACTCTGGCTCACCTGAAAAGCAGATGGAGTATCTATTCTTAGCAAAAACATCGCTAGCAAGTAACCTGCCTATACACCTTATGGAACCACATACGACAAGTCACCAGGATATAAATCAATGCCCAAAGTAAGGTTCTCGGGTTAGCAAATAACATCTTTATAACAATTCATCAAAGCCAAATAAGTCACATAAAAGTTACACAAATACGAAACCAACACAGCATGTCAAATCATATGCTTTGTGTCAGATGATGCATGTATTTCTTCAAAACCACACACAGAACTAGACAAAACCCATACATATGCCTTCTTTTGTAAACATATCATGCGTGTCATTTCACAAAACGTTTTCCAATTCTTCTTAACTTATTATTTGCATAGCAGAATTTTATACCCTCTAGGTGATCAATCCACAGCAAGCAGAACTTTATACCTTGTGCTGAAAGGTCCATGTCCTCATATCATATAAACTTTATATACCGTGTTGAACGGTCCACGGCCTCATATCATAAACTTTATACCCTGCTGTTGATTCACAGGTCATGCTTTTACATCCTGACACAGCAGGCGTGATTTTTATGCCATGCAATCAACCAGCAACCACAATCTTGTCCTCTTTTAAGTACATGTGTCTTTTCGCAAAGCAAAACTCATGTTGGAATGCAAAATGTGTATGACGTGATGCAAATGCTCATGTCATATCATATCAAACTTCTAAGCATGTACACATACACTACATATTGAGAAGGGGGTCACAAACCTCAAACGTACCTCAAGCACATCTCACTCGTGCCATTTCACGCCCTCTCGTATCACGAATTCCCCTCTAGCTTCCCCCAAACTTACTCATTCACACTTAATGTTTACAACTCACTCACACCTCAAAGGCACTTGTATATTATGAGTAATGGAGAGAATAAATGTATCTCACATACATGGAGCGCTTAATGTGTCAAAATGAAATTCCCAGTACACTTGGAATGCCTTCAAGAGGCACCTAATGTGACATAAAGAGCCTATACTAGGCATTCGAAGTATTCTGGAATGTGCGGTGACACATTGAACTCCTACATAAGGTGCCTTATGAGGTGTATGAACTGTTTTGGAATGCACTGGGACACATCGAGTGCCTCCTTTAGACGCCTAATGCGACATTGAGCGCCTAAAGTGGGTGTTCAAAGTATTCTGAGGGTTCCCAAAACTGCAATTCTGCAGTAACTTCCTCTCGTCATCTTCTCCCTTCACCCCTTTCATCTTAACATCTCAAATTCAGCGTTATCACCTGAATCCATCATGCACAACACATAAAAACACGGTTTGATCCTTACACCTATCAGTTTGCATCAACCTTAGGCCTTCTACTATTCATATCTCTAGATGTATCATCAATCTTCTACCCCATGCCTAACTTGTAGCACAGATCTTCTAGACCTTCAAACTTCCTCAATTCATCTCAAATCATCTAAGACAACCTTTAGAAAACATGATAATTATCACAAAGCATTATTTGCACCAAAGATGAAACTTTAAGTGTTGTACCCCGCCGAAAAGTCATATAGTACTTGAAGACTCATATAAGTGAATTAATAAAGTGGTATCCTTCAAGTGTCTTTCACTAAGTTTCCTTAGTGATTCTTTTATTTTAGGATGATAAGAAAATGATATAATCATTTCAAGCATGAGTTAGGGACTATATGAAGTGGCCAATTCATTCCCAAAGGCTCAAGAAAATTCGGCCACAAGGCATATAAAAAGGGCCTTAAAGGGGTTTTCCAAAATTATAGGAGAGTTTAATCTTAAGGGGCCATCCTAAAATAAGCCCAAATGAAAATTGAGGAGTGTAAGTAGTGGGCAATTCTTTCCCCAATTCTTGGAGAATTTCAGCCCTAGCCCAAGGGAAATTAAGAATTTCCTAATTTTATTTTATCTTAAAACAAGAAAAGGGAAATAATTAAAAAGGGGGCAAATACCCACATGACTTCTCATTAAACTCATTTGGAAAGAAATTAAGCATGGTAAAGTTTCCCCCCAAAAGTCAAAACCCCCCCATGGTTGACCAAGAAAGTTTACTATGGTTACTTAATATTTACTACAAGGTTAAGGAAATAACTCTAGTTGGATAAAGTAACCTAGGTTGGCCATAAAGTAACTATAGTTGGCATAAAGTAACTATAGCTGACATAAAGTAACTATAGTTGACATAAAGTGACTATAGCTGACATAAAGTAACTACAGTTGAAATAAAGTAACTATAGTTGACAAAAAGTAACTATAGTTGACATAAAGTAACTATAGTTGCCTTAAAGAAACCTTGGTTACTTAAAAGTAACCAAGGTTAATTAGCCTAACTAAGCTAAGGAGAATCCCTTCCCCTCCCACATAACCCACGGCTGCTTCCTTAACCAAGGGGGAAGAAAACTTTCTTCAAAGCAACTCTAGAATATTCAACTCTCAAGGAATCACAATGGAGCAAGAGACTTTCCCCTTGCCTATGTGGAAGTATACGGCTAGTGAAGAGGTCCAAGAACCATCTTCAAGCTCCAAGAATTCATCTAGGTAAGTGCATGTTAAATCTTCTAATTGAGTTCTATATTTCAAAGGATGAAGCTCACAATATACCCTCCTTTTTCCATGCCAAAAACGTGACATAAAAAGGGTCACTAAGTGAGGATTCTTCAAGCTACTAAGGAGAATCTAACATCTTGGTGGTTTGAATCCATTTCAAGCTTCATTTTGGCAAGAGAATCATAACCTCAATATAGTTATTTCTTTATTAAGAAGGTAGCTAATAATTCATACTTTCCTCTTCTCAAAAAATGTGAGCTATGATGAAGTGGGAGGAAGACTTCATTCCATGTCAACCAAGACGCATGCTAAGGAAAAACTCTGAGGTGCAAGGAGGCAAGTATACTCTAGCCAATCTTGCCTTATTTGTGAAGTGCATGCTTGAATGGATAGTCATTTTTAGGCTATGAATCTTAGTTAAAGATGCTAAGTACAAGATATGAAAACTAGTTGTTATAAGAAAAGTGATGGTATGAGCAATTGATTGGTTACATGAAAGTGTTGTGACTGTTTTTGATGTGATTCATCAATAGATTATTTATGGTTAAAATCATGTTATGAGGCTTGAAAACATTATGTTGAGAAGTGTATTTGATGGTTATTAAGTCACTTTAAAGCATGAAGTTGCTTGGAAATGCTTGAACCATAAAAGTGACTAAGTGATGAAATCACTGGAGCTGGACAGTTTTATGTGTCATGTTGAACGACCTGAACATGAACCTTAGGAAGATGAAAATTGGCTAATTTTTAGTATGGTGATATATTTGTATGTTTATGAAATGTGTGAGTTGGAATTTCATTAAAAGGAGGTGTGGTTTGTCCTTAATGAAATTTTTAGTAAGACTTGGTCAAACAGAATTACTGGAGCTGGACAGATTTATGTTGCATGATTGTACGAACTCAAAATGAACCCTAGGAGTGTTCAAATGGGCTAATTTTTGGTATGATGATATAATTATATGTTTATGAAATGTGTGAGTTAGAATTTTAGTAAAAGGAGTTGTGGATTAGTTTTAATAAAGTTCTTAGAAAAACTGCTCAAACAGAGTTTCTGGAACAGGAACGTTTGGAGTGGTAAGTTGTCTGGCTCGAAAATGCACCTTAGGAATATGTAAATGAGATGATTTTTGGTATGATGATATTTTTATATGTTTATGACATCTGTGAGTTGGAATTTTGGTAAAAAGGAGTTGTGGTTTGGTCACAATTCATTTCGTGATACAACTGGACAATCCAGTTTCTGCATGTACCCAGTTTGGGAAAGTAATTAGATGACCCTATTAGACTTATTGGATTACCTTGAAAATATTATGGTAATTACTTAAGGCATAGATGTACATGTTCATGTAAAGAAACCAGCATAAAACCACCATTTTGATGGTTAACCACTGAGTTGAAGTTAGTGATACAAAACTGAAAAATAGGACAGTTTAACGTCTTGAGTTGTAAGGCTTCGATCTTGATCATTTAGGCTTGAATGTGATGTTTAGCCTTATGAATATTGTTCCTTGGTGAATTAGCTATGTTTTTCAGGTCATGGATCAAAATGAATAAGGTTTTATGACCCACAAAATTTAGGTAAGGCGGTACTGCCCTTCTGATTTCAGTAGTACTTTTGATGATAGTATGATGTTTTGAGGTTGTTAGACACTTCGGAATGTTACGAAATTTTTATAGCATGTGTCCAAGCCTTCATTAGGCATATGTATGGCATGGGTTTATGAATATCAGCACGAATTGATGAGCACGAGGCTGTATGAACAGAATGTGATTGCTGGGCAGTTTTTCCAGTTTAAAAGACAAGTCCTTGCATGCATGTTATGATGCATTTGTTCACGAGTCGCATAATGCATGTCATACATTGCATCATCGTCACATACATGATTTACGTCATTGATTTTATGTGAAAGAAAGATGAAAAGAGTTTTCAAAAAGATGATTTTTGTTTTTAAAAGAACGCTTTCCCACCGGTACCGTGTGTGAGTATGAACTTGGCCAGTAAGAACCCGCCCAGATCCGGGTTAAGTGATCTGATAGTATGACCGTTCAGGCCCGGAGATAATAGGCCAGATGATGACCATTCATACCCGGAGAGAATAGACCCGACAAGAAGATGACGTTACCGTTCCGAATCTGGGAATAATAGATTCGAAGGGGAGACGTTACCGCCTCAGATCCGGTAAGATAGATCTGAACACTCTATTATTTTACGACGATGATGATTTGAAAGAAAAGCATGAAAAGATCATATTCTCATTTTTATCATGATGCATCACACATACATATGCATGCATGTTACATTCATTAAGTCATTGTGTAGTGACATATGATACTTAGACTAAGTTGTTGTGACCTTGTAGATCCTAAGTATGACTTCCCTAAGTGATGACTCTTGTTATGTTATGAATTGATGCGAGGTACAGTCTTTTATTGTTATGTTCTTTAAGTAACGATCTTGCTTAAGTTATGATCTTGATGCATTAAGTGTTGATCACAACGGCATGGGATAGAGGGCATTATGCGCTACTCTTGCACATTCATACGCACTGCATATGGTCATGGGCATGAGGTTGAGTCTATTTGCACTAGGCTGTGTTATTAATTGCTTCGTGACTAAGTTATGATTTTATTGCCTTAACCGCTATTGATTGAAGGGATGAGATGCTAGCCAAATGCTAGAGGTAATGTTACATAGGTTATGATCTTCCTATCTCTCGTTACCTAAGTTATGATTTCACTACTGTTGATATGTAAGCTATGATCTTATTCATGACATTTAGGTCAAGTTGTTATGAATTGGTAGCTCCTAGGTTATGATCTGTATTGAGTGATGACCTTTTGTATGTCATGATCTTTATTGAATGATGATCCTTTCATAAGCTATGATCTCTATTAAGTTTCAATCTCCGTTAAGCTATGACCTTGGATATACCTTGTGTTGAATTCTTACGGGTGTTTAATGGAAGGTCAGATATGTTCTAAACCGAATTTTTGAGGTTCGATTCTTGTATGTAATTTCCAGTTAATGCATGATTGTTTATAGTATACTTGCTGGTGACTTTGTCACTCACACCCTATTTTTCCTCCCAGAGGCTGCAGGGGATAAAGTAGAGTGGATTGAGGATGAGCCTAGGGTCCCCTAGCCATGAGCGCAGCAAGGAGTGGACGAGTTTAGGAGACATGACTGGCCAGCTATGATTGATGACTGATGACATAATTGAGATGGAAAACACTTGTTTTGTGACTTTCGCTACTTTGATTTGGGATGTAAACTATGAATGATTGTGTGGATGATTACCAATTTGAAGTTTTAAAATTCTGCCACGGTTTCGCATACATTTTTGTGTGTAAGCGCAAAAATCCATGCATTATACCATGTATCATAAGACGTATGGGATGATGCCTAGTACTCTGCTTAGTGAAGTACGGCGGGTGCACCGACTTCGGCGGGGCCGGGGTGCGGGGCGCCACAGGTGGTATCAGAGCTAAGGCTCCAGATCCAGGCAGAATATAGAATTAAGTTATGATCGAAGTCAACTAAGTTTGATTTTAGACCTAAGTCATGATCCTAGATGAGAGTTGAACTTAGACTAGGACGATTTAGACTGGAAATTAGGGTTCTGACCAAATGATAAAGCCCTAGTCGATGGCCATCTATAGAATGTAATCATGCCTGCTTGCATGACCATAAGATCGTATAGGGATTATGAATTAAATGGTGTCGCTTATTCTGAATATTTATAGTTGAGTAAGACTCCGACACTTCGTAGTGCGGATGGCACCACAATTCAGTAAAATGACCTCATCACCGTCACCCTAGAAGGCAATAGACTTTACTAGCAATAGTTAGTAAGAACACGTATTCCAAGGTTTGGCAGGGAATTTAGTTCAGAGTAGGTAGGAAGATGGATAAGTAAGGTTGAAGGTAATTCCATGCTGACACTGGTACTGGATAGGATAAGGGCAAAGTTCTAAGAGGAGTTTTGCGAGTTCTTCCTCTCCCAGGACTTAGTCACGAGAAGGGTTGAGGAATTTGACTCACTAAGACAATGGTCAGGCATCACCGTACTCATTCATTACTTTGGGACAATATGATTATGAGAGATGAAAAGTTTAAGGTGATCAGATTTGTGCGCGGTCTAGACCCCCAGATCAAATTAGGCTAAGTTAAGTCGTATTCAAGGACCTTTGGTGAATTATTGGAGGACCGCTACAGAACGAAATGCGATAGTAAGGGAACGAAAGGATGAAAGAAATGATTTAACAAGCAAACGAAGTAGAAGGTGGAAACTGTATCCATATACGGCTAGTTTATGTGGATGACAAAGAAACAACCAAGGTACGCCTAATAAGTGTGAAGTACCTATGTCCTCTACTCTACTTCCTATTAACAAAGTATGAGTGATCATGATAGTTTTCTTTAGGGTATGATGAGTAGACCACAAGTAAGCTAGTGAGATTATTAGTGATAACATGACTAAGTATGACACTGTGTATGGGACTCGGGGTCCTCATCATGATGCGTCAATATTAGCACTTGTACACATTTTATTGCACTATACGGGGAATAGGTCATGATTATGAAAACCATGTTTTAAGAGAACGGGCCACCTTAGGATGAATTGAAATGTCATAAAGGGAACATAAGTTTCCAAGGAGAACCCACAACTTCTAGTTTGATTTTATGAAATGATCGCAAAAAGAGGTAAAAGTTATTACGTAATAAGGCGATCAGCAAGACGGGTGAATGTGGCACACACCTTACAAAGAGCTTGGTATGTGTACCTTATGGGAATTATTTCGGGTGCCTTTAGAAGCTATTTCATACGTAGGATAACCGTTACATGATCACTGAAAGGATGTTTACAGAAAAGAGCTGATGGTCTATATCCCAGAGTTAATAATCTCTGCCAAGTTTTTCATATTTTATGAAAAGGAAATTATAAGCCTACTATGATCATGATTACACGGAATGGATTTCGTTATCAAGTACATAGTATCAAGGTTGCAAGTGTTTGATATGAGATAGGTTACGATAACACCCCTAGAGAATTAGAATGAGACCTCTAAGATGAATGGAACAAAGCAGTTTTTAGGGAACTAAATAGACGCCTTATGCGATCTTATTTACCTAAAGAAGAAGCCACATGGGAAACGGAAGACAACATGAGGAGTAGACGCCATATTTTGTTGACTAGCCTGAAGTTTCGAGGAAGAAACTTATATTAAGGGGGGAGAATGTTGTACCCCGCCGAAAAGTCATATAGTACTTGAAGACTCATATAAGTGAATTAATAAAGTGGTATCCTTCAAGTGTCTTTCGGTAAGTTTCCTTAGTGATTCTTTTATTTTAGGATGATAAGCAAATGATATAATCAATTCAAGCGTGAGTTAGGGACTATATGAAGTGGCCAATTCATTCCCAAAAGCTCAAGAAAATTCGGCCACAAGGCATATAAAAGGGGCCTTAAAGGGGTTTTCCCAAATTATAGGAGAGTTTAATCTTAAGGGGCTATCCTAAAATAAGCCCAAATGAAAATTAAGGAGTGTAAGTAGTGGGCAATTCTTTCCCCAATTATTAGAGAATTTCGGCCCTAGCCCAAGGAAAATTAAGAATTTCCTAATTTTATTTTATCTTAAAACAAGAAAAGGGAAATAATTAAAAAAGGGGCAAATACCCACATGGCTTCTCATTAAACTCATTTGGAAAGAAATTAAGCATGGTAAAGTTTTCTCCCAAGAGTCAAAACCGCCCCCCCATGGTTAACCAAGAAAGATTACCATGGTTACTTAATATTTACTACAAGGTTAAGGAAATAACTCTAGTTGGATAAAGTAACCAAGGTTGGACATAAAGTAACTATAGTTGGCATAAAGTAACTATAGTTGGCATAAAGTAACTATAGTTGACATCAAGTAACTATAGTTGAAATAAACTAACTATAGTTGACAAAACGTAACTATAAATGACATAAAGTAACTATAGTTGCCTTAAAGAAACCTTGGTTAGTTAAAAGTAACCAAGGTTAATTAGCCTAACTAAGCTAAGGAGAATCCCTTCCCCTCCCACATAACCCACGGCTGCTTCCTTAACCAAGGGGGAATAAAATTTTCTTCAAAGCAACTCTAGAATATTCAACTCTCAAGGAATCACAATGGAGCAAGAGACTTACCCCTTTGCCTATGTGGAAGTATACGGCTAGTGAAGAGGTCCAAGAACCATTTTCAAGCTCCAAGAATTCATCTAGGTAAGTGCATGTTAAATCTTCTAAGTGAGTTCTATATTTCAAAGGATGAAGCTCACAATATACCCTCCTTTTTCCATGCCAAAAACGTGACATACAAAGGGTCACAAAGTGAGGATTCTTCAAGCTACTAAGGAGAAGCTAACATCTTGGTGGTTTGAATCCATTTCAAGCTTCATTTTGGTAAGAGAATCATAACCTCAATATAGTTATTTCTTCATTAAGAAGGTAGCTAATAATTCATACTTTCTTCTTCTCAAAAACGTGAGCTATGATGAAGTGGGAGGAAGACTTCATTCCATGTCAACCAAGACGCATGCTAAGGAAAAGCTCTAAGGTGCAAGGAGGCAAGTATACTCTAGCCAATCTTGCCTTATTTGTGTAGTGCATGCTTGAATGGATAGTCATTTTTAGGCTATGAATCTTAGTTAAAGATGCTAAGTACAAGATATGAAAACTAGTTGTTATAAGAAAAGTGATGGTATGAGCAATTGATTGGTTACATGAAAGTGTTGTGACTGTTTTTGATGTGATTCATGAATAGATTATTTATGGTTAAAAGCATGTTATGAGGCTTGAAAACATTATGTTGAAGTTTGTATTTGATGGTTATTAGGTCACTTTAAAGCATGAAGTTGCTTGGAAATGCTTGAACCATAAAAGTGACTAAGTGGTGAAATCACTGGAGCTGGACAGTTTTATGTGTCATGTTGAACGACCTAAACATGAACCTTAGGAAGATGCAAATTGGCTAATTTTTAGTATGGTGATAGATTTGTATGTTTATGAAATGTATGAGTTGGAATTTCATTAAAAGGACGTGTGGTTTGTCCTTAATGAAATTTTTAGTAAGAGTTGGTCAAACAGAATTACTGGAGCTGGACATATTTGTGTTGCATGATTCTACGACCTCAAAATGAACCCTAGGAGTGTTCAAATAGGCTAATTTTTGGCATGATGATAGAATTATATGTTTATGAAATGTGTGGGTTGGAATTTTAGTAAAAGGAGTTGTGGATTAGTTTTAATAAAGTTCTTGGAAAAACTGCTCAAACAGAGTTGCTGGAACAGGACGGTTTGGAGTGGTAAGTTGTCTGGATCAAAAATGCACCTTAGGAATATACAAATGATTTTATTTTTGGTATGATTATATTTTGGTATGTGTGTGACATCTGTGAGTTGGAATTTTGGTAAAAGGAGTTGTGGTTTGGTCACAATTCATTTCTTGATACAACTGGACAATCCAGTTTCTGCATGTACCCAGTTTGGGAAAGTAATTAGATGACCCCGTTAGACTTATTGGATTGCCTTGGAAATTTTATGGTAATTACTTAAGGCATAGATGTACATGTTCATGTAAAGAAACCAGCATAAAACCACCATTTTGATGGTTAACCACTGAGTTGAAGTTAGTGGTACAAAACTGAAAAATAGGACAGTTTAATGTCTTGAGTTGTAAGGCTTCGATCTTGATCATTTAGGCTTGAATGTGATGTTTAGCCTTATGAATATTGTTCCTTGGTGAATTAGCTATGTTTTCCAGGTCATGGATCAAAATGAATAAGCTTTTATGACCCACAAAATTTAGGTAAGGCGGTACTGCCCTGCTGATTTCAGCAGTACTTTTGATGATAGTATGATGTTTTGAGGTTGTTAGACACTTCGGAATGTTACGAAATTTTTATAGCATGTGTCCAAGCCTTCATTAGGCATATGTATGGCATGGGTTTATGAATATGAGCACGAATTGATGAGCACAAGGCTGTATGAATAGAATGTGATTGCTGGACAGTTTTTCGAGTTTAAAAGACAAGTCCGTGCATGCATGTTATGATGCATTTGTTCACGAGTCGCATAATGCATGTCATACATTGCATCATCGTCACTTACATGATTTACATCATTGATTTATGTGAAAGAAAGATGAAAAGTGTTTTCAAAAAGATGATTTTTGTTTTTAAAAGAACGCTTTCCCACCGGTACCGTGTGTGAGTATGAACTTGGCCAGTAAGAACCCGCCCAGATCCGGGTTAAGTAATTTGATAGTATGACCGTTCAGGCCCGGAGATAATAGGCAAGATGATGACCATTCGGGCCCAGAGAGAATAGACCCGACAAGAAGATGACGTTACCATTCCGAATCCGGAAATAATAGATTCGAAGGGGAGACGTTACCGCCTCAGATTCGGGAAGATAGATTTGAACACTCTATTGTATTACGACGATGATGATTTGAAAGAAAAGCATGAAAAGATCATATTCTCATTTTTATCATGATGCATCACACGTACATATGCATGCATGTTACATTCATTAAGTAATTGTGTAGTGACACATGATACTTAGACTAAGTTGTTGTGACCTTGTAGATCCTAAGTATGACTTCCCTAAGTGATGACTCTTGTTATGTTATGAATTGATGCGAGGTACAGTCTTTTATTGTTATGTTCTTTAAGTAACGATCTTGCTTAAGTTATGATCTTGATGCATTAAGTGTTGATCACAATGGCATGCGATAGAGGGCATTGTGCGCTACTCTTGCACATTCATACGCATTGCATATGGCCATGAGCATGAGGTTGAGTCTATTTGCACTAGGCTGTGTTATTCATTGCTTCGTGACTAAGTTATGATTTTACTGCCTTAACGGTTATTGATTGAAGGGATGAGATGCTAGCCAAGTGCTAGAGGTAATGTTACATAGGTTATGATCTTCCTATCTCTCGTTACCTAAGTTATGATTTCACTATATTGATACGTAATCTATGATCTTATTCATGACATTTAGGTCAAGTTGTTATGAATTGGTAGCTCCTAGGTTATGATCTTTATTGAGTGATGACCTTTTGTATGTCATGATCTTTATTGAATGATGATCCTTTCATAAGCTATGATCTCTATTAAGTTTCAATCTCTATTAAGCTATGACCTTGGATATACCTTGTGTTGACTTCTTATGGGTGTTTAATGGAAGGTCAGGTATGTTTTAATCGAATTTTGAGAGTTCGATTCTTGTATGTACTTTCCAGTTAATGCATGATTGTTTATAGTATACTTGCTGGTGACTTTGTCACTCACCCCCTATTTTTCCTCCCAGAGGCTGCAGGGGATAAAGTAGAGTGGATTGAGGATGAGCCTACCCATGAGCGCAGCAAGGAGTGGACGAGTTTAGGAGACATAACTGGTCAGCTATGATTGATGACTGATGACATAATTGAGATGGAAAACTCTTGTTTTGTGACTTTCGCTACTTTGATTTGGGATGTAAACTATGATTGATTGTGTGGATGATTACCAAATTGAAGTTTTAAATTCTGCCACGGTTTCGCATACATATTTGCGTATAAGCGCGAAATTCCATGCATTATACCATGGATCATAAGACGTATGGGATGACGCCTAGTACTCTCCTTAGTGAAGTACGGCGGGTGCACCGACTTCGGCGGGGCCGGTGTGCGGGGTGCCACATTAAGTGCATGTTTGTCAACAATCAAGCACAACATAGGTGTTCTCAGAATCAGCCCAAAGAACATGACTTGACTCAATCAACAGCAACAAACACATATAGTAAAGAATTTAACATAAGCGCATCAAGATTACCAATATATGATCCAATTTTCTCTTTGTAATAACATAGGGCTTGTTGAATCAAAAATTTGCATAAAGTGTATAGAAAGATTACTTGCCTTTGTTTCTAGATAGTCTTACGAGTGTATGGCAGAATTTCAAGAAGGATTGGACCTAGGTTGGCCGTTCTTTCTTCGTCTTCTTCTTCCTTTCTTCGTCTTCTTTCTCTCTCACTCTTTTCCTCTTCTTCTTTTCTCTCTCCCTTTTCTCCAGCCGTTTCCTTCTCTTCATTTTTCCTTGTAACCGGCGTCCTCTCTCTCCTGGGGGTTATATACAATTGTGTAACTCCCCCATCATTTAAGTGGGGAGGGCATTTTTGGTATTTTAGCCTAATTTTCTTAATTTTAGCTTTTTGATTATTTTTTCACCTACAATTTATTTACCTAAGCCTTATTGACATATACAATTAATAAAACTGTATTTTGAGTTGCTCTTTATTATTTAACGTTGAACTTGAAAAATATAGGGTATGACATCATACGTACATAGAACTAACGTGACATGCTATAACAAAGAACTCGAGTCCTGGATGCGGTATTACACTCTGCGACAACATAAATTGCCCTTGACATCTTCTCCCAGGACCAGACATCAGGCAGCTCTCCATACTGAACGTCATAGACATAATAGAAAAGCAAAGGACCCTTACCCCAGGCAAGGTGTTACACTCAGCCGGCAATCATGCGTATAAAGATAGGTAGAGAGCCCTGCCCCAAACAAGGTGTGACACTCACCCACAGATACTTGCATCAGTCGTATAGAATCATTTGTCTCGCGGTACAATTCCTGAAATCATGAAAACTTTTTTTAAAAAAACATTTCATGTATAAATCTTAAACTTGATTATAAATAACTCACTGTTGTTTGAAAACTATGAAGACAACATGCATGATGAAAGGCTTTACGTAGGTCTCTTTTTATTCAATTTCTGCTTTAATAATTGATTTTTCGTAGTTGTAGTTTAATTAGTTTGTCTTATTTGGCTAGTTTGCCCTTGTTGGCCATGTGTCTTCATATATGTATACTATAATTCAGGATACGTGGTGTGAGGAATTTATGTCAGTTTAATTATTTGACATTTAAATGATCTTAACTTATTAATATAATTTCACCATATATTTCATAAGCACTTGTATATTATGCTTTTAAGTGATCAATTCATGGAGAGGCACCAAGATTGGGCCTAGGGCCAAAAAAGTACTTTTTCCCCACTTAGTTTTCTCAATTTCCATTTAGTGATTTATTGTGCGCAATTTTTATACATATGACTTATAATAATTAAATGGTCACAAAGAAATTGTTAGATATTTGAACTTCATGAATTTAAATACCAAAATGGCCATCGGCCGAAATCTAATCAAATCGGTTACTTGGAGTTTATGTAATTAGGTAACTGTTACACTTATGACCCTTTTATTTTTATGTACTTGTCAACTTTATACATAATCATGTAATTATACACTAACGGAAAAGTTGTGCTTGATTATGACCAATTTAGTCTTCATAGCCGAAACTAGGGGGTTCCCTTTTTAATAATTCACACCAAATACTTATGCTTGATAATAAATATGACAAGATCCATTTTCATATTTTGGTTATTATAAATATATGGTGATAGTTCACAATGTACATCTTTATCCTCAACTTTAGCACGTTCAAATCACATTATACATATATGTTCATGATCACCAAAATGAGATGTATGATGATCATCATACTAAAAATGACATGCAAGTACATAGAGTGTAACATATATGATGATGATCATGCTACACATGACATGCAACATCTAAAGCACCAAAATAAAGAAAATCTACTTTATTTCACCTTTCCTAGACCATGATCATCAAAATACACATCATGATGATGGTGATGAATTCATGGATTTATGTAGGAGGCGCTTTGGGCTGTCCCCTATGGTAAGGAAAATGGTGATGAAAACACTTATAATGATCAAAGGTAGCATCTTTAAGAACATGCATAATGAAATGAATAGTTTTGTACCATCATGGCTATAATACTCCAATTTCCATGGTAATCTCTTCTACCACATATGATATGATCAGAGAGAGAGAGAGAGAGAGAGAGAGAGTTCTTAGAACGCTTTTTAACATAACACATTGATGAGTCTACCACTTAGCATCAAAGTTGAGATAGTAGGATGAAGGTTTCACCTTCTTGACATGCACGACATAAATGGCCTATTGATGAACCAATTTCATCTTGCATGTCACATTAAAGCCTTATTCTAGGTACATTTGATGATTTCACTCAAACGAAGTAAACATGCATCATCAATTTCAACATGCAAGCCTTCTTTTCTTCAACAAAGTTTAAAAGTTTCAATTTTAATTGCATGCATGATCCAATAGTTAATGGTGAGTATACTAAACTTCATTTTCAATTTCCTTGAAGAAACTAAGAAGAATACTTGCCTTTGATGTACCTGGATCTTACATTAAAGGGTGAAATATGTCTTCTTTGGCCCCTAGATTGAAGTTCATGGCCTTGAGTGGCCAAAAGGAAGAAAAGATTAGTCTTTTTGGAAGAAAATGAGAATTTGAATGTACAAGAATCAATCCTAAATGATTCTTACCTCGAATGGATTGAAGCATCTTACTTAATGTACTAAAGGACTTCTCCTACCTCCCTTATGGAACTCACGGATGGAAGCCTAAAATGGAGGTGAAATGAGTGTTTTTGTGAAGGATGGAAGATGAGATGGATGTGAACAAGATCAGTAAAGTGTTTACCTTGTTGTTTGTAGGAATTAGACACTTATTCCTCACTTGGGAGTTGAAGAAATTTCCTTCTTCTTGTCTTGGATGCTCATGGGTGAAGAGGAGATGGTAGGATCTGCAAGGCACCACTAGAAGGGGGGGTTGAATAGTGGGTGCGGAAAATGTGGTTTTTAAAATTTCTTTAAAACTAAAAACCCAACTTCTGAAAACAGTTTCTGTTTTCAGGACCAGTTTTAAAACGTTTTGAAAACTAGGTTTTAGGCCTTCAAAAATTCTGACATTTGGAGAGAACTTAGACTCAGATGTTATGAGTATCTCCTAAAAATTTCAGATTTAAATTCAACCTCTAACCCCTTGAAAATTCGTTGGTGGTCAGATTGCGCAAATCTGCCAGAACCGATACACTGATTTGAAAAATTAATTCCAATTTGTACACAACTCCAAATGCTTTGAAAATTTAACCACTAACCCCTTATATGTTATATTTAAATGGGTTGAAACAGTTTTGAAAAATTCTTTTGGGAAGTTATTCAAATACGATCAAAGTCTCAACCTTTGCAAGCCTGAAAATCAGACTGCACTAGTCTCAGAACTTTGGATTTTTGAATGACTTATACTTGTCCAAAAGGATTGAAACTTGCGCCAAAAGCACCCTAGAACGTGTGACTATGTTTTCCGAAAGTTTCATAATTTTTGAAATTTGTTTACTATTTTTACGAACGTGATTAAAAACAGTAAACAGTGCTGAAACAGAAAATCAGTGCTGAAAGTAAATGACACCAAGAATTTTATACTGGTTCGGTTATCAACAACCTACTCCAGTCTTCAAGGAATACCTTCCTTGGTTCACACTAATCACACAACTCAAAAACACCTTACCACAGGGTTGATGGAGTTACACACCAACTCTAACCCTTTACAAACCTTGTACGTGAATACAATTCACACGAACACCACCACCTCGCTAGAATGAAGATTGATCACACCTTGATCAATCTTTTACAAAGATGTATAATGAATGGTGGTTTATCTCAAGCCTATTCAAGATTGAAAGAATATGAATACAATATGCTTACAAGAAGAAAGAAAGAAAGAGGATGTAGAAGAAGAAGGCTAGAACACTTTTGATCTTTGATTTTGCAACTCTTGTTCTTGTCTTTTGTTTTGCTCTTCTTCCTTCTTTTTAACAAGTCTTGGCCGCCCCCTATAGGTCCTTCTCCTCTTGAAAATTATCTTCTAAGCCCTTGGGAGGATGTAAGACATCATTGTGACAATGCCTTGCTTGCTTGGCATCATTCTATTGGCTCATCATTTAGTCTTTGCTTACTTGGCACCTCTTTATTGGCTCAATGTTGTCAACATGATGACATGGAAAAAATCTGAGATTAACACTTTAAACATGTGCCAATATCAATCATAAAATCATACCATAAGTCACAAATTCCATCATAAATTGCAAGACAAGAAATCTCTCCTTTTCAAGCTCAAAAAATCGGCCATTATCACCTTGCCATGCTGAATTTTTCAGCATGTGCATTATGAAATAAAATTCAGATTATTTACCATTTTTCTTTGAATTTTTATCATAAAAATGAATCAACAATATATGGTAAGTATTTCTTCCAATTGAGAAATGAATTTGGACATGAAATAGTTTAAGAATTCGGCCAGCTAGGTTATGCATGTGCTGAGAAATTTTTCAGCATGTAACATGTAACATATCACCATTTATTTATTTAAATAATATTCAAAACATTACCATATCCTCTTCCAATCAATCACCTAATAAAGGATGACAAAATATGTCACACTTTATGACAAAAAATCGGCCACCATGTATGTAGTATGCTGAAATTTTCAGCATGTGACATAAGAGAGGTATATGTTGAATACTTACCTTTTGTAGCTTCTTTCTTTGATTCATCAACATTGTATGATTGATCCTTGACCAATCAATATGCCAACAAGGCTCCACATGTGCTCCATATCAGCTGTATATAACGTGTATACATGTATATGCATGTGCTGAATTTCATTTTTGCTAACTTTGTAAAATAATGCACATTTAATAATACACACATGTAATATTCCAATCAGCCCTTAATTTAATTTTCTAGAACACTTTAAGATGTATATCATATGTAAAAAGTGTCTAGATACGTGTCACATGATGTTCAAGAAAAACGTTCCATGTTATGTGCGTAGAAAACCGAATTTTTCGATATTTATCGATTACCCGATTTTTCTCTAATTTGAATTCCAACTTTTGCACATGATATATATATTATGTTATACATAATATATATAATATATGCTTTAAATCTCAGCACTTGGCTGATTTAAAGTGGTACCATAAACATGTGACAAAATTAAAATTGGAATCTTCACATTTTGGCCTAAATGTGGAGTAATTTGTGTGTGCCAACATGGAAAGTATTTTTGGCTGAATATACCATGTGTAGCACGAAATTTTCATCAATTTTTGATGTATATGGGCTGGCCATTTATTTATGGCAAGTACGTGACACGTTGGCAAAGTTTCGCTATTCGCCCGATACGACAAATTTCGGTTTAGAACCTTTTATCGTGTCGTATTTAATTTGTCATCACCATATCTTATATCATATGATATAAGACCTGAATGTACTCATAAATATGACTTAAGTATAGTGGTGTGACGTTAACGTACGTACGTAAGATATATAACGTGTCGGTAGTACGTTGGAATACATGTGTATGTGCCTTTTATTAAAAAATCTGAAAATATATAGTGTATATATGTAAAAGGCGTGTGAAATTAAATGTGGGGAGGAGGAGAAGACTTTCCTTCCTTAGCCTTGTTGCCTTTGTGTCTTTTCCAAATGAATCTTCCTTTAATGAACTACTTAGTTTATTAAACTAAGTACTTTACTTAATGAACTACTTTAGTTCATTAATGGTGGCACCTGAAAATAGTATAAACTCAACAAATGTTCGCCATATGATGTAAGCTTTAATGCTTCATGGCTCGTTAGTACGGCAACATAATATATAAGCTAAATAAGGCAAGTAATGGCAAGTTATCATGCATACATGTACACGTTTATATATATATCATGCCCGTTTTATCTTATGCTCGTTTTTGTGCACATTTAAATCATGTATTTGAAAATCAGTCAAACCCTTTTTTCTCAACAATCTCCCCCTTTTGATGATTTTCAAAATAACTTATGCACATGATTTAAATCCTATCGCTCCCCCTTCAATCATGCATAAAATCAAAACATGAGTTTTAAATTCCGAGTCGCTCTCCCCCCTTAATATATGCAATTAGTATCTCTCTCTCCCCCTTAAATCATGCTATCTCTCCCCCTTTATTTTGAAAAGTAAATCAAAAGATGCCTGTAAATATGAAGAAGAAAAAAAATCATGCAATTCATATACGTTCGTTGGTAAGGGTTATTTATTCAACCCTTTGAAAATGTCTCTTTTGGTACCCACATTTGGGTGACCTTTCTAGGTCTTCCAAAAGGTGAAAAAGATGATGAAATACATATCAAAAACGAAAACCACATTATACGCATGATGGGATTCTTGGCGAACGGCCAAACGTGCACATGATTTAAATCCTATCGCTCCCCCTTCAATCATGCATAAAATCAAAACATGAGTTTTAAATTCCGAGTCGCTCTCCCCCTTAATATATGCAATTAGTATCTCTCTCTCCCCCTTAAATCATGCTATCTCTCCCCCTTTATTTTGAAAAGTAAATCAAAAGATGCCTGTAAATATGAAGAAGAAAAAAAATCATGCAATTCATATACGTTCGTTGGTAAGGGTTATTTATTCAACCCTTTGAAAATGTCCCTTTTGGTACCCACATTTGGGTGACCTTTCTAGGTCTTCCAAAAGGTGAAAAAGATGATGAAAATGCAACATAGTATCCGTTGGGGGCAAATGCGTTTGGCCGTTCGCCAAGAATCCCATCATGCGTATAATGTGGTTTTCGTTTTTGATATGTATTTCGATTTATATGCACGGGGCGTGATCTAGACGCATTTGTATGATATGAATGTCGCACATACATCACTTGTTTCTTCTCATATCTATATGGCACATAATTATATTTTGCATGATGTGAAGAAGAAGCACGTTGAGATGTCATAAGAAAAGGCCTGTGCGTTTTCTTAGATGCCACATATGTCTTTGATGGATCTATTTTCTTAGATGGGATAAATTTGGTTGGTTTATTTTGTGGCTTACTTTTCTCAACGTATCCTAGTCCGGTTTTGTCACTATCATGCTTTTGAGAAGAGATGATGTGATCTAGTATGTTTGTTCTCGTGTCAAATTGTTTCACCTTTTTCTCTAAATCCGCATTCCTTGATTTCAAGTTTGAAATCTTGGATTTCAATTCAGTGTTCTCGGATGTCAATGATGAAATCTCAGACTTTAATGAATTTATAATGCACGACGACTCTTCTTTTGAATCGTTTAATTGAGACATAAGATCTTTGTTAGAAGATTTTAAAAATTTCTTATCTTCAATTAACCGTTTCTTTTGTTTTGCAAGAGTTCTAGCAAACTTATGTAATTCAAGATATTCAACATATAAATCATCATAAGATAGTTCAGAATCCGAGTCAGAATCAGAATTTACCTCATTTTCGAATAGTGGAGGCATTTGGCTTGACATATCTTTTTCCTCGGTTTCATGGCTAGTGGTTGCCATCTCACTAAGATCGTTGGATCCTTTTGATGTGAGTGTTCCTGCGCTCTGATACCAATTGTAGGATCTGCAAGGCACCACTAGAAGGGGGGGTTGAATAGTGGGTGCGGAAAATGTGGTTTTTAAAATTTCTTTAAAACTAAAAACCCAACTTCTGAAAACAGTTTCTGTTTTCAGGACCAGTTCTAAAACGTTTTGAAAACTAGGTTGTAGGCCTTCAAAAATTCTGACATTTGGAGAGAACTTAGACTCAGATGTTATGAGTATCTCCTAAAAATTTCAGATTTAAATTCAACCTCTAACCCCTTGAAAATTCGTTGGTGGTCAGATTGCGCAAATCTGCCAGAACCGATACACTGATTTGAAAAATTAATTCCAATTTGTACACAACTCCAAATGCTTTGAAACGTTAACCACTAAACCCTTATATGTTATATTTAAATGGGTTGAAACAGTTTTGAAAAATTCTTTTGGAAAGTTAGTCAAATACGATCAAAGTCTCAACCTTTGCAAGCCTGAAAATCAGACTGCACTAGTCTCAGAACTTTGGATGTTTGAATGACTTATACTTGTCCAAAAGAGTTGAAACTTGCGCCAAAAGAACCCTAGAACGTGTGACTATGTTTTATGAAAGTTTCGTAATTTTTGAAATTTGTTTACTATTTTTACGAACGTGATTAAAAACAGTAAACAGTGCTGAAACAGAAAATCAGTGCTGAAAGTAAATGACACCAAGAATTTTATACTGGTTCGGTTATCAACAACCTACTCCAGTCTTCAAGGAACACCTTCCTTGGTTCACACTAATCACACAACTCAAAAACACCTTACCACAGGGTTGATGGAGTTACACACCAACTCCAACCCTTTACAAACCTTGTACGTGAATACAATTCACACGAACACCACCACCTCGCTAGAATGAAGATTGATCACACCTTGATCAATCTTTTACAAAGATGTATAATGAATGGTGGTTTATCTCAAGCCTATTCAAGATTGAAAGAATATGAATACAATAGGCTTACAAGAAGAAAGAAAGAAAGAGGATGTAGAAGAAGAAGAAGGCTAGAACACTTTTGATCTTTGATTTTGCAACTCTTGTTCTTGTCTTTTGTTTTGCTCTTCTTCCTTCTTTTTAACAAGTCTTGGCCGCCCCCTATAGGTCCTTCTCCTCTTGAAAATTATCTTCTAAGCCCTTGGGAGGATGTAAGACATCATTGTGACAATGCCTTGCTTGCTTGGCATCATTCTATTGGCTCATCATTTAGTCTTTGCTTACTTGGCACCTCTTTATTGGCTCAATGTTGTCAACATGATGACATGGAAAAAATCTGAGATTAACACTTTAAACATGTGCCAATATCAATCATAAAATCATACCATAAGTCACAAATTCCATCATAAATTGCAAGACAAGAAATCTCTCCTTTTCAAGCTCAAAAAATCGGCCATTATCACCTTGCCATGCTGAATTTTTCAGCATGTGCATTATGAAATAAAATTCAGATTATTTACCATTTTTCTTTGAATTTTTATCATAAAAATGAATCAACAATATATGGTAAGTATTTCTTCCAATTGAGAAATGAATTTGGACATGAAATAGGTTAAGAATTCGGCCAGCTAGGTTATGCATGTGCTGAGAAATTTTTCAGCATGTAACATGTAACATATCACCATTTATTTATTTAAATAATATTCAAAACATTACCATATCCTCTTCCAATCAATCACCTAATAAAGGATGACAAAATATGTCACACTTTATGACAAAAAATCGGCCACCATGTATGTAGTATGCTGAAATTTTCAGCATGTGACATAAGAGAGGTATATGTTGAATACTTACCTTTTGTAGCTTCTTTCTTTGATTCATCAACATTGTATGATTGATCCTTGACCAATCAATATGCCAACAAGGCTCCACATGTGCTCCATATCAGCTGTATATAACGTGTATACATGTATATGCATGTGCTGAATTTCATTTTTGCTAACTTTGTAAAATAATGCACATTTAATAATACACACATGTAATATTCCAATCAGCCCTTAATTTAATTTTCTAGAACACTTTAAGATGTATATCATATGTAAAAAGTGTCTAGATACGTGTCACATGATGTTCAAGAAAAACGTTCCATGTTATGTGCGTAGAAAACCGAATTTTTCGATATTTATCGATTACCCGATTTTTCTCTAATTTGAATTCCAACTTTTGCACATGATATATATATTATGTTATACATAATATATATAATATATGCTTTAAATCTCAGCACTTGGCTGATTTAAAGTGGTACCATAAACATGTGACAAAATTAAAATTGGAATCTTCACATTTTGGCCTAAATGTGGAGTAATTTGTGTGTGCCAACATGGAAAGTATTTTTGGCTGAATATACCATGTGTAGCACGAAATTTTCATCAATTTTTGATGTATATGGGCTGGCCATTTATTTATGGCAAGTACGTGACACGTTGGCAAAGTTTCGCTATTCGCCCGATACGACAAATTTCGGTTTAGAACCTTTTATCGTGTCGTATTTAATTTGTCATCACCATATCTTATATCATATGATATAAGACCTGAATGTACTCATAAATATGACTTAAGTATAGTGGTGTGACGTTAACGTACGTACGTAAGATATATAACGTGTCGGTAGTACGTTGGAATACATGTGTATGTGCCTTTTATTAAAAAATCTGAAAATATATAGTGTATATATGTAAAAGGCGTGTGAAATTAAATGTGGGGAGGAGGAGAAGACTTTCCTTCCTTAGCCTTGTTGCCTTTGTGTCTTTTCCAAATGAATCTTCCTTTAATGAACTACTTAGTTTATTAAACTAAGTACTTTACTTAATGAACTACTTTAGTTCATTAATGGTGGCACCTGAAAATAGTATAAACTCAACAAATGTTCGCCATATGATGTAAGCTTTAATGCTTCATGGCTCGTTAGTACGGCAACATAATATATAAGCTAAATAAGGCAAGTAATGGCAAGTTATCATGCATACATGTACACGTTTATATATATATCATGCCCGTTTTATCTTATGCTCGTTTTTGTGCACATTTAAATCATGTATTTGAAAATCAGTCAAACCCTTTTTTCTCAACAATCTCCCCCTTTTGATGATTTTCAAAATAACTTATGCACATGATTTAAATCCTATCGCTCCCCCTTCAATCATGCATAAAATCAAAACATGAGTTTTAAATTCCGAGTCGCTCTCCCCCTTAATATATGCAATTAGTATCTCTCTCTCCCCCTTAAATCATGCTATCTCTCCCCCTTTATTTTGAAAAGTAAATCAAAAGATGCCTGTAAATATGAAGAAGAAAAAAAATCATGCAATTCATATACGTTCGTTGGTAAGGGTTATTTATTCAACCCTTTGAAAATGTCTCTTTTGGTACCCACATTTGGGTGACCTTTCTAGGTCTTCCAAAAGGTGAAAAAGATGATGAAATACATATCAAAAACGAAAACCACATTATACGCATGATGGGATTCTTGGCGAACGGCCAAACGTGCACATGATTTAAATCCTATCGCTCCCCCTTCAATCATGCATAAAATCAAAACATGAGTTTTAAATTCCGAGTCGCTCTCCCCCTTAATATATGCAATTAGTATCTCTCTCTCCCCCTTAAATCATGCTATCTCTCCCCCTTTATTTTGAAAAGTAAATCAAAAGATGCCTGTAAATATGAAGAAGAAAAAAAATCATGCAATTCATATACGTTCGTTGGTAAGGGTTATTTATTCAACCCTTTGAAAATGTCCCTTTTGGTACCCACATTTGGGTGACCTTTCTAGGTCTTCCAAAAGGTGAAAAAGATGATGAAAATGCAACATAGTATCCGTTGGGGGCAAATGCGTTTGGCCGTTCGCCAAGAATCCCATCATGCGTATAATGTGGTTTTCGTTTTTGATATGTATTTCGATTTATATGCACGGGGCGTGATCTAGACGCATTTGTATGATATGAATGTCGCACATACATCACTTGTTTCTTCTCATATCTATATGGCACATAATTATATTTTGCATGATGTGAAGAAGAAGCACGTTGAGATGTCATAAGAAAAGGCCTGTGCGTTTTCTTAGATGCCACATATGTCTTTGATGGATCTATTTTCTTAGATGGGATAAATTTGGTTGGTTTATTTTGTGGCTTACTTTTCTCAACGTATCCTAGTCCGGTTTTGTCACTATCATGCTTTTGAGAAGAGATGATGTGATCTAGTATGTTTGTTCTCGTGTCAAATTGTTTCACCTTTTTCTCTAAATCCGCATTCCTTGATTTCAAGTTTGAAATCTTGGATTTCAATTCAGTGTTCTCGGATGTCAATGATGAAATCTCAGACTTTAATGAATTTATAATGCACGACGACTCTTCTTTTGAATCGTTTAATTGAGACATAAGATCTTTGTTAGAAGATTTTAAAAATTTCTTATCTTCAATTAACCGTTTCTTTTGTTTTGCAAGAGTTCTAGCAAACTTATGTAATTCAAGATATTCAACATATAAATCATCATAAGATAGTTCAGAATCCGAGTCAGAATCAGAATTTACCTCATTTTCGAATAGTGGAGGCATTTGGCTTGACATATCTTTTTCCTCGGTTTCATGGCTAGTGGTTGCCATCTCACTAAGATCGTTGGATCCTTTTGATGTGAGTGTTCCTGCGCTCTGATACCAATTGTAGGATCTACAAGGCACCACTAGAAGGGGGGGTTGAATAGTGGGTGCGGAAAATGTGGTTTTTAAAATTTCTTTAAAACTAAAAACCCAACTTCTGAAAACAGTTTCTGTTTTCAGGACCAGTTCTAAAACGTTTTGAAAACTAGGTTGTAGGCCTTCAAAAATTCTGACATTTGGAGAGAACTTAGACTCAGATGTTATGAGTATCTCCTAAAAATTTCAGATTTAAATTCAACCTCTAACCCCTTGAAAATTCGTTGGTGGTCAGATTGCGCAAATCTGCCAGAACCGATACACTGATTTGAAAAATTAATTCCAATTTGTACACAACTCCAAATGCTTTGAAACGTTAACCACTAAACCCTTATATGTTATATTTAAATGGGTTGAAACAGTTTTGAAAAATTCTTTTGGAAAGTTAGTCAAATACGATCAAAGTCTCAACCTTTGCAAGCCTGAAAATCAGACTGCACTAGTCTCAGAACTTTGGATGTTTGAATGACTTATACTTGTCCAAAAGAGTTGAAACTTGCGCCAAAAGAACCCTAGAACGTGTGACTATGTTTTATGAAAGTTTCGTAATTTTTGAAATTTGTTTACTATTTTTACGAACGTGATTAAAAACAGTAAACAGTGCTGAAACAGAAAATCAGTGCTGAAAGTAAATGACACCAAGAATTTTATACTGGTTCGGTTATCAACAACCTACTCCAGTCTTCAAGGAACACCTTCCTTGGTTCACACTAATCACACAACTCAAAAACACCTTACCACAGGGTTGATGGAGTTACACACCAACTCCAACCCTTTACAAACCTTGTACGTGAATACAATTCACACGAACACCACCACCTCGCTAGAATGAAGATTGATCACACCTTGATCAATCTTTTACAAAGATGTATAATGAATGGTGGTTTATCTCAAGCCTATTCAAGATTGAAAGAATATGAATACAATAGGCTTACAAGAAGAAAGAAAGAAAGAGGATGTAGAAGAAGAAGAAGGCTAGAACACTTTTGATCTTTGATTTTGCAACTCTTGTTCTTGTCTTTTGTTTTGCTCTTCTTCCTTCTTTTTAACAAGTCTTGGCCGCCCCCTATAGGTCCTTCTCCTCTTGAAAATTATCTTCTAAGCCCTTGGGAGGATGTAAGACATCATTGTGACAATGCCTTGCTTGCTTGGCATCATTCTATTGGCTCATCATTTAGTCTTTGCTTACTTGGCACCTCTTTATTGGCTCAATGTTGTCAACATGATGACATGGAAAAAATCTGAGATTAACACTTTAAACATGTGCCAATATCAATCATAAAATCATACCATAAGTCACAAATTCCATCATAAATTGCAAGACAAGAAATCTCTCCTTTTCAAGCTCAAAAAATCGGCCATTATCACCTTGCCATGCTGAATTTTTCAGCATGTGCATTATGAAATAAAATTCAGATTATTTACCATTTTTCTTTGAATTTTTTTCATAAAAATGAATCAACAATATATGGTAAGTATTTCTTCCAATTGAGAAATGAATTTGGACATGAAATAGGTTAAGAATTCGGCCAGCTAGGTTATGCATGTGCTGAGAAATTTTTCAGCATGTAACATGTAACATATCACCATTTATTTATTTAAATAATATTCAAAACATTACCATATCCTCTTCCAATCAATCACCTAATAAAGGATGACAAAATATGTCACACTTTATGACAAAAAATCGGCCACCATGTATGTAGTATACTGAAATTTTCAGCATGTGACATAAGAGAGGTATATGTTGAATACTTACCTTTTGTAGCTTCTTTCTTTGATTCATCAACATTGTATGATTGATCCTTGACCAATCAATATGCCAACAAGGCTCCACATGTGCTCCATCTCAGCTGTATATAACGTGTATACATGTATATGCATGTGCTGAATTTCATTTTTGCTAACTTTGTAAAATAATGCACATTTAATAATACACACATGTAATATTCCAATCAGCCCTTAATTTAATTTTCTAGAACACTTTAAGATGTATATCATATGTAAAAAGTGTCTAGATACATGTCACATGATGTTCAAGAAAAACGTTCCATGTTATGTGCGTAGAAAACCGAATTTTTCGATATTTATCGATTACCCGATTTTTCTCTAATTTGAATTCCAACTTTTGCACATGATATATATATTATGTTATACATAATATATATAATATATACTTTAAATCTCAGCACTTGGCTGATTTAAAGTGGTACCATAAACATGTGACAAAATTAAAATTGGAATCTTCACATTTTGGCCTAAATGTGGAGTAATTTGTGTGTGCCAACATGGAAAGTATTTTTGGCTGAATATACCATGTGTAGCACGAAATTTTCATCAATTTTTGATGTATATGGGCTGGCCATTTATTTATGGCAAGCACGTGACACGTTGGCGAAGTTTCGGTATTCGCCCGATACGACAAATTTTGGTTTAGAACCTTTTATCGTGTCGTATTTAATTTGTCATCACCATATCTTATATCATATGATATAAGACCTGAATGTACTCATAAATATGAGTTAAGTATAGTGGTGTGACGTTAACGTACGTACGTAAGATATATAACGTGTCGGTAGTACGTTGGAATACATGTGTATGTGCCTTTTATTAAAAAATCTGAAAATATATAGTGTATATATGTAAAAGGCGTGTGAAATTAAATGTGGGGAGGAGGAGAAGACTTTCCTTCCTTAGCCTTGTTGCCTTTGTGTCTTTTCCAAATGAATCTTCCTTTAATGAACTACTTAGTTTTAATGAACTACTTTAGTTCATTAATGGTGGCACCTGAAAATAGTATAAACTCAACAAATGTTCGCCATATGATGTAAGCTTTAATGCTTCATGGCTCGTTAGTACGGCAACATAATATATAAGCTAAATAAGGCAAGTAATGGCAAGTTATCATGCATACATGTACACGTTTATATATATATCATGCCCGTTTTATCTTATGCTCGTTTTTGTGCACATTTAAATCATGTATTTGAAAATCACTCAAACCCTTTTTTCTCAACAGAGATGAGGGAGTTGGTTTAGTCAGAAGGGAGTGTGATGGGAAGGAGTTGAGAGGAGTGAGAAAAATAGTTGTGAAATGAAATAAAAATCAAGTTGAAATGCACTTTTATGGTTTGGATGAAGGCTTGGGCAGATGGGGTAGTGGAGGAAACAATGATGAGGATTCTTGGATGGTGAAGATAGTGGAGGCCAAAAGATTTTGCATGTAATTCTATTGGATAAATGTCTTACATAATGTAGGACATGACAATGATTAAAAGAAAGGGATAAAGAAAAGAATTAGAATTTTCTGGGAATAAAATAGTAGGGTGGGCGGTTGGGGGATTGGGGTTGTAAGTGGATGGTGAATTTACAATTACATCCCTCTTTTGTCTCCTTGTGTGTTAATTTTCTTTTCTCTTTATTTAATTGCTAAATAGAATTTGTACCACTTCTTTATTTTAACTACTAGGCTTACACTTAATAAATTTATATCACTTAAGTTGTTACCCCACAACATCACAAAGTTTATTCTAAGTACGTGACGGAAGTCGGATGTAACACCTCTGCTATAAGTGAGGCAATAAAATAAAATTCTTTTTGGGCAAAAAAAAACATATATATATATACACACACATATACATATATTGATGAAAGAAGAGCGGTGTCTCCTACTTTTATTATGTTGCCCTCACTTATGGCAGAGGAAAACCATTAATACAAAGGAGATCAAAGCATTTTTTAATAAACCATGATCTAATTTTATTGAAAAAACCTCACTTGTGCCGGAGGGAAACCATATTACGATCGTCATTGTATGAAAATAAATGAAACAACGAGCTAATGATGGCTAATCTCCATCCGTATATGATATGCCGCATTAAAACCTTGCCAAGTAAAACCACCCTTGTGGATAAAACCTTGGCGAAGGAAAACGTGTACATATTTATACGACTGGTAGTAAGTCTGAAGCTAAAGAAAAATGAATACAGTTGTGATGCTCCTCTATGATGAGTAACGCAGGCGGTCTGTTCTTCATGTGGAGATCCGAAAGCCTCATGAGACCAGCGTTGTGACTGTGTTGAAGCTAGTTTGACATGCATCTCGGCAAAGGCAAAGTGGATATTAGAAAGGCAATGATAATATAAAGTAGAGAAAACATTCGAATCAAAACCATACCCAAGTCGCCTTGGCTCAGGTCGAACCAAGGCGACATCAGCTGTAGTATGCCACTGGATATTAAAGAAACAAGCAGCTGGATTGTATCCAATGAGCAGTTGCGTACCCTTGGGATAATTGATTGCAGTAGTGTTTGCCAAGTCATAATCAACATAATAGTAAGACAAGTATATGCATATGAAGTAATGTTTCGAATTTTTGCATGCATAAAATGAGAGTGTATTAAAATAAAACGCACCAGTGTTGCCTGTGTATGAGGACACATGCAACGTAAAGGATGTAACGCCAACACAATGTGAGACATGTATCAACCTCGGAAAGCAGGCAGATGAAGATCCGTGAGTAGAGCTCCTCGAACTTCACACGGCAGTTCTTGAAGAGACTTGTAGCGCTGTAGCCCAGCTGTTCTGTAACCATCGTGCTAGCCAATAAGCAGCAGTATTGTCTTCCCGTGGACAGTACTGAAGTGTTGATTGGTTTAGACTCAAGAACTGCCTTGCACGCTGAATATCTGCCGCCAACTAGCCTGTTAGTGGCCGAGATTCAGCCAGCAAGGTAATCATCGATTGGCAATCCGTTTCCAAGATAATGTTGGCATACTCTTGCGCAAAATGAATCAATGCAAATGTTATGGCTTGTAATTCCATCCTTAGAGGCCCAACCGATGGCAGCGTAAAACATATAGCCGGACGAAACTGGCCTTGATCTATTCTCAGAACCGCACCTCCTGCGGCTAGCTTTTGTCCTACGGTGGCATCAACATTTAACTTCAGTTTACCCGATGGTGGAAGTTGCCAGCAGATAATTGTCAAACATTTTGCGCGCAATATTGGAGAAAAATGAAGGTCTATTAGATGTGGTATTAAGGCGGCAAACGTTTTCCTATTCATAGCGGAACACCATGTGTATATAGCCCCCTTGATCTTAGTATATAAACGATCATAATTGAATTGCTCTTCGCCGAACCTGCTAGCTGCATATGCTTTCCATATTTCCCAAGCTACAACCAAAGGCACCGTTGCCTTAAGTTGGCCCATCATCGACTTCTGATTAGCTGTTCTCCACCAGCGAAAGAGGTGAGCTTTGATTGTATGCGACAATGACATTGGCCCGGAGAAAATAGCATCAATTTCCATCCAAAGGGGTCGGATTTTTTAGCATTGGAGAAATACATGACCTTGATCATCATTATCCTGACGACAAAAAACACATTGTGATGGATATGACGTCAACCAGCAATGAAGATTATAACCATTGAGAGGGAGCGATTCCAAAGCCGCCATAGGAATATTTTTTGACCTGAATGAGAATAATGTCAGGCAATTCAGAAAAATCATTTGGGAGAATGTCGAAAGGAGAGCGAAGCCTGTTTTGGGTGTGGCAAGACAGGACACATGATTAGAGATGGTCAAGAGAGACAAAAGCCACTAGAACAGCAAGGAGGACATCCTAGGGCTAATGCAAGGGTGCATGTTATGACGGATACAGAAATAGACAAGGCTCTTGATGTTGTGGTAGGTAATCTCTATTTCTTCGCTTCAATCTAGTTGCTTCTAACTTGCCTTAAGTAATACTCCATGTTGCATGATAGGACCTATGACGAAATTTCAGGTGTCTAATGTGGAAACTTTATATTTGTATATGAGTGGATTCAGGTGCGATACTAGTAAATAATTTACCGAAAAATGTATTGTTCGACAGTGGTGCCAGCCACTCGTTTATATCTAAAAGATTTGCCAAGAAGTTGGATAGTTTTCTTAACTGGTTAGAAAATCCCTATAGGGTTCTGGCAGCAGGTCATCAGGTATCGTATCACACCATTTGGACCAGAATTGTGGAATTCAAATAGAAGAACAACAATTTGAGGCAACAACTAATTCTTATATATATGGGTGATTTCGATGTCATACTGGGTATGGAATTTCATAATCATGCCCAGATTGATTGCCGAAAGAAGCAAATATGGATCCAAAACCCAAGGCAGAAGGAAATTATCTGTCAAGGAAATAATAAGTTGAAAAAGATTCCCCAGAACTCATATTTGACCGCGATTCAGGATTTCCGAGCATTAAGAAAAAGAAATGAAGGGTTTTTAGTATATGCTCTAGAAGCTGACAGTGAGATACCAACCATACAGAGCATTCCAGTAGTCTGGGAATTTCTAGAAGTATTTCCGGAAGATTTGCTAGGATTACTACCGGATCGGGAAATAGGCTTCGAGATGAATGTGATGCATGGAACCGAACCTATCTCCAAGGCCCCCTACATAATAGCTCCAGCAGAATTAAAAGAGTTAAAAACACAGTTTTAGTAATTGATTGATAAAAAGTTTATCAGGCCTAGCGTGTCGCCGTGGGGATATCAGTGCTATTTGTAAAGAAGGACGATAGCATGCGACTATGCATTGATTACAGAGAATTAAATAAAGTCACTATTAAAAATAAGTATCCATTGCCTCGGATTGACGACTTGTCAATCAGATGAGAGGGTTAGTATATTCAGTAAGACCGATCTTCAGTTGGGTTATCATCAATTAAAGATTAAGACTGAAGACATTCTCGATATGGGCATTATGAATTTCTGGTAATACCATTTGGATTAACTAATGCTCCTGCCGCATTCATGGATCTAATGAACACCGTATTTTGTGAACAACTGGACAAGTTTTTTGTAGTATTCATCGATGATATTCTGGTGTATTCACCAGATGAGGGTACTCACGTCGAACATTTACGCGTAGTATTGAGTATTTTGAAAGAAAAACAATTGTATGTCAAGTTCAGCAAATGTGAATTTTGGCTACGAAGTGTTACTTTCTTGGGTCATGTGGTGTCAGAAGCAGGCATATCAGTAGATCCTAAAAAGATCGAGGCAATTACGGATTGGCCACGACATACAAATGTGACTGAAGTCTGAAGTTTTCTGGGGTTAGCTGGCTATTATCGAAAGTTCGTCAAAAGATTCTCTAGAATAGCAGTACCCCTGACCAGACTGACACAAAAGAAAACCAAGTTGGAATGGACTGCATATTGCAAAAGAAGCTTCACTAAACAATGATTAACCTCAGCCCCAATCCTAGCTCAGCCTGTTGCTAGAGAAAGTTACACTATTTACAATGACGCATCTCGGAATGGATTAGGATATGTTTGATGCAGAAGGACCGAGTAATTGCATATGCATCTCGACAACTCAAACCGTATGAACAAAATTACCCGGTGCATGATTTGGAATTGGCCGCAGTAGTGTTCGCGTTAAACATTTGGAGACATTATGTGTATGGAGAATGGTGTGAAGTGCACACCGATCATAAGAGTCTGAAATATTTATTCACCCAGAAAGAATTAAATATGAGATGGTGCAGGTGGCTAGAACTGATAAAGGACTATGATTTGTCCATTCATTACCACCCAGGTAAGGCAAATAAAGTGGCTGAGCTTTAAATCGAAAATCTAGTCACACGAGACAAACATCTCTAGAGCGAGACATGGCTGAATTTGAACTGGATATGGTTGAATCTACAGCTAACATTTTAGCAACCTTAATAAAAACGCAAACCTTGATTGATCGAATAAAGGATGCATAATTAAAAGATGGCGAGTTGGTAAGAATTATAGATAAGACTAAACAAGCACTAGTAGATGATTTTCAGATCAGAGATGATGGTAGTTTATGGTTTCGGAACTGGCTGTGTGTGCCAGATGACAATGAAATTCGGAGAGAGATCCTGAAGGAAGCTCACGATTCACGACTATCTATACACCCTGGATCTACTAAGATGTATCAAGATCTAAACCGACATTACTGGTGGAATGCGATGAAACGGTAGATTGCTAATTATGTAGAACGATGTTTGGTGTGCCAGCAGGTGAAGGCAGAACATCAAAGACCGGCAGGGCTTCTGCAACCTTTAGAAATTCCGGAGTGGAAATGGGAACACATCACTATGGATTTCGTCACAGGGCTTCCAAAGACTCGAGGAGGCAGTGATACCATATGGGTAATTGTAGATAGACTTACCAACACTGCACATTTCTTACCTATGACAATTTAGGCTTCAATGGAGAAACTGGTACAATTGTATGTAGATAATGTTGTAAGTTTGCATGGTGTCCCAGTCAGTATAGTCTGCGACCGAGATTCATGATTTACATCCAGATTCTGGACCGCTTTCCAGCAGGCTGTGGGTACTGAGATTCGGATGAGTGCCGCATTTCATCCACAAACTGACAAAAAGGCAGAAAGAACTATACAAACATTGGAAGACATGTTAGGGCCTGCACCTTGGATTTTAGAGTTATGTCAAAGCGATGAAATTGATAGAGTTCGCATACAACAATAGCTATCACAGCTTGATTGGACTGGCACCCTTCGAGGCATTGTATGGACGGAAATGCCAATCTCCATTATACTGGGATGAGTTCGATGAAAGGGCAATAACCAGGCCAGAATTAGTAGAACAAACTAAGAAACAAGTCCGACGGATACACGAAAGACTAAAAGTGGCACAGGATTGCAGCAAAAGCTGGGCAGACTCGAAGCGATGACCGATCAAGTTCGAGATTGGTGAAAAGGTGTACTTGAGGATTTCACCAACCAAAGGACTAATGCGCTTCGGAGTAAAAAGGAAGTTAAGCCCTTGTTTCATCGGACCATATGAAATTTTGGAGAGATTTGGGTCAGTAGCCTACCGACTATCACTACCACCTTCTCTATCCCAGATACAGGACGTGTTCCACGTATCGTAGTTACGGAGATACATTCATGACCCAAACCATGTACCGGAACATCAGCACCTAGAAATTCAGGATGAAACTTCTTACAATGAAGTACCAGTGAGAATTGTAGGTCGGAAGGAGCAGATATTACGAAACAATTCGATTCAATTTGTAAAAATTCAGTGGAGTAATCACACTGAACGGGAGGCTACTTGTGAGCCAGAATGACAAATGAGAGAGCAGTATCCCTGGCTCTTTGACAAAGGTATGTAAGTTTCGACGCCGGAAATTTTTATAAGGGAGGGGGAAAATGTTACATCCGACTTCCGTCACGTACTTAGAATAAACTTCGTGATGTTATGGGGTAACAAGCCTAAGTGATATCGTAAGAAAATCATAGAAATTACTAAATTAATTTATTAAGTGTAAGACTAATAGCTAAAATAAAGAAGTGGTACAAATTCTATTTAGCAATTAAATAAAGAGAAAAGAAAATTAACACATAAGGAGACAAAAGAGGGACGTAATTGTAAATTCACCATCCACCTACAACCTCAATCCCCCAACCGCCCACCCTACTATTTTATTCGTAGAAAATTCTAATTCTTTTCTTTATCCCTTTCTTTTAATCATTATCATGTCCTACATTATGTAAGACATTTATCCAATAGAATTACATGCAAAATCTTTTGGCCTCCACTATCTTAACCATCCAAGAATCGTCATCAGGGTTTCCTACACTACCCCATCTCCCCAAGCCTTCTTTCAAACCATAAAAATGAATTTCAACTTGATTTTTATTTCATTTCACAACCATTTCTCTCACTCCTCTCAACTCTTTCCCATCACACTCCCTTGTCTCACTAAACCAACTCCCTCATCTCCTCTCTTCACCTATGAGCATCCAGGACAAGAAGAAGGAAATTTCTTCAACTCTCAAGTGAGGAATTAAGTGTCTAATTCCTACAAACATCAAGGTAAACACTTTACTAATCTTGTTCACATCCATCTCATTTCCATCCTTCACAAAAACACTCATTTCATCTCCATTTTAGGCCTCCATCCGTGAGTTCCATAAGGGAGGTAGGAGAAGTCCTTTAGTACATTAATTAAGAATCTTCAAGCCATTCGAGGTAAGAATCATTTAGGATTGATTCTATACTATACCGTAATTGAAATCGGATTGGATTGGAACCAAAACCTTCTACTCTTTCCCCCCCCCTTCCTTCTTCTTCCTCTCACGCTCACTTAGCTCTCAGTTCCTTTTTGTTTAAGTGCTGGCCGAGAGCAACAATGTGAAATGGGAAGAAATTGGGTTAAGGGTGTTTAAGTATAATTAAAAATAGATAGTGAGTTAATGGAAATAAAGGTTGGGGGTTATAGAAGTGCAAGGAGTAGTGGAAGATAATAAAGAAATTAATATACTAAGTTTTTTTCTCCCACCGTTACACACATGCACAATTATATATTTTAATTTTTTTTTGAAACATGGCTACAAAATTCCTCTCCCCTTACAAAAAGTTTCGTCCTCGAAACTTACGTACCTTAACTGAATAAGTGTGGATACTCCTTCTGCACCTCCTCCTCAAGCTCCCAAGTCGCCTCTCGCTCCGTATGATTCAACCTCTGAACTTTAACGTATGGAATGAATCGCCTACACAAAACTTGGTCTTTACAATCAACAATGCTTATCAATGTCTCCTCATAAGTCGCATCACTCCTTATCTTCAATGGTCGAGCTTCTAATACATGAATTGAGTCAGATATATATCGTCTCAACTGAGATACATGGAAGACATTGTGCACTTGCGATAACGCTGGAGGTAGCGCTAATCGATAGGCCAATGTTCCAATCTCTCGAGCACCTTAAATGGACCAATATATCTCGGGTTCAATTTGCCCTTCTCATCGAATGTCATGACTCCTTTGGTCGGAGAAACCTTAAGATAAACTTTTCGCCTGCGGCGAACTCCAATGGTCTTCTCTTGGAATGCATCCAACTTTTACTGCGCTCCTGAGCCACCTTAAGCTTTTCTCGAATAATCTTCACCTTTTCCAACGTCTGCTTAACTAACTCAGGACCAGTAACACTCTTCTCCAAAACTTCGTCCTAATACAGCGGCGATCTGCATTTTCTTCCGTAAAGAGCTTCAAAATGTACCATCCCAATATCGCTATGGTGACTATTGTCGTATGAAAATTCCATTAACTTCACCATGTTGTCCCAATT
This sequence comes from Eustoma russellianum, assembly GCA_036186865.1. Lineage (NCBI taxonomy): Eukaryota > Viridiplantae > Streptophyta > Magnoliopsida > Gentianales > Gentianaceae > Eustoma > Eustoma russellianum. Next base: position 34,384,272 of record AP025047.1, read on the forward strand.
ACTTTTGAAGTCTAAAGCGCAAGCCCGTAGCATGTTTTCGAGAGTCTGAATTGTCCTTTCGAATTGTCCATCGGTTTGGGGATGAAAAACGGTACTGATACTTAATTCGGTCCCCATGACTCTCTGGTATGCTGTCCAAAACCGTAATGTAAACCTTGGGTCTCAATCAGACATGATACTCACTGGAACTCCATGTAAGCTGACAATGTTATCAACATGTAAATTCACCAACTTCTCTATCGTCGCTTCACTCGATACTGGTAGAAAATGTGCCGACTTCGTCAACCGATCCACGATCACCCAAATCACATCATTAGCACTTCTTGTTTTAGGGAGTCCTGCAATGAAATCCATCATGATGTGCTCCTACTTCTATTTCGGAATCTCCAATGGCTGTAAATAACCCCAGGTCATTGATGTTCGGCCTTTATATGTTGACAAACTAAGCACCGGGCAACATACCCCGCAATCTCGCACTTCATACCATACCACCAATAGTTCTTCTTCAAATCTTGATACATCTTGGTGGTTCCCAAGTGTATAGAAAGTTTCATGTTGTGCGCCTCGTTCAATAGTTCTTCCTTTAAAGATTCATCATTCGACATACAAAGACGTCCTCGAAACTAAAGGCTTCCATCATCGGCTATATGAAATCTCTCAACCTACTCATTCTGGAGTCTTACTCGAATACTGCAAAGAGCCACATCATCTTTCTGGGCATCCTTTATTCGGTCTATCAAGGTTGGTGTGATAATCACTGCTGCCAAAATGCTCATTGTTGAGTCAACAATGTCTAAATCGAACTCCTCAATCTCTCGCTCTAGTGGAGTTTGTCCTGAGTGGCTCGATTTCTGGCTCAGTGCATCTGCCACTTTATTTGCGTTCCCCCGGATGATAGCTGATGGTCAAGTCATAATCCTTTATCAGCTCCAACCATCTTCTCTCCTCATATTGAGCTCCTTTTGCGTAAACAAATACTTGAGGCTCTTATGACTCGTGAAGAACTCACACTTCTCCCCATATAGATAATGTCGCAAAATCTTCAATGCAAATACAACTGCAGCGACCTCCAAATCATGCGTGGGGTAATTCTGCTCATACGACTTCAACTGCCTCGACGCGTAAGCTATCACCCTTTCTCCTTGCATTAACACGTAACCTACAATCAAAGTGTTATGCTAGAGTTTATATGTACACAATAATAAATCGAAAATTTATATACATATACCTTGCCTATTTTTTGAGGTGTCGCTGTATATCACAAACCCTTCAGTACCGAAGGGTTGTGCCAAGTCTGGTGCCATAGTCAACCTCCTTTTCAATTCTGAAAAACTTTTCTCATAGTCGGAGGTCCACTCGAACTTTGTCTTTTTCTACGTCAGTCTACTTAGAGGAGCCGCGATCCTCGAAAATCCTTCAACGAACTTCCAATAATAACTAGCAAGGCCCAAGAAGCTTCTCACCTCGGTAACGTTCATGGGTCTAGGCCAATCTGTGATCGCTTCAATCTTCTTTGGGTCTACTGTAACACCTTCTTCTGAAACCGCATGACCCAAGAAAGTCACACACTCCTCAGCCAGAATTCGCATTTGTTGAACTTTGCGTACAATTTCTTCTTCCTGAGGATCTCCAACACCTCTCGCAAATGTTCATCGTGTGTCTACTCATCTGGCTAGTACACCAAGATATCATCAATAAAGACCACTATGAACTTGTCTAGCTGGTCTCTGAACACAGTTTTTATCAAGTCCATGAATGCTGCAGTGGCATTTGTCAATCCAAAAGGCATCAGAAGAAACTTGTAGTGCCCATATCTGGTGCGAAACGCCGTCTTAGCCACATCCTCCACCTTGATTCGCAGTTGATGATAACCAGACCAGCGGTCAATCTTCGAATATACCTAGCACCCTTTAATTGATCGAACAGATAGACGATCCTCAGTAGCAGATATTTATCTTTATCATGGTCTTGTTCAGCTTATGATAGTCAATGCATATTCTCATTCTACCGTCCTTCTTCTTTACCAACAAGACCGGTGCTCCCTAAGGCGAAACATTGGGTCTTGAAATTTCATGTCTAGCAATTCCTGTGGCTGCTCCTTAAGATCCTTTAACTCCACTGGTGCCATTCTATATGGTGCCTTCGAGATCGGTTCTACCCCCGGTATCAAGTTAATCTCGAACTACTCGGTGGCAACCCAGGTAACTCATCAGGAAAAACATCCTTAAATTCTTTTACCACTGGAATATCGTCAATAGATGGCATCCCTTGATCATCATTTAGAGCGTACACTAGAAATCCCTTGCCTTCTTTCTTCAATGCCTTGTATGCTCGTGCTACAGTCAGATAAATGTTGTGAGGAAGCTTCTTCAACTTTTTGTTCCCTTGATATGCATACTCCTACTTGGTACGGTCCTTGAACACAACATGCTTCTGCTTGCAATCAATGTGAGCATAGTATCTGGCCAACCAATCCATGCCCAAGATAACGTCGAAGTCGCTCATTTGAATTGGTAGCAATGCAACATCAAAACCCATGATCCCCCAACTCTAATTTGCAATTCTTGAACAGCTGATGAGAGACGGTCACTTGGTTCCCAGCTGCTAACACACAGTACAGAGTGTCTAGCCATTCAGGACAACTCTGGAGGTTCTTGACAAACCTCTTGGCAACAAAAGAGTGGCTCGCACCACTATCAAATAGAATGTTTGTCGGGACTTTGTTTACAAAGATAGCACCTAAAATTTTAAGGTTTCAAATATCGAACTGCATTTATACAATTGTAATCAAGAAAAAAATCATAAATAAAAGTACATGTCATCATATCATTGGCTCCCTGAACGTTGATGTCCGTCATCACATGGACCCATGCATTAGGACGTGGTCGGCTTCTCTGATTCTACTGCGTAGCTACCTTCAGTGGTACTCTCCGCTGCTTAGGACAATCCTTCATCATGTGGCCGACTTTGTCACATATAAAGCAAGCTCATGTCTTCCTCCAGCACTCTCCATTGTGTCGTCGTCCGCATGCTGGACAAATAGGGACCTCCATCTGCTGAGCTCTCCTAGGCTGTAGTTACGGCTGCTGCTGCTGTCACGGCAGCTTGGGTCTGAATGGCTGACCCCCTGACTGTCGTCATGGCATCTTAACCCATCTGCCAGATCTACATCCACTGCTCTCCTCCCTTGGCCTCTTATTCTTCTCTTCTGCTGCCATCCCTTGCAGATCATCCTCAACTCTGTGGCACGCCTCTAGCAACTCACCAAAGTTCCTTGCATTGAAATTCACTATCCCAGAACGAATGCGAGTTAAGACCTGTCTTGAACTTCAACATCTTTAGTCTGGATCTGCCATAGTAGAAGGAACAAACCGCCCTAGAGCATGAAATATGTCGGCATACTCTGCTACAGACATGCTTCCCTGAGTCAGTGCCTGGAACGCTGTCATTTTCTGTAGCAACGCCGTCGCCATAACATAATACCTCTGGAACTCCTGTCTGAAATGGTCCCAAGTAACTAGCTGCGGTAGATTCAGCACTGCTCTATTCCACCATTCCTCAGCCTCGCCCAGTAGAAATGATGTCACAACATCAACCTTATGCTCATCTGGTACCTGTAGTAGCCGCAAATTATTCTTAACCTCCTTCATCCATGCCTCCGCCTCATCTAAATCAGAGCTCCCCTTAAAGGTTAGAATGTGAGCTTTCTTCATCTTTTGATAATAATACCTGATGCCCAACTGTGGCGGTGGAGGAGGCGACAGTGCCTGATACTGTTGCTGCTGCTGATGAGCCAGCACCTGCGCCATCGTCATCAGCGCATCAGTCAAAGCTTGGGGTAACACATTCTGTCCACCATTGTTGCCATTTCCGTTGTTATCTCTTCTGGGTGGCATTATGATTACAACAATAGAGTTGCACAATATACCAACATTAAAAAAACTTCAAATAATTAACTGGAAACTATGATGGTCATGGTAAGGTGAACGAAAGGCAAATTTTAAAACTTAATGAAATTATCAAATGCCTATTATGAGCCACGTATGCGTGCCTTACCCAATCATCACTTAAGTCTAATGTCCAAAAATTAATTCTAAAGTCAATACTAAATATCAAAACATTTAAACCTAAATAATGACTTAGGGGTAAAATTGTAATCTTAGCTTCTAAGATCATGGCCTACATCTACGTTTCTACTATAGATCTAGAGCCATGCTCTGATACCACCAGTAGCGACCCGTCTCGAGCCCTAGTATTTAAAATGACTCACCTGTCGTATTTAGCTAAGGAAATACAAGACGTTCAAAACGATACAAAAACACTCAACAACGTGACGCAAGTCGTTGTCGGCGAAAGTCAAAATAAACCTCGAAATCATCATAAATAATAATTTGGTAAAGTCTGGACAACATAAAAAAATAGTACAACAGTCTTACACAACCGAAGGTAATAAACTAAATCTGAACATACGTAAATGTCAAATCTATAACGTGTCATGACTAAATCCCCATAGATATCCTCGTAGAGCCTCGCCTCGAAAACCTCATTCCTGATCATCCTCAATGTAAACAAACTCGTACTCTGATCATCTGAAAAATAATGAGAAAGTATAGTATGAGTGACACTTCACCCAGCAAGTAAGCTTACCATATTTACCATGGAATCATACACGCAGAAGCAAGGGTTATAAAAATAAATAACAGTATAGGAAATAACATGCTTCTTGTTCGCAAATGAAATTACCAAATTTACCCCTAAACATGCAAAAACATAACCAACAGATAAAGCCAACAAAGTCACGTATCGTAAACCAATCAAAAGTTAGTCCAAGTCAGTATATAATGCAATTTTTCAAAATCGATGCAATGCCAAGTCAAAACCAAAATTTCCAATGTCCAAAACCAAAGTCCGAATCCAAATCCGATTAAACCGGTCCAAAGTCGATATCCAAATCCAAATTCAATGCATTGGCTATAGCACTTTCCCTACAAGTGGCTTATACGGGAAGACTTAGGAATTGATTCCCTAATAGTTAATATGCCCCGGCGCTCTATATCAAAATAGACAATATGCCGAGGCCCGTAATGGCGGGCAATATGTCCAAGCGCTCTATATCAAATAGACAATATGCTCGGACGCTCCGTTTGTCTGGAATCAGTCTAGCTTAAAAATATATTTCATGTTGTAGGGTGAATTTTCAAAATATGCACTGCAATTTTAAAAATTCCAAGATTTTTCAAAAAGATTCGATATAAATATGATTGATATTAACGACATACATATACTAAAACTTCGAAGTACATATTGTTAGGTCTGAAACACACTCTAGAGGGGGGGTTGAATAGAGTGTTTGATAACTTTGCAGAATTTTCTTGTTTGGCTCAACTCAAATGGAATTCAAAATCAAAGCAAGAATGGGAGATGAGAAGTAATGAATGTGTACACCGGACATAGAATGATTCGAATCATAAATGATTCTACTCCACTACCACTTTGTTGCCAAAGTGGATTTTCAACAACTACTCCACTTTTTAAAGCTAATAAGAACAACCACAGCAAAATTACACTAACACCTTAGTGTAAGCAACCACAACAGCAACTTCATGCACAAAATACACTTGTGCAACTACAGCAACTACAGCTATAGCAAGAACAACTTCTTGCTATCTCACAACTTCCACAAAGTTCTCTCAAGAACTTTCTCAGGGTGGGTTGAAGGAAATAGTAAGATTCACACTTTCTCACTAGTCTAAACACAAGCAAGAGATGAAATATTTATGGTTCCTCTTTTGTTAGACTCTCTATCCCTCAATATACAACAATGAAGAACAAAGAAAGGCTTAACAAGCTTTAAGCACTTTTACAAATATGAGAGAAGTATACTACAATCAATGATAAAGCTTGATGATGGTGAAAATGTATTTTTACCTCATCCAAGATTCTTCTATTTGTAGGAGTTCACCACGTTTTTGGAGCCTTCATTATGTCTTTAAGCCAATCTCCAAGTCTTGAAAAATTGAAAATAGCCTTTAGCCACCCTATGGAGTGATTTGATCCCCAATAGCCACCCTAGAGAATCTTAGCCATGGATAAAAGAGTCAATGAAGCATGTAGTATGTTGGAGTAAAGTCCACAAGAAATTTGAGCAAGATTGGAGAGAGAAAAAAAACATAAATCTCCCTTGAATTTTGTTACAATGTTCAAAAAAATTGAATTCTGCAGTACATCGATCAATCGATGTCTCTTACTTGAGAGACTGATGTATACATCGATCGATGGATGTCTCATACCTTAGAGATCGATGTTTCACAGAAAGTTCCAGGTTTGATCTTTCATACATCGATCGATTGATTCTGTTCTTCTAGAGATCGATGTGTTCATCGATCAATCGATGTTAATGATTTTAGAGATCGATGTCTCATAGAAGGTTCTTGGGCTTGATCTGTCATACATCGATCGATCGATGTCTCTTCTTCAAGAGACTGATGTATACATCGATCGATCGATATCCCACAGTTTAGAGATTGATGTCTCACAGTGTGTTTTTCACATTTTACTTCAAATTCGAAGTGTTAATGTCTTTTTCAAAGCATTTTTTGACTTTATTAAAACACTTCATATCTCAACAATCTCCCCCTTTTTAATGATTTCAAAACCGAGACTTTTGTAAAGATGTTTTTTTTATCAAAAAATATGTTTAAGCTACCCAAAAGTTTCAAAAACTTGGAATTTCAATCTCCCCCTTTGTCCATGCATTTTATGCTTCCCCTTACATTATGAACTAAGTGATTATGTCCAAAAACTCCCCCTTCAACATATGTGCTAAGTGACATACAAATACCAATGTGCTTTATTTCATAGCAAGCAAAATGCATCTAAGGTATCACTCAAGCATGTTCATTTGTATATTTAGCAATATCAAGCAAACTATACCAAGTTACCTTAATGTACTTCTCAAGCTTTATCTGCATATCAAGCAATCTTGAGCAAAGTAAGATATACCAATGTACCTTAATATACTCCTCAAGCGAGCAAAGTAAGATATACCAATGTACCTTAATCTACTCCTCAAGCACTCAAGCATGCTCTTCTTCTCAAGCTTCATTTGCACATCAAGTAAAAGAATCAAGCATACCAAGCAAAGCATATCAAGCAAAAAAGCAAAAGCAAAGTATATCAAGCAAACAAATGTACCTTAATCTACTCCTCAAGCACTCAAGCATGCTCTTCTTCTCAAGCTTCATTTGCACATCAAGTAAAACAATCAAGCATACCAAGCAAAGCATATCAAGTAAAAAGCAAAAGCAAAGCATATCAAGCAAAATACTTCTCCCCTTTTTTGAAATTATCAAAAACCAGTAAACTAAAGAGGAATTAGATATGATAGTTATAAAACATAATAGAGTTAAACAAAGAGAGAAATGATAGTTATTCTACGCTAGAAGTACTACGAGACACGGGGATAAAGGAATGCTAGTTCTAATCCTCGTCCGATGAGTAAGCTAAGCCTGGGATGCATGCCTTTATCTTGGCTTTGAACCTTGCAAATTTGTTTTTCAAGGTTCCCACTTCGTGCTGAAGCTCTAAAACTTGTTGTAGTTCTGGAATGCTCATGCTAGGCCCTCCTCGTGGCCCTTCTGCAGCTTCTGGAATCGGAATTTGTATATCATCTGGTGCTATTTCTTATTCGGGTGCAGGTGGAGGAGCCACATTTTCCTCTTCATCCTCATCTTCTTGTTCCATGCCTCTTCGTGTCTCTTTTCTTGATTTGTTGGATGTTGATTTTGTCGTAGTAGTCTTTAACCAAAATTTTCTCTACATTCGAATCATCAAGCTCGATACCCGACTTTCGAAGCATATAGTAGATGTGATTGGCATATGGAAGGGCTTTGGACTTTTTGGTGGCGGCTTCTGTAACATTTTCCATGAAAATCTCACCAAAGTTGAGTTGCTCCCTACTGGCAGTTCTATATGCAATATAGAAATCAAGGTTGCTCAGGAGTTTTGCCGACTTGCCATTAATACAAAAAGTAATTATGGCAGTTAACACCTTATATACCAATGGCATGTCATTTGTATTTTTGGTAGGATAGAAACCAAGAAAGCTCTTAACATGCTCCTCACTAACTTTCCATTTATACTCATCCCAATGCCAAACCTCAAATGAATCAAGACCGTCATTCGGTACCTCGATATGTTCAACAAATGGTCTCAACTGAACATTCGCATGTTGCCCATCAATTATAGTATTTAATGACTGAGGGAAACCATTCAAGTACTCAACCCATAGATTAGCATAGAAAAGTCTAGTGTACCTCTTAGACATTTTGTTCATCTCACTTCCAGTCCAAAGATTTCTCCAATTTTGAACATCTATCTAATCAATGATTGGACCTAACTTATTGTTAGAGGCAATGTCCTCTAATTGTAACAGTTTCCATAGAACAAAGACTCTCTCAGAATTTTCCCATTCCATGAACAATTCTTGAGCTCTAAGAGATATGTAAGCAAAGGTACCTGTTCCAAAGGGTTCATCCAGGACTCCTTCGATATTTCTCTTGATCCAAGGAAAGTTTTGATAGGTGAGATTGCTCCTAATTTGGCTCAGTTCACCAGCTTGACTTAAATCCACATGTCTAGGCCTAGTTCCTCCACTCCTAGGTTGAGTAGGGGCTTGTGACCTAAAGAGTGCCCTTGTTGGACATGGCTTGATCCTTCTTCTTCAAGTTGAGAGGCTCTAGCCTTCTTAGGAGTGTGCTTGGACTTGGGCATTTTCGAATTGAAGGGTCTAGGGTTTAAAAAAATGAGCACTAATTAAAGGAAGGAAGATAATGTAGTGGAGTTATCAAAGATGGAATTTTTGATGAAGAAATGGAAGAATTTCAGAAGAAAACATAAGAGGGGGTCGGATTTGGGTAGAAAATCACCACAGAGGGTTTGTGGAAGTTGAAGATTTTATTTTTGATGAAAAGAGGAATGAAATCTACGTTTTTAATCGACTACAGAGGTTTTGAAATCGCTTCGATCGATCGATGTATACATCGATCTCTCAGGTAGGTACCTCGATCGATCGATGTACCTGTTTTTCTGAAATTTGATTTTCTTACTCCTTAAGCATTGTTTATCATTCCTAGTCTTGTTCTAATTGATTCAAAGATCTCGGTAGGGAGTGACTTGGTAAAGATATCCGCTAGTTGGTCATTGGTTGGAACAAATTCAACGCATACCTATACTTTTTGAATGCAGTCCCTTATAAAGTGATGCCTCACTTCAATATATTTGGTCCTACTATGGTGTACCGGGTTTTGAGCTATACTTATGGATGATGTGTTATCACATAAGATGAGGACTTTATCAAGCTTAACATTAATATCATTTAAGGTGTTGATCATCCAAAGTAGTTGTGCATAACACGAAACTGCTGATACATATTTGGATTTTGTCGTTGAAAGTGACACATTATTTTGTTTCTTAGAAAACCAAGAAACTAAGCAATCTCCAAGAAATTGACATGTCCCAGAGGTACTTTTTCTATCAACTAGGTTTCCGGAGTAGTCGGAGTCAATATACTCTCTTAAATCAAAGCATCCATTTTTGGGATAAAACAAGCCAAAGTTTAAAGTTCCTTTCAAATACCTAAAGATACGTTTAATGGCAGCTAGATGCGATTCCTTAGGCATACTTTGAAATCTAGCACATAAACACACAACACGCAAAATATCTGGTCTACTAGCGATCAAACAAAGTAAACTATCAATCATCATCATCATCATCATCATCCGGACCCAGCATATCCCAACGACAACAAAAGCTATCATTAGGGTCTGGGGAGGGTAAGTGGTGGGCAGACAATACCTCTATCCCAAGGGATAGAGAGTCTGCTTCTAGTGAGACCCCCGACTTTATATGTACCTGCATAAATGACATGATAATAGAGATATGCTGTGCTAGTGTGTTAGTGAGGAATTTCAAGAAATACAAAGAAAGGACTTCCGATATTAAAATACAAATCACGTGTATATATACGTGTAATGTAAAACAACGGTATAACATACGCAACCAAGTCGAAAGTCAACCTAAAACGTAGATAGTGTCTACGCCTATCTATGTCCCTAAATATATTCTAAATTGTCCCTATATATGACCTATATCTTGTTAACCTTAATCTTATGTCTCCATGAACTCCTATCCTGGACCATGTCCTCAGAGAGGTGCAAATCTAGTAAGTCGTGCCTTATCTGCTCATCCCAAGTCAGTTTGGGTCTACCTTTACTCCTGTTCCCCTCTATAATGAGCTTTCAATTGATCTGACCGACGTCGTTGTCTGTCTCCGCTTGACATGCCCAAACCATCTCATTCTGCCCTCCCGTATCTTATCTGCTATAGTAGCCATGCATAACCCTTCTCGAAACACCTCGTTTCTGATCTGGTCTAGCCTTCTATGCCCACACATCAACCGGCTTTCCTTTTTCATCTTTGTCAAGCTTTGTACTTGTACTCATTGGTGTGCTCACACTTCTTCCACCCTCAAACTTGTATTTCTTGAGTAAATCCTTTGTATACTTTGTTTGAGATATGTATACTCCATCTTGAGTTTGCTTGATTTGAAGACCAAGGAAGTAAGTGAGTTCACCCATCATGCTCATCTCAAAATCTCCTTCCATCAATTTAGCAAAATGCTCACAAAGAGAATCATTAGTAGCACCAAATATAATATCATCCACATAAATTTGAATAAGCAATTGATTGTTTCCTTGTTCTTTAATAAAAAGAGTAGTGTCGACTATTTGTCTTGAAAACTCATTTTCAAGTGAGAAGTTACTTAATCTTTCATATCATGTCCTAGGAGCTTGTTTAAGTCCATAAAGAGCCTTTTTGAGTTTAAATACATGATTTGGATAATCATGATTTTCAAACCCCGGTGGTTAAGCCGCATACACCTCTTCATGAATTATCCCATTCAAGAATGCAGATTTCACATCCATTTGATATATTTTGAAATCCTTATTGCATGCATATGCTAATAGCATCCTAATAGCTTCTAACCTAGCTAGGGGGCGAAGGTCTCATCATAGTCTATGCCTTCTTCTTGTCTATATCCTTGAGCTACTAACCTAGCTTTGTTTCTAGTGATGTTTCCTTTATCATCCATTTTGTTTCTAAATACCCTTTTAGTGCCAATTATAGGGTGATCACTAGGTTTAGCTACAAATTTACAAACGTCACTTCTTTCAAATTAATTTAGCTCTTCTTGCATGGCTAATACCCAATCTTCATCGTTTATAGCCTCCTTTATATTTTTAGGCTCAACTTGTGAAATGAAGACATTTTCTTTAAATTTTCTTCTTGTCAGTATGTCTTTTCTTGTTTCACCTAGTATTAGTTCTTTTGGATGATCTTTCTAATACTTATATGAATCCGCTAAATTTGAAGTATCTCCTCCTACTTCTTCATCTTCAATCTTAGGTTCAAGTGGATCAATCTTAAGGTCAATGATAATATTACCTTTTGGATTTTCAAATTTTTCTATATGACTTACTTGAATTATTTCCTCCTCATCATTAATGCTTGGTTCATCCTTAATAAATTCACTAAACTTGACATGAATTGACTCTTCTACATTCATGCTCCTTTTATTATATACTCTACATGCTTTGCTATTTTGAGCATATCCCATAAAGATTCCTTCATCTTCTTTGAAATCGAGTTTATCCAAGTTATCTTTAGTGTTAAGCATAAAACAATTACAACCAAATACCTTGAAATAACCAATATTTTGTACTCTACCTTTCCAAAGCTCATAAGGAGTCTTTTTGAGAGAAGGTCTCAAATAAACTCTATTGATCACATGACAAGCGGTTTTTACCGCTTCGGCCCAAAATACTTGGGTAGCTCAAATACATTTAGCATGGCTCTACTCATTTCTTGAAGTGTTCTATTTTTCCTTTCCGCAACACCATTTTGTTGAGGAGTTCTTGGAGCCGAGAAATCGTGTCCATACCCTTTGGATACACAAAATTCTTGAAACTCATCATCAAACTCACCACCTCTATCACTTCTAGTTTCCTTAATTGTGTCTTCTTTTTTATTTTCTAGTCTCCTACAAAGCTTTATAAAACTCTTGGCATGCATCATTCCTTTTAGTTAAGAATATTACTCACGTGTACCTAGAGAAGTCGTCTACCACCACAAAGTGTAGAGAAAAAGGGGTTTCAGTGATTTTCAAATACATGATTTAAATGTGCACAAAAACGAGCATAAGATAAATGTGCATGATATTGCTTATTACTTGCCTTATATAGTTCATATATTATGTTGCCGTACTAACAAGCCATGAAGCTACAAAGCTTACATCAAATGGCAAACATTTGTTGTGTTTATACTATTTTCAGGTGCCACCATTAATGAAATAAACTAGTTCATTAAGTGAAGTACTTAGTTAATTAAACTAAGTAGTTCATTAAAGGAAGCTACATTTGGAAAAGGCACAAAGGCAACAAGGCTAAGAAAGGAAAGTCTCCTCCTCCTCATTTATCACTCATATACACGCCTACATACATATATAAATATATATTTTCAGATTTTTTTTGAAAGGCACATACACATGTATTCCAACGTACTACCGACACGTTATATATTTTACGTACGTACGTTAACGTCACACCACTATACTCAACTCATATTTATGAGTATATTCAGGTCTTATATCAATTGATATAAGTCATGGTGATGAAAAATTAAATACGACACGTTAGAAGGTTCTAAACCGAAAATTTTCGTATCGGGCGAATACCGAAACTTTGCCAACGTGTCACGTACTTGCCATAAATAGATGTTCAGCCCCTGCACCTCAAAAAGCATTATTAATTTCGTGGCTATGATGATATTTTCAGCTATAAAATCATTCCATGTTGGCACACACAAATCACCCCACATTAAGGCCAAATTGTGGAGATTCCAATTTCAATTTTGTCACATGTCTAGGCGCCACTTTAGACCAGTCAAGTGCTGAGAATTAAAGTTTATATTATATATATTATGTGTAACATAATATATATAACATGTGCAAAAAGTTGGAATTTAATTAGATAAAAATCGGGTAATCGATAAACATCGAAAATTCGGTTTTCTACATACACAATACATGGAACATTTTGGCACATCATACGACACGTATCTAGACACTTTTTACATATGTCATACATCTTAAAGTGTTCTAGAAAATTAAACTAAGGGCTGATTGGAATATAACATGTGTGTATTATTAAATGTGCACTATTTTACAAAGTTAGCAAAAATAAATTTCAGCACATGCATATACATGTATACACGCCTATTCCAGCTGAGATGGAGCCTATGTGGAGCCTTGTTAGCATATTGATTGGTCAAGAATCAATCATACAATGTTGGTGAATTAAAAAAAGAAGCCACAAATGGTAAGGTTTCAAACTTTGTCTCATTTGAAACACATGCTGAAAATTTCAGCATGTTGAAATATTGCTGGCCGAAATTTTCAATTAAAATGCAAATATTTTGTGTCTTCAATTATGTGATTAATTGGAAGATATTTTGGCAGCATTTTGAATAAGTTTCAAAGCCATAAAGTGTGATATCTTATATATCACACATGCTGAAATTTTTCAGCATGTATAGAATATGTCTCGGCCAAATTTATGGTCATAAGGGTGTCAAAATTTCATTTCCAATTTGATAAGGATATTTGTCATCAATTGATGATTTATTTCAAAAAGAAAAATCAAAGAAAAATGGAAGTATTTTGAACTTTACCACCATGTATCACATGCTTAAAATTCAGCATGGTAATCACTCATTATGGCCGATTTTTATCCTTGTGTGGGAGGAATTTTGTCTTGCAAAATTTATGTGACAATCTTGTGGATTATGGAAATTATTCCATGTTGATTTTGGCACATGTTTTGAGTGAAATATTCAGATTTTCTGAGTCATCAAATGGTGACAACATTCAACCTATCATGAAGTGCCAAGTAAGCAAAGCTTAAATGATCATCCAATGAGAAGATGCCAAGTAAGCAAGATCATGTCACATTGATGCCTTACATTCTCTCAAGGACTTAGAAGACAATTTTCAAGAAGGGAAGGGCCTAAAGGGGACGGCTGCAATGTGTTAAAAAGGAAGGAGATGAGCAAAAGCAAAAGACAAGAACAAGTGTTGCAAGTTGAAAGATCAAAAGTGTTCTAGCCTTCTTCTTCTACACTCTCTTTCTTTCTTCTTCTTGAAAGCCTATTGTATTTATATTCTTGTCCTTGAATAAGCTTGTAATATACCACCACATACTCTTTATCTTTGTAAAAGATTGATCAAGGTGTGATCAATCTTCATTCTTGCAAGGTGGTGGTGTTCGTGCAAATTCTATTCATCGTACAAGGTTTGTAAAGGGTTGGAGTTGGTGTGTAACTCCATCAACTCTGTGGTAAGGTGTATTTGTGTTATGCGACTAGTGTGAACCAAGGAAGGTGTTCACTGGAATAGGTTGTTTATAACCGAACCAGTATAAAATTCTCGGTGTCATTTACTTTCAGCATTTATATTCTGTTTCTGCACTGTTTACTCGTTTTGTTCGCATTCGTAAAAATAGTAAACGATTTTCAAAAATCATGAAAACTTCCAGAAAGATAACCACACGTCCTAGGGTTAATTTGGCATAAGTTTCAACCCTTTTGGATAAGTATAAGTCACTCAAACATCCAAAGTTCTGAGACTAGTGCAATCTGATTTTAAGACTTGCAAAGGTTGAGACTTTGAGTGTATTTGACTAACTTCCCGAAAGTATTTTTTTAAAACTGTTTCAACCCTTTCAAATAAAACACATAAGGGGTCAGTGGTAAAAATTTCAGAGCAATTGGAGTTAAGAACAAATAGGAATAAATTGTTCAAAACAGTCTACCGTTTCTGGTAGATTCGCGCAATCTGACCACCAACGATTTTTGAAGGGGTTAAATGTTGAATTTAAATTTGAAATTCTTAGGAGACCCTCATAACATCTGAGGCTAAGTTCTCTCAAAATTTCAGAATTTTTGGAGACCTATAACCTAGTTTTAAAAAATTTTAAAACTGGTCCTGAAAACAGAATCTGTTTTCAGAAGTTGAGTTGTTTAGTTTTAAACAAATTTTAAAAACCACACTTTCTGCACCACCTATTCAATCCCCCTTCTAGTAGTGCCTTGAAGATCCTACAAGTGGAATCAGAGTGCAGGAACACTCAAAACAAAAGGATCCAACGATCTACGTGAGACGGCATCCACTAGCTATAACACCGTGCAAGAAGGAATGTCAACCATAAAGCCTCCTCTTTTTGACGGTGAGTCTTTCATTCAATCGAAGGTAAGAATGAAACTTTTCTTTATGGCAATAGACATTGATCTTTGGTCGATTATAGAAGATGGTCCTTTTGCTCCATCTAAGTTATCCACCGTAGACGGAGTCACTCTAGAAGTTGTTAAATCTAGACAAGAATATACAAGTGATGATAAAAAGAAACTTAGCATGAATGCTAGGGCTATGCAATTGCTCTTAAATGGTTTAAGTAAGAGTGAGTCTAGTTATGTCTCAAACTGTTCTAGTGCACAAGAAATGTGGAGAATACTCGAAATGAAATACGAAGGCACTAGTCAAGTAAAAGAGTCAAAGATAAACATGCTTATGTCCACACTTGAATCGTTTAAATTATTTCCTAATGAATCTATTGTTGATATGGATCTTCGTTTGACTAACATCTACAATTCTCTTGAGTCTCTTGGTAAAGCTTTTGCCATGCAGGAAAAAGTACAGAAAGTCTTACGAAGCCTTCCAGCCGAGTGGGACTCTAAAGTAACGGCAATAGAAGAAAGCAAAGAGACTAAATCGATTAAGATGGAAGAACTAATTGGATCACTTAAGGTATATGAAAGCAAACTTGCTTTAAGACATTCTGAGTCCATTTCTAATAATGATAGGGCTATAGCATTTAAATCAAATGAATACGTATTAGATGATAGTGACATAGATTCTGATGATGAGGACTTAATCACGATGGCTAAAAGATTCAGAAAAATATTGAGAAAATCGATTAAACATAAGTCTACCTCATCTAAGGATCATAAAAATAAGAATAAGGAAATAAAGTGCTATGAATGCGGCAAACTTGGACATCTATCATATGAATGCCCTAATAAAGAAAAACAAACAAACAAATACCCTGACAAGGATCGGAACAAGAATAGACTCGTCTCAGAACCTAAACAAAGGAGAAAAGCCTTCAAAGCCTCCACTTGGAGTGACACATCCGACTCTGAGACTGATGATACAGAAGAACACAAGGCACAAGTATGCTTTACATTTAAAGCATCAAATGAGGTATCTTCCGACTCTGATTCTGATTCTGAATGTTCTTATGATGATTTATTTAGTCAATATTTAGAATTGCATAAGTTCTCAAATACTCTTGCAAAAGAAAAGAAGCGATTAATTGAAGACAAGAAATTGTTAGAATCTTCTAACAAAGATCTCGTGTCTCAATTAAACGATTCAAAATAAGAGTCATCATGCATTATAAATTCATTAAAGTCTGAGATTTCATATTGACATCCGAGAACATTGAATTGAAATCCGAGCTTTCAAACTTGAAATCAAGGAATGTGGATGTAGGGAAAAGGTGAAACAATTTGACACAAGAAAAAACATGCTAGATCACATTATTTCTTCTCAAAAGCATGATAGTGACAAAACCGGACTAGGATACGTTGAGAAAAGTAAGCCACAGAATAAACCAACCAAATTCATCCCATCTAAGAAAATAGATGCATCAAAGACATATGTGGCATCTAAGAAGACGCATAGGGCTTTTCTTATGACATCTCAACGTGCTTCTTCTTCACATCATGCAAAATATAATTATCTGCCATATAGATATAAGAAGAAACAAGTGATGCATACGCGACACTCATATCACAAAAATGCATTTAGATCACGTCCCGTGTGTGCAAACCGAAATGCTTATCAAAAACAGAAACCATACTACATGCATGATGGGATTCTTGGCCAAAGGCCAAACGCATTTGTCCCTAACATATATTATGTTGCGTTCTCATCACCTTTCTCACCTTTTGGAAGACCTAGAAATTTCACCCAAATTTGGGTACCAAAAGGGACATTTTCAAAGGGTTCAATAAATAACCCTTACGAATGCACGTTATATGAAATGCATGATTTTTTCTTTTCATCTTTACAGGCATCTTTTGATTTACTTTTCAAAATAAAGGGGAGAGATAGCATGATTTAAGGGGGAGAGAGATAATAATTGCATAAATTAAGGGGGAGCGACTCGGAATTTAAAATTCAAGTTTTGATTTTATGCATAATTGAAGGGGGAGCGATAGGATTTAAATCATGAGTATAGGTTATTTTGAAAATCATCAAAAGGGAGAGATTGTAGAGAAAAAGGGGTTTGAGTGATTTTCAAATACATGATTTAAATGTGCACAAAAACGAGCATAAGATAAATGTGCATGATATTGCTTATTACTTGTCTTAGATAGTTCATATATTATGTTGCCGTACTAACGAGCCATGAAGCTACAAAGCTTACAACAAATGGCAAACATTTGTTGTGTTTATACTATTTTCAGGTGCCACAATTAATGAACTAAGCTAGTTCATTAAGTGAAGTACTTAGTTAATTAAACTAAGTAGTTCATTAAAGGAATCTACATTTGAAAAAGGCACAAAGGAAACAAGGCTAAGACAGGAAAGTCTCCTCCTCCTCATTTATCACTCATATACACGCATGCATACATATATAAATATATATTTTCAGATTTTTTTAAAAAGGCACATACACATGTATTCCAACGTACTACCGACACGTTATATATTTTACGTACGTACGTTAACTTCACACCACTATACTTAACTCATATTTATGAGTATATTCAGGTGTTATATCAATTGATATAAGTCATGGTGATGACAAATTAAATACGTCAAGTTAGAAGGTTCTAAACCAAAAATTGTTGTATCGGGCGAATACCGAAACTTCGCCAACATGTCATGTACTTGCCATAAATAGACGGCCAGCCCCTACATCTCAAAAATCATTATTAATTTCGTGGATATGATGATATTTTCAGCTATAAAATCATTCCATGTTGGCACACACAAATCACCCCACATTAAGGCCAAATTGTGGAGATTCCAATTTCAATTTTGTCACATGTCTAGGCGCCACTTTAGACCAGCCAAGTGCTGAGAATTAAAGTTTATATTATATATATTATGTGTAACATAATATATATAACATTCGCAAAAATTTGGAATTTAATTAGATAAAAATCGGGTAATCGATAAACATCGAAAATTCGGTTTTCTAAGTAAACAATACATGGAACATTTTTGGCACATCATACGACACGTATCTAGACACACTTTACATATGTCATACATCTTAAAGTGTTTTAGAAAATTAAATTAAGGGCTGATTGGAATATAACATGTGTGTATTACTAAATGTGCACTATTTTACAAAGTTAGCAAAAATAAATTTCAGCACATGCATATACATGTATACACGCCTATTCCAGCGGAGATGGAGCCTATGTGGAGCCTTGTTAGCATATTGATTGGTCAAGAATCAATCATACAATGTTGGTGAATTAAAGAAAGAAGCTACAAATGGTAAGGTTTCAAACTTTGTCTCATTTGAAACACATGATGAAAATTTCAGCATGTTCAAATATTGCTGGACAAAAGTTTCTATTAAAATGCAAATATTTGGTGTCTTCAATTATGTGATTAATTGGAAGATATTTTAGAAGCATTTTGAATAAGTTTCAAATCCATAAAGTGTGATATCTTATATATCACACATGCTGAAATTTTTCAGCATGTGTACAATATGTCTTGGCCGAATTTATGGTCATAAGGGTGTCCAAATTTCATTTCCAATTTGATAAGGATATTTTCCATCAATTGATGATTTATTTTAAAAATAAAAATCAAAGAAAAATGGAATTATTTTGAACTTTACCACCATGTATCACATGCTGAAAATTCAGCATGGTAATCACTCATTATGGCCGATTTTTATCCTTGTGTGGGAGGAATTTTGTCTTGCAAAATTTATGTGACAATCTTGTGGATTATGGAAATTATTGTATGTTGATTTTGGCACATGCTTTGAGTGAAATATTCAGATTTTCTGAGTCATCAAATGGTGACAACATTCAACCTATCATGAAGTGCCAAGTAAGCAAAGCTTAAATGATCATCCAATGAGAAGATGCCAAGTAAGAAAGATCATGTCACATTGATGTCTTACATTCTCCCAAGGACTTAGAAGACAATTTTCAAGAAGGTAAGGGCCTAGAGGGGACGGCTGCAATGTGTTGAAAAGGAAGGAGATGAGCATAAACAAAACACAAGAACAAGTTTTGCATGTTGAAAGATCAAAAGTGTTCTAGCCTTCTTCTTCTACACTCTCTTTCTTTCTTCTTCTTGAAAGCCTATTGTATTTATATTCTTATCCTTGAATAGGCTTTTAATATACCACCACATACTCTTTATCTTTGTAAAAGATTGATCAAGGTGTGATCAATCTTCATTCTTGCAAGGTGGTGGTGTTCGTGCAAATTATATTCATCGTACAAGGTTTGTAAAGGGTTGGAGTTGGTGTGTAACTCCATCAACTCTGTGGTAAGGTGTATTTGTGTTGTGTGACTAGTGTGAACCAAGGAAGGTGTTCCTTGAAGACTGGAATAGGTTGTTTATAACCGAACCAGTATAAAATTCTCGGTGTCATTTACTTTCAGCATTTATATTCTGTTTCTGCACTGTTTACTCGTTTTGTTCGCATTCGTAAAAATAGTAAACGATTTTCAAAAATCACAAATATTTACAGAAAGATAACCGCACGTCCTAGGGTTAATTTGGCACAAGTTTCAACCCTTTTGGATAAGTATAAGTCACTCAAACATCCAAAGTTCTGAGACTAGTGCAATCTGATTTTCAGACTTGCAAAGGTTGAGACTTTTAGTGTATTTGACTAATTTCCCGAAAGTATTTTTCAAACCTGTTTCAACCCACTGAAATAAAACACATAAGGGGTCACTGGTTAAAATTTCAGAGCAATTGGAGTTAAGAAAAAATAGGAATAAATTTTTCAAAACAGTCTACCGTTTCTGGCAGATTCGCACAATCTGACCACCAACAATATTTGAAGAAGTTAAAGGTTGAATTTTAATTTGAAATTTTTAGGAGACCCTAATAACATCTGAGGCTAAGTTCTCTCAAAATTTCAGAATTTGTGGAGACCTATAACCTGGTTTTAAAAACGTTTTAAAACTGGTCCTGAAAACAGAATCTGTTTTCAGAAGTTGAGTTGTTTAGTTTTAAACAAATTTTAAAAACACACTTTCCGCACCACCTATTCAACCCCCCTTCTAGTAGTGCCTTGCAGATCCTACAAGTGGTATCAGAGCGCAGGAACACTCACAACAAAAGGATCCAACGATCTACGTGAGATGGCATCCACCAGCTATAACACTGTGCAAGAAGGAATGTCAATCATAAGGCCTCCTCTTTTTGACGGTGAGTCTTTCATTCAATGGAAGGTAAGAATGAAACTTTTCTTTATGGCAATAGACATTGATCTTTGGTCGATTATAGAAGATTGTCCTTTTGTTCCATCTAAGTTATCCACCGTAGACGGAGTTACTCTAGAAGTTGTTAAATATAGACAAGAATATACAAGTGATGATAAAAAGAAACTTAGCATGAATGCTAGGGCTATGCAATTGCTCTTAAATGATTTAAGTAAGAGTGAGTCTAGTTATGTCTCAAACTGTTCTAGTGCACAAGAAATGTGGAGAATACTCGAAATGAAACACGAAGGCACTAGTCAAGTAAAAGAGTCAAAGATAAACATGCTTATGTCCACACTTGAATCGTTTAAATTATTTCCTAATGAATCTATTGTTGATATGGATCTTCGTTTGACTAACATCTACAATTCTCTTGAGTCTCTTGGTAAAGCTTTTACCATGCAGGAAAAAGTACAGAAAATCTTACGAAGCCTTCCAGCCGAGTGGGACTCTAAAGTAACGGCAATAGAAGAAAGCAAAGAGACTAAATCGATTAAGATGGAAGAACTAATTGGATCACTTAAGGTATATGAAAGCAAACTTTCTTTAAGACATTCTGAGTCCATTTCTAATAATGATAGGGCTATAGCATTTAAATCAAATGAATACATATTAGATGATAGTGACATAGATTTTGATGATGAGGACTTAATCACGATGGCAAAAAGATTAAGAAAAATATTGAGAAAATCGATTAAACATAAGTCTACCTCATCTAAGGATCATAAAAATAAGAATAAGGAAATAAAGTGCTATGAATGCGGCAAACTTGGACATCTATCATATGAATGCCCTAATAAAGAAAAACAAACAAACAAATACCCTGACAAGGATCGGAACAAGAATAGACTCGTCTCAGAACCTAAACAAAGGAGAAGAGCCTTCAAAGCCTCCACTTGGAGTGACACATCCGACTCTGAGACTGATTATACAGAAGAACAAAAGGCACAAGTATGATTTACATCTAAAGCATCAAATGAGGTATCTTCCGACTCTGATTCCAATTCTGAATGTTCTTATGATGATTTATTTAGTCAATATTTAGAATTGCATAAGTTCTCAAAGACTCTTGCAAAAGAAAAGAAGCGATTAATTGAAGAACAAACATGCTAGATCACATTATTTCTTCTCAAAAGCATGATAGTGACAAAACCGGACTAGGATACGTTGAGAAAAGTAAGCCACAAAATAAACCAACCAAATTCATCCTATCTAAGAAAATAGATGCATCAAAGACATATGTGGCATCTAAGAAGACGCATAGGCCATTTCTTATGACATCTCAACGTGCTTCTTTTTCACATCATGCAAAATATAATTATGTGCCATATATATATGAGAAAAAACAAGTGATGCATATGCAGCACTCATATCACAAAAATGCATCTAGATCACGTTCCGTGCGTGCAAACCGAAATGCTTATCAAAAACAGAAACCATACTACATGCATGATGGGATTCTTGGCCAAAGGCCAAACGCATTTGTCCCTAACATATATTATGTCGCGTTCTCATCACCTTTCTCACCTTTTGGAAGACCTAGAAAGGTCACCCAAATTTGGGTACCAAAAGGGACATTTTCAAAGGGTTAAATAAATAACCCTTACGAATGCACGTTATATGAAATGCATGATTTTTTTCTTTTCATCTTTACATGCATCTTTTGATTTACTTTTCAAAAAAAGGGGGAGAGATAGCATGATTTAAGGGGGAGGGAGATACTAATTGCATAAATTAAGGGGGAGCGATTCGGAATTTAAAATTCAAGTTTTTATTTTATGCATGATTGAAGGGGGAGCGATAGGATTTAAATCATGAGTATATGTTATTTTGAAAATCATCAAAAGGGGGAGATTGTAGAGAAAAAGGGGTTTGAGTGATTTTCAAATACATGATTTAAATGTGCACAAAAACGAGCATAAGATAAATGTGCATTATATTGCTTATTACTTGCCTTATATAGTTCATATATTATGTTGCCGTACTAACGAGCCATGAAGCTACAAAGCTTACATCAAATGGCAAACATTTGTTGTGTTTATACTATTTTCAGGTGCCACCATTAATGAACTAAACTAGTTCATTAAGTGAAGTACTTAGTTAATTAAACTAAGTAGTTCATTAAAGGAAGCTACATTTGAAAAAGGCACAAATGCAACAAGTCTAAGAAAGGAAAGTCTCCTCCTCCTCATTTATCACTCATATACACGCCTACATACATATATAAATATATGTTTTGAAGATTTTTTTTAAAAGACACATACACATGTATTCTAACGTACTACCGACACGTTATATATTTTACGTACGTATGTTAACGTCACACCACTATACTTAACTCATATTTATGAGTATATTCAGGTTTTATATCAAGTGATATAAGTCATGGTGATGACAAATTAAATACGACACGTTAGAAGGTTCTAAACCGAAAATTGTCGTATCGGACGAATACCAAAACTTCGCCAACGTGTCACGTACTTGCCATAAATAGATGGCCAGCCCCTACACCTCAAAAATCATTATTAATTTCATGGCTATGATGATATTTTCAGCCATAAAATCATTCCATGTTGGCACACACAAAACACCCCACATTAAGGCAAAATTGTGGAGATTCCAATTTCAATTTTGTCACATGTCTAGGCGCCACTTTAGACCAGTCAAGTGCTGAGAATTAAAGTTTATATTATATATATTATGTTACGTGCAAAAAGTTGGAATTTAATTAGATAAAAATCGGGTAATCGATAAACATCGAAAATTCGGTTTTCTACGTACACAATACATGGAACATTTTTGGCACATCATACGACACGTATCTAGACACTTTTTACATATGTCATACATCTTAAAGTGTTCTAGAAAATTAAACTAAGGGCTGATTGAAATATAACATGTGTGTATTATTAAATGTGCACTATTTTACAAAGTTAGCAAAAATAAATTTCAGCACATGCATATACATATATACACGCCTATTCAAGATGAGATGGAGCCTATGTGGAGCCTTGTTAGCATATTGATTGGTCAAGAATCAATCATACAATGTTGGTGAATTAAAGAAAGAAGCTACAAATGGTAAGGCTTCAAACTTTGTCTCATTTGAAACACATGCTGAAAATTTTAGCATGTTGAAATATTGCTGGCCGAAATTTTCAATTAAAATGCAGATATTTGGTGCCTTCAATTATGTGATTAATTGGAAGATATTTTGAAAGCATTTTGAATAAGTTTCAAAGCCATAAAATGTGATATCTTATATATCACACATGCTGAAATTTTTCAGCATGTGTACAATATGTCTTGGCCGAATTTATGGTCATAAGGGTGTCCAAATTTCATTTCCAATTTGATAAGGATATTTTCCATCAATTGATGATTTATTTCAAAAAGAAAAATCAAAGAAAAATGGAAGTATTTTGAACTTTACCACCATGTATCACATGCTGAAAATTCAGCATGGTAATCACTCATTATGGCCGATTTTTATCCTTGTGTGGGAGGAAATTTGTCTTGCAAAATTTATGTGACAATCTTGTGGATTATGGAAATTATTCTATGTTGATTTTGGCACATGTTTTAAGTGAAATATTCAGATTTTCTGAGTCATCAAATGGTGACAACATTCAACCTATCATGAAGTGCCAAGTAAGCAAAGCTTAAATGATCATCCAATGAGAGATGCCAAGTAAGCAAGATCATGTCACATTGATGCCTTACGTTCTCCCAAGGACTTAGAAGACAATTTTCAAGAAGGGAAGGGCCTAGAGGGGACGGCTGCAATGTGTTAAAAAGGAAGGAGATGAGCAAAAAAAAAGACAAGAACAAGTGTTGCAAGTTGAAAGATCAAAAGTGTGCTAGCCTTCTTCTTCTACACTCTCTTTCTTTCTTCTTCTTGAAAGCCTATTGTATTTATATTCTTGTCCTTGAATAGGCTTGTAATATACCACCACATACTCTTTATCTTTGTAAAAGATTGATCAAGGTGTGATCAATCTTCATTCTTGCTAGGTGGTTGTGTTCGTGCGAATTGTATTCATCGTACAAGGTTTGTAAAGGGTTGGAGATGATGTGTAACTCCATCAACCCTGTGGTAAGTTGTATTTATGTTGTGTGACTAGTGTGAAACAATGAAGTTGTTCCTTGAAGACTAGAGTAGGTTGTTTATAACCGAACCAGTATAAAATTCTTGGTGTCATTTACTTTCAGCATTTATATTCTGTTTCTGCACTGTTTACTCGTTTTGTTCGCATTCATAAAAGTAGTAAACGATTTTCAAAAATCACGAAAATTTCCAGAAACATAGTCACACGTCCTAGGGTTAATTTGGCACAAGTTTCAACCCTTTTGGATAAGTATAAGTCACTCAAATATCCAAAGTTCTGAGACTAGTGCGATCTAATTTTCTGACTTGCAAATGTTGAGACTTTGAGTGTATTTGACTAACTTCCCGAAAGAATTTTTTTAAAACTATTACAACCCTTTCAAATAAAACCCATAAGGGGTCAGTGGTAAAAATTTCAGAGCAATTGGAGTTAAGAACAAATAGGAATAAATTTTTCAAAACAGTCTACCGTTTCTGGCAAATTCGCGCAATCTGACCACCAACAATTTTTGAAGGGGTTAAATGTTGAATTTAAAATTGACATTTTTAGGAGACCCTCATAACATCTGAGGCTAAGTTCTCTCAAATTTTCAAAATTTTTGGAGACCTATAACCTGGTTTTAAAAACGTTTTAAAACTGGTCCTGAAAAAAGAATCTGTTTTCAGAAGTTGAGTTGTTTAGTTTTAAACAAATTTTAAAAACCACACTTTCTGCACCACCTATTCAACCCCCCTTCTAGTTGTGCCTTGCAGATCCTACACAAAGGTGTAACGTTTTCCACCTAGACTTGCCGTACCAATATCCCCATACAAATCCATGTGAAACAATTGTAGAGCTTTGGTGGTGGAGATTTCACTTTTGGGCTTGAAACTTGTTTTAACAGGCTTTGCCTTTTGACAAGTGACACATAATCCATGGTTTGTGAAATTCATTTTTGGAAGACCTTGGACCTTTTCATTTTTAAAAATCTCTTTGAAATTTTTAAAACTAATATGTCCAAGTCGTCTATGCAATAGTTGAGTCAAATCATTTTTGGCAACTAGGCAAGAAATATTTTGTGATATCAAATCATGTGTGCTAAATTTGTAAACATCATTTTTCCTTATAGCCTTAAAAACAATGTTATTGTTCTTTTTCACGATGCATTTCCTTTTCACAAATTCAACTTGAAAATTAGCATCACATAGTTGGCTAACACTTACCAAATTATATTCAAGCCCTTCTACATATAGTACATTATTAATGGTAAAAGAGAAGTTACCAATTTCTCCATGTCCAAGGATTTTGGCCCTCCTATTGCCAAAATGCACCGTTCCACCATCTTGGAGCTTGAGCTTGGTAAACAACGTTTTGTCTCCGGTCATGTACGTTGAATATCTGTTGTCCATAAGCCATTTGGTTTCTTCTTCTTTGGCTACTCCATTTATCTTGAGAGCCTACAAAACCAAGAGATTTATTCATTGGTACCCTTTGATGATTGTGTCCTGTAGGGTTACTTTGTCGACCCTTAGGCTTCCAAACATACATACTTCAAAATCTAGCTCTACATGCACCTTCACATGTCCTACTTTGTTACAATAAAAACAAGTGGGTACATGCCTTTGTTTAGAAGATGATGAGTCATGTTGTGTTTTTCTCTTGCTTGCCTTTTTAATAATGACTTAGGCTTAAGGGAAGAATGTGATGAATTAAATCCTAAACCGGATTTATCACTTCCAATTCTTTGGTTTCCATGTAGTTTGTCTAGATTATTTTTACCATTTGTTAGTCTTTGTAAATCTAACCTTAGTTTCTCACATTCTTTCCGAATTTCCACATTTTCAAGAGCTACAGTTTTATGCATGGTGAGTAAGATGTCATGATCTTGAAACATCAAAATGTTCTTATCATGCAATCTCTTATTTTCTAAAATGCACTTCTTGAACTATTTCTTCAAATGTTTATACTTTAAATTTAGTTTTTCGAAATCATCTTGCAAATCTCCTATTTCATCTTGTAAATTAGAAGGATAAGAATTTACCTCAAGGTCATCTTCAATTGCCATGAGACAAGTGTTAGTGTATGTGCCCTAGGCCATGATTTGGATATTTATGTTATGCATTTATTATTAATAAAAGAGGTTTTATTATCATTATTGTTGGTTAGTATGTTACACAATTTTGATATATGTCCCTGATTCATTATTGTTATGGAGATAAAGTAATTTATAATCAGTATGAGTATTGATTTGATAATCATGAGATGATTATGTGTATGGTGATACGAATCAATCTCATAGATACTTGTTAGAGAACAGTGTATTGCATAGACCCATCATGAGATTGCTACATGGATTAGCGTCATAAGTAAATCTCATGATAGTCATGTTTTAATCCTTTGACTTGAGATTGTCATAGTTTCCAACATAAGGACTATTATATTTTGACATGATCAAACGTTATCAGTAACTGGATAATAATAAAGGTCATGATTGAGTGTGATAGAAATTATGTAGAGGATATTGAACAATCAAGATAGAATTTGTCCCTCTCTTTTGAGAGAGATATCTTTGGGCCCCTCGATTAGTGAGACTGTGAAATGCATGGCCGTGCTCAAATGAATTGATAGTGTGATCAATATCATTTGTTTTATCAGTCTGCTTAGAGATCGAGTAATCATATGTTTGAACTATATAAGTATGACGCTGACCATGACTTATGTTCAAACTAGATATCGTGTGACAAAGGGATTAATGCATGTACTATTATTAGGCTAGTTGGACTTTACTCGTATTAATTGGGTAGTTGTAATGCCTTGCTAGAGGCCAATTACGACTTGTTGGTTTAATAGAGATTTAATCAACTGCCAATTAATATGGGCCTATCGGGTCACACACAAGAATGCGTATGGCTGAGATTAATAATATTAATAATATTAATATTGGATATTAATTATTATTATTATTATTATTATTATTATTATTATTATCGTTTTAATATTAATAATATTAATATTGGATATTAATTATTATTATTATTAATTTCGTTTTTGTATATATTTATATAATTGGATAATAACAGAGAATCCATATCTGATATGGATTTTGATTGGTTTTATCTAATCCTAACAGAATCCGTATTTGGTGCGGATTATGATAGGTATTAACCAATCCGATCAGGAATCGGATTTTGATATCTATATATATGTACGGAGCATGGTGTATCTCGTACACCACACAACCAGTAGAAAACGAAAGGGCAAGAATCGTTTTTGTGAAAACCGAGTTCTTCAGCCGCGTCGTTTGAAGAGCTAGCACTCCGGGCGGAAGCATTCGTGTGGATACCGACAGAGGGTGATCGTATTTTCGCACCTCTTCCATCTACAGATTTCGAATCTACGGAGGTAATTTTTGATTTCTTTTGTCGAATTAAACGAACAACATGGATCCTTGGTAGAAAATCAGAGATCAAGTTTTGTTTTCCGCTGCGCGTTTTTGCAGTGATCTCGGTTGATTTCCTAACAGCAAGTATGTTGAGCTTTTGGATTTTCAACTATTGCAACAAGTTCAACATTTTGATCTTCACTTTCTTCTCCTTCCGATTCGGAAAGGAGATTATCCCATGTGGTTACCTCTGCATTAAGAGCTTTCTTCTTTTGAGGAAAGGCCTACTTTTTTTGTTTTTACGGCTCCTTGACGTGGCAATCGGCAATGAAGTGTCCGGGTCAACCACATCTATAGCAATTTTCACTTGCTTATTTTTCCTTGTGTGGTCTCTTGAAAAACTTTCTTGCTTGAGTCTTATTTCTTATTGCCATTCATCTAAATTTTCTCACTAGAAGGGCAACTTCCTCGTATGATTCATTGGACTCTACCACCAATCCTTTGTGTGATGTTTGTGTAGGCTTGATAGGGTTCATCCTCTTTTGTTCATCAATAAGAATTTCATGAGTAAGAAGATTACTGGATAGCTCATCAAGGGTAAGAGTCTTGAGGTTCTTTGATTCAGTGATGGTAGTGACTTTAGGTGTCCATTCTCTTGGTAAAGAGTTGAGGAGCTTTGAGACAAGGTCTTCATTTGAGATTTTCTTGTCCACCATGGAGAGTTGATTCACTATTCATGTGAATTGGTCGATTTTCTCCTCAATCTTCTCACCGCTCTTCATCCCGAACATTTCATATTCCTTTATGAGCATAAGTCTTTTTGCCATTCTTACTTGCTTAGTTTCTTCATGTATCATTTTAAGCCTTTTCCATGCTTCATGGGCTGTTTCAAGACCTTGAAGTCTTATGAGCTCAGTGTTGGTAAGTGTACGTGAAAGAATATCAAATGCTTGGCCATTGATGGCCAAGTTTATCTTCTCTTCGTCGGTGTAGTCATACTCATCTTTGAACATTGATTCTCCATTTGAGTTGATAATCATAGGAACTTTGATTCTTTTGACAACAGCTCTTCATATATCAAATCCACAGCCTTTCAAATGATTAATCATTCGAAATTTCTACAAATAATAGTTTTGGGCATCAAACAAAGGTGTTTTAGTGTTTGATCCTGAAAATAGTGCAGTAGGCTTGGAAGTTGAGGTGTGAGATGAAGAGGTTGTTATTGCCATGGTCTTTAACCTTGCTACTTACAAAGATAGGCCAAGCAATCAAGGTTAGGCTCTAATACCAATTGTTAGGTCCGAAACACATTCTAGAGGCGGGGTGAACAGAGTGTTTGGCAATTTTGCAGAATTTTCTTGTTTGTCTCAACTCAAATGGAATTCAAAATCAAAGCAAGAATGAGAGATGAGAAGCAATGAATGTGTACACCAGATACAGAGTGGTTCGATTCCTAAATGATTCTACTTCACAACCACTTTGTTGCCAAAGTGGATTTTCAACAACTACTTTTCTTATTAAACTAATAAGAACAACCACAGCAAAACTTACACTAACACCTTAGTGTAAGCAACCACAACAGCAACTTCTTGCACAAAATGCACTTGTGCAACTACAGCAAATACTGCACCAGCAAGAACAACTTATTCCTATCTCACAACTTCAACAAAGATTTCTCACGAACTTTCTCACGGTGGGTTGAAGGAAATAGTAAGGTTCACACTTTCTCACTAGTCTAAGCACAAGCAAGAGATCTAATATTTATGGTTCCTCTTGTGTTAGACTCTCTATCCCTCAATATACAACAATGAAGAACAA
Organism: Eustoma russellianum; assembly: GCA_036186865.1. NCBI lineage: Eukaryota > Viridiplantae > Streptophyta > Magnoliopsida > Gentianales > Gentianaceae > Eustoma > Eustoma russellianum. The sequence goes on from AP025047.1 coordinate 34,414,215, forward strand.
AGAAAGGATTAACAAGCTTTAAGCACTTTTACAAATATGAGAGATGTATACTACAATCAATGATGAAGCTTGATGATGGTGAAAATGTATTTTTACCTCATCCAAGCTTCTTCTATTTGTAGGAGTTCACCACGTTTTGGAGCCTTCACCATGTCTTTAAGCCAATCTCCAAGTCTTGAAAAATTGAAAATAGCATTTGGCCACCTTATGGAGTGATTTGATCCTCAAGAGCCACCCTAGAGAATCTTAGACATGGATAAAAGAGTCAAGGAAGCATGTAGTATGTTGGAGTAAAGTGTACAAGAAATTTGAGCAAGGTTGGAGAGAGAAAACATCATAAATCTCCCTTGAATTTTGTTCCAACGTTCAAAACAAATTGAATTCTGCAGTACATTGATCGATGTCTCTTACTTGAGAGACTGATCATTGATCGATCAATGTCTCATAGCTTAGAGATTGATGTCTCACAGAAAGTTTTAGGTTTCATCTTTTATACATCGATCGATCGATGTCTGTTCTTCTAGAGATCGATGTGCACATCATCGATCGATGTTCATGATTTTAGAGATCGATGTCTCACAGAAAGTTTCTGGGCTTGATCTGTCATACATCAATCAATCGATGTCTCTTCTTCAAGAGACTGATGTATACATCGATCGATCGATGTCCCACAGTTTATAGATTAATGTCTCACAGTGTGTTTTTCACATTTTACTTCAAATTCCAAGTGTTAATGTCTTTTTCAAAACATCTTTTAACTTAATCAAAACACTTGATGTCCCAACACATATAGTGAGAAAAAGAAAAGTAAAAGTTACCAAACATAATAGTTCATATCACAGTCAACTGAATTTTTATGTTTCAGAACCTTATAGGTGCATAATTCTTATACTACAACTGTAATCCAAGGTACCAAATCCTAAATTTATTCTCGGCACACCCTTGAACAGCCAAAAAGTTTTCATTTTCCATTTATGCATTATTTGTATATATAAACATCTCAACCGTACTCATGCAATTTATACATTACATTTTATATTCACATAAGCATATAAATTCTAAACACATAATACTTATTTCACCTCCACTTCTGACCCCTGTGCCACTAACATTTCAGCCGCCATTTTTATATTAACATTACAAAGGTGCACAACCATAATATTTCATATATACATATACATACATACATATATATATACACACACACATTTATATTCATTAAAAACCATTTATCATTTTACATACAACAATACCTCTGATGAAGGCCAAACCTACTATACTAATATTTTAATCCACCATACATATAAACCCCACACACACACACACACACACACACACATATATATATATATATATGCATAAATACAACCAACTATGAGACAAAAATAGACATGCATGATCCAAGATGAAAATAAAAATATAACATATGCTTTGCAAAAACATAGTAAATATGTTGAGGTTACTTACCTTGCTTGGATATACTATACCGTAATTAAAATCGGGTTGGATTGGAACCATAACCTTCTACTCTCTTTTTTCCTTCCCTTCTTCTTTCTCTCACGCTCACTTAACTCTCGGTTCCTTTTTGTTTAAGTGCTGGCCGAGAGCAATAATGTGAAATGGGAAGAAATTGGGTTAAGGGTGTTTAAGTAGAATTAAAGATAGATAGTGAGTTAATAGAAACAGAGGTTGGGGGTTATAGAAGTCTAAGGAGTTGTGGAAGATAATGGAGAAATTAATATGCTAAGTTTTTTTTCTCCCACCGTTACACACGTGAACAATTATATATTTTAATTGTTTTTTAAAACATGGCTACAACAATCATCATACGATAACATGAGTGTAAAGCCCCAAGTATTGCTAATCTCAAATCGTATATGATATGCCACATTAAAATCTTGCCAAGTAAAACCACCTTTGTGGATAAAACATGCGTACATATTTATAATATTGGTTCTTTGAGGTAGTTCAAGATTGCTTTGAGGAATACATGTAGAATGAATTGTACAGGCATAAAAACAATTGGTGCAAACATAAACGCTTGTGACGTGCTTCACTGTATAGCTGCAGCGTAGGAGAGCAATATTAATAAGACATAGAGTTCGCTGCCAAATGTACAGTTCTTGCCTCAACTCACGAGCTTGCGCAATGATGATCTCCACCATTGCAACCGTAGTAAACCCATGCCATCAAAACAAAAGAAGACAGTAAGCATCAACAAAGGGAAAACAATCAAAGAGAGGTAAGGCCCGAGTGATGGAAGGCTAATGCCCTCGTTGCATGTATCCACAGACACAAGAAACAGAAGGCATTTAAAGTGTCAACCACAAGATTGTCATGACAACATAAGACTTGAAAGCATTGGAAGAGAGCGTGATTACCCAGGTTGCCCATATCGAGGGATGATACGGGCAACATTTAGTATGAAGACGTTATCCATGACGCAGGTTAGGAACGTCATCAGTCTTTACACTAGCACAAACCAAAGGTGGAAGATCAGAAAGTCGATAGAAGACCATCAGGGTTTCCCGAGTCTGACCATGTTGTGCTAAGTAATGGGCTAGTTTGTTCGCCTCCTGTGGGGTGTAAGACAAATTGAAGGACTTAGAATGCAAAAGATGATGCAATGTATTGGCCATGCATGAATGACCATGATATACCGGACTCAAAACCTCTTGCGCATCCACTTCAACATCAATAAGATAACCATATCTAGCAAAATATAGTAATGCCAGCATAGTAGCCTGAAGTTCTGCCTTTTCTGGAGTCAAAATAGGCAAATGAAAAGAAATAGCGCATATAAATGAACCCTTACTGTCTCATAGAATTGTATCTACCGAAGTAGATAGTCTTCTGTGAGCAGCATCAACATATAACTTATAATGGTCAGAAGGAGGATGTAACCAATGAAATACTCGACAATGTGGGAATTGCAAAACGAGCAAAAGGCACCTTGCACCAAAATGTCATTTGTGATCACATATTTTTTTCCTTGTTGTTCGGACCCAGTCATAGATAGATCTCCAGATATACTCCAAAACATTCCTTTGAGATCACACACTGTCGCCAAAAGTGATGGATGTATAAGCTTTCCAAAGTTCCCACATAATTATGTCTGGAGTAAAATACGTAGCTAGCCTCTAAATGATCTAGCTTGAGTTGATATCCACCATTGTAATAAGTATGAACGAAGAGATACCTTGTACGCCAATGGATCGTCAAGACATTGGCTATAATAATGCTAGATGAAGGATACCTCAGGACAGCTCAGAACAATATGTTCCCGTGTCACTTTGTCCAATAAACAAAACAGACAACACGTGGGATAAGCAGTAGTGAATCTTGATAGTATCTAAGGAAGGGGTAAGACATCATGATAGAGACGCTAAAGGAAAAGACAAATGATGAGGTCCATAACCCTCATACATTCCAAGATAATGAGAATGCACATAATTTTACAAAAATGCAAGATCAAGGACCCTTAACAAGAAGTAAAACTAAGAAACTAATGCATGAAGTGGGGGCCTTCCTATTTAAACATATGCAAGATGAACCAAGGGAACTTATACATTGGGTTCACCTTATTGAACCTACAACATGATTTGTAAGAAATTTTAGAACCATTGTAAAATATCATTAGCATAGAATCTGTTCTTTATTTTGTTTTTTAAATGTTTATGTTGTATTAGTTTAGGCCCATCTCGGATTGTGAGTTTCTACAGGACCCGTTTTGGTATAATTGACGTATCTCTCCAACCACAAGGACAAATTAGGATTTTCAGGACGCATTAGAAATATAAGACAAAGGTCTACAACTTTTATGTTTTGTATTTTTCCAAAATCGGTCGTCTTGGCATTCAAAAAGAGCATGCAAATGGAAGTACTGTTTCTACCGAATTCTGTGACATACCTTCAGTAATTTGGATGTGTCTCCTCAATGGTTGGGCCAAATGCAAAGAACTTTATATGTTATTTTCTACACTCAATTGGGTACAATTCTATAAGAAAGAGTAAGGCTTAATTCGGATTGGAAGATGTCCAAAAAGCAATCACAAACCAGAAAAGATTTCAATATGAAGACAAATGCTTAAAGTCTTCCATGAATAGTACTTGAGGGACCTACTTTGAAAATCATCATTCAAGACTTGCAAGACTAGTTTTTATTGAGCCTACATGAATAGTTTTTAGAAGTGTGTAGTCTTTTCAAATATTATTTCAATTTGTAAGATAGTTTGTTGTCTTGTGATATTTTTTTGCCTATAAAAGGCACATAAGAGAAGCTTTGTAATCTCACGCCTTCAATGAAAATTTATTCTTCTTCAAGAGTAATTCTTGTGTGTTTTCTTGGTTCATATTCAAAATCAAGGCTAGAATCTTTCAAGGCTTGAGCATCCTTGTGAGAGTTGTCCAATTCCGGGGAGGGAAACATCTAAGAGGGAGGTATCTTGCTTGGGTTATGTAGAACTCATTGGAGGACTGATGTTCAAAAGGTTTTCTTCAACTTATTTGGAAGCAAGGTGAAGCTATCTTCATTGTGTCTAAATCATATTTGGAGGACGAGCTTTAGAGTCAAAGAAAGGTCCATTCTTGCATGTATCAACAAATGTTAGGAAAAAGAAATTTATGCCAGATAAACTGATGTGGTAAACGACGAATCCCCACAGATCAAATTTGATCATAAGTTATACTGATTGAAAATTTCCTTTCCTCATCCCCTACCAAATCATTGTGCCCGCACTTATCTTCGCATGTGATGTGCAAAGGAAATGTACTCGGCAGATACGCTTCCATATAAGAGAATCTGTGATTCGCAAACAAAAGTCTGAACGATTACCATATTTTGATCAAAAATATGATATCATTAAAGAATTTTGAGTATGATATCGCCACCACAAACGACATGAATATGCAGTCTGTAAATGTCGTATGCCTAAACCCCCCTGTGGGGTAGGCGTGAACAAATTTTCCATCAAAACCCAGGAGTGTCTGGGGCTAGCATCAAACACCCCCCAACAGAAGCTACATATTAAACGGTGTAAAGCTCGAACGTACTTAAGTGGAGAATAGTAACAGTCATTATATGCAATGGAATTGGTCCAAGAACATGTTAATTAATACCAGCCTGCCTGCATGACTAACCAACTTGTTTTGCCAAATATGCAATTTTGCCTGAAAGGAAGACACCAAAGACAATAAATTCGAAGGGTGTGTCATCCCCCTAAATAGTTGAATCCCCAAATATTTGATTGGCAAATTAACGGAAGTCACGTGAAATGCACTCACCATTCTGTGGACTTGCGCCATTGAAAGATAAGATGGGGAAATAAAATGACTTTTGCAAAAATTTACAACCTGATCGGAAGCACTCTGATAAAGCTGTAAAAATTCTCTAAACCTTCTCAAGTTCATCAAGCCACTATTAAGGAAAATAAGCAGATCATCAGCGATAGCAAGATGTGTAAGACACTGTCTAGCCCTTCCTACATTATAAGTTCGAATAGCTCCTAGAAAAACCAAATGATTCAATCCCTTCGAGAAGGCTTCAGAAGCAAGAATAAATAATAGTGGAGATAATGGATCCCCCTGCTTAACCCCACGAGTGGGCTGAAAAACCCAGTGGGGACTCCATTAATTAAGATAGATATATAGGTACCTTTCAAATGGTTAAATACTAAAGAAATGAGCTGAGAATCAAAGCCAAACCGGGCAAGCAACTGGGTTAAGAATTTCCAATTGACACGATCAAACGCCTTCATCATATCTAGCTTGATCATAATATTGTAACCACGATTTTTATTATCAACCTGTCATCTCCCTCGCCATCACAACATGGTCCAAAATAGCTCTACCCCTCAGAAAACCCGCTTGCTCAGCGGAAATGATCTTCAACATCAATGGTTGCAACCTTGACGAAAGAATGTGAGTAGAAACATTTGAAACAAAATTCGCGACACTTATGGGTCGAGAGTTTGAAAACCTATGAGGGCTAGTGATTTTTTAAATTACTGCAATCAAAGTACTGCCCATTGCACATGGTAGCGGAAATCCCAAGAAAATTCTTGCATAGCCTTCAAAACATCATACTGAATGATACTCCAACATGTTCGGATAAGTGACCATTATAACCATTCGGTCCATGAGCACTATTAGGGTTGAACGACCAAACAACATCCTTATCCTCATCCATACCTGGAATCGCGATTAAATGTATATTATTCGAAGGCCAGACCAGCTAAGGAATTAAATCTAGGAGAGTGCCTTCATTAGAATTGGGTTCAGCAGAAAAAAGATTAGTATAGAAAGAAATTACTTCATGCTAAATAGATTCCATTTTATTTCATAAAACACTCTACTCCATACAAATAGCAAAAATAGATTGGTGATGATGACGATCCCTCACAATATTATGAAAGTAATAAGTATTTGCATCACCAGCTCATAACCACTTAACCTGAGCCTGCTGCTCCCAATACAATAATTCATTTCTAGCGGCAATCTTATACTGACTTGAGATGCATGATATGCCATGCGTGTTGGATCCTGATCAAAATTCACTCGCAGCGAATTAAGTCTTGTTCTGCAGCCCTAAGTCTGTCAAAGACATTTCCAAACACTGTTGCATTCCAATTTATGTAAATTCTTCTTTAGAGTGTGTAATTTATCATATAAACCGCGCATACCCCCTCTAGTCGGATAAGATTCCTATGCACACAAAATCAAGAAAGTTTCCATGCTCCGTCCAAACGTTAAGAAACTAAAAACATCTTGGACCCTGCACATCTGGCTGAACACACTGTAATAACAATGGAGCATGATCAGATGTCAGAGGAGGCAAATGACGGACCCTCAAATTAGGGAAGTGGTGATTAAAAGATTCAGAGCATACGAAACTGTCCAAATGACGCTTAACAGTCCCTAAACCGCGTCCACTCGACCATGTGTGCATTGGGCCCTTATAAGGAAGATCAATCAGTAAGCAATAAGCCACGCAGTCATCAAACTCCTCTAATGACGAGATCATTGGGTTTGACAAACCAACATGCTCATCCATAGATACGAAAATGTCAAAGTCTCCCCCAATTAGCCATAGATCTGAATGAGTGTCATGATGTCGTTGAAGATCATCCCATAATCATCTCTTAGCTATAATTGTATGTAATCCATACACAGGGGTGAACCATGCAGAGAAATCCAAACCAACCAGTTGATAATGAAAATGCAAACACTTCACCATGTGAAAAAGATAACAATCTTATAGCCGAGTTATTCCAGAATGCCCAAATTTTACCGTCACATGTAACCTCAGCATGAGAAAACTTGAGCTTCATACGAAACCGGCTAAGTTGAGTACTTACCTTCCTTGGCTCAATAATTGCGAGCAACTGAATTTTTTAAGATGTCGACAAGCGTTTCAAATGCAGTAGTGAAATGGATAAACCATCCACATTCCACACAAGACAATTCATTGAGATGAGGAAGATTTTGAGCATAAAGAATGAGTCACGCTTTCTATCGAAGGTTGGTACAAGCGCAGCATCTCTTGTTTAGTACGACGTCTTCTTGGTGATGGGTGAGGAGATTCTAAATCTATACTGAGGGCTCATCCTCATGTTGTGCATCAGGCTCCACCAAACCCATACGCTACTGGAACTCTACAGAGGATGCCTTCATGTCAGCCATCCATGCCAAAGAGATCATGGAGACCACATCATCAGAAATCTCGCCCATTATATCAGCATCCTGCACCGTATCTTCCTTCCTAGATCTCCCATCCTTGAGAAGCTCAGTATCTGCAAACCATGCTCGTGGATCTCACCTGGTGGCAAAACATTAGGGCCAATAATCGCACTAGGCAAACCCTGATCTGGCAATGAACAGATTGGGGCCTCTTGCCTATCCTCGACTGACATAATGGAGGAATAGAAATTTCTGTGGATATAGCACCTACATGATGTAAAGTCTGTTTCTAAGAAAAAGTTGTCAGTGCATTAGTCATTGTATCATTATATATTGTATCGGTCAAGACATGTGTATGCTTCTGAACATCAGAGCTATTCTTAGGTGTCCACCGTTTTGAGACTGCCCCCGAAGGTCTCGATGCTGGGATATCTGTCTTAGAAGTAACATCATGTCATTCCACCACCGGAGTGCAGTCTTTCTAGTCATGTCCTAATGTTCGACAAGAAGCCCAAAAAAGTGGCACATTTTCATATTCAACTGTCGGATAAAATGCATGATCCCCACCCTGGACATGTAGCCATGAAGGAAGGGACTTTGAAATATCCACCTCAATACATAGTCTAACTACAAAGGGACGTAGGCCATGTGACGTAGCAGAATCCATTTTTAGCGGAAAACAAATCAAATGAGCAATATCTCATAATGCTGATTTATTGTGCATATATAATGGCAATCCTCAAATAGAAACCAAGATTGGGACAATTGGTTTATCAACCTATGGATCAATATCTGATGTCCATTTGGTAACATGCATTGTATAACCATTCAAAGTCCATGAACGTCGTACAAAACACCTCTGATAATCTCCGTGTTTGAACAAGTGATCAAGACATGTTTATCATCCAAAAACATAGTTTTCGCATTGCTTTAAATCCAATCCGTTTCATACAAAGTGATAACTGCTTCATATTAGGACGCCCATTCCAGAATCAGCCAATGAGGGTATATGGGAATGGAAGAGAGTACTTGTTAGCCTCATCTACTAAAAATTGAATGGATAGCAATCCCTTGTATTGGTGCACTGGACGAGGAGAAGATGATAATGTCGACTCTAGGTTTTTTGGTGGTACCACCTCAGAAAAAGATTTTGTCAAAGGCACATGATCCACCCATGGTGGATCATGACCCGATATAGTAGCCGCCAGACGGATCGCAGAAGAAGGTCAAAATGAAATTCCAATAGAATTCTGCAGCAAAATATAAGAATTCGCATAAGAAGTACAAGTTGTGGAAATAGATTACCAAAGAATATTGCAATTGAAGTAGAAATTTGATGGTGAAAGCAATGAAAACCATGAAGATTCATGCTGGAGCCGCAATCGCCAGAGCTGCCGCCATCCTCATCACACCTATATATATGTGTGTGTGTGTCTATATATGTGCATATGTATATGTGTGTGTGTGCGTATATATATGGGATTTTTGTATTTTCTCTGGATGAAGGCGGTGGCAAGATTCCTCGATAACGGCCACCGGCCCTGATGCTGCCAGATTATCGCTTTTGCTATTTCTACTTTCATCTTGCCTTCTTCCATTGCTATTCTTTCTCTGCAATCTCACTCTTTCTGCCGTGATCGCATATCATGGACACCACCACTGCAAAACCTTCTTTTCTGGAAATACTTTCGTCAAAAACAAATGCAGCCGCCGCCTAATAATCAGCACCCAATAACGCGATTCAAATGATTACCTTCAATCTCATTTACGGCTGCAGAGGTAATAACCTTCTCTAAACCATATCGTTATACTCTGATAGGATCTTTTTGAAATGGTCGTCCAACCATGAAACAATTGCAAGTGTGCTTTGAAAAGATTGGATTTCGACAAACACCACATCTAGGATTGCTTGATGATCGTCATATTATGATTACTTTTGACAACCCCGATGATTACCAACACTGCTTTATGCGCCGTTCATGGACGTTAAATAGATTCTATATGTGTGTAACAAAATGGACACCATCTTTTTGATCCGCAATATGATACGCCTATAATTCCAGTCTGGGTCTCCATCCGAGGGCTACCACTGTTCTTTCATAATAAAACGGCGTTATAGGATATTGCCCGGATGATTGGAGAGCCATTACGATTGGATTCTGCAACACTACAAGATACTCGCCCTTCGGTTCTACGGCTATGTATTGAAATTGATTTGTCAAAAACATTGCCAAGCCGCTTGCATGTTCTTGGTGGGGAACATGATTTTTACCCAACAGTGGAATATGAGGATGTGCCGTTATGTTGTTCAGAATGCAAAGCTCTGGGCCATGATCTGAAATCCTGCCCTAAAGGGCACGCCCAACCACAGATGGTTGATCAGCCAAATGAAGAAATTCCTCCACGACCTACTCAAATGGTGCTACGACCGACAAAACCTAAGAAAACAAGACAGACACCAAAAAAACATGCAGATATTGACAAGCGCACCAATCTTCCTACTACTCCTCCTACAAATATTTTAGAACGTGATGAAGGTAATCACTCAATATCGAATGATCCACCAATATCCAGCTCACCTCAAAATAAGAACAACAGTGGTAAGAATAATTTGGTGGTATTGGCTACCCAAGATATATCACTTCTGGGTAAATCACATGACATTCCACCCGTCATAGTCGATGGGCCATATCTCGTTAATGTATCAGATTCAGAAATTGATCTGCTAGATCACAGCGATACAATGATATGATCATGAACTAAAATTTGGATGATGTTATTATTTACACTCTCAAACAGGATATTGAGATTTTTCTTATGGCAATGTGGATAAATGACATGAAAGCAACATCAGACCTCCTTTTGCAGCATCTCTTACAAGCAATTGTGTCCATCACAGGATCATAAGATCCTATACCCATTGTACATCAACGTCGACCACGCCGAACAAAGGCTGAAATGCCGTTACCTCCCCCATCTGCACGTGTAATGCGTTCTGCTTCGCCATCTTCTTCAAGCTTCTCCTCATTACCCCCTCAATGACTTGTCTGATTTGGAATGTTGGGGATTACGTACATCCTCGGTATGTTTGAAACGTCTAATTAAGCTTCATAAGGTCACATTATTAGTTGTTATTGAGCCAAAGATTACGCCAACTCAAATAACGCGATATCAACTTCGGTTTTCTTTTTCTCACGCTATATCTACATGTCGGGACAAAATATGGGTTTTTTTTGGCAACATTCATCTTTTCAAGTGTGTCATATTTCTCGTGGTGAACAAGCCTCACATCTTCGATATTTTTTACCGACTACACAACAGTATCTTTCTTTTACACCGGTATATGGTTTGCATATAGTTTCACAACGATCATCATATTGGCTTGTGGGTGGTGATTTCAACACATATTTATCCGTTGATGAACATAATAGCTTATCTTCACCACACTTGCAATCGCTTGAGGAATTTGTAAATTGCGTACATACCTGTGAGCTAATTGACCTACCATTTGACGGTTCTCTATTTATGTGAATTGGAGGACGAGGATTGGGCTTAGTTAGATGGCGCCTTGATTGCATGCTTTGTTCGTCTGAATTATTTGATAAGTTCCCAGGTTCAAAAGTGAAACATCTACCCCAAGTTTCTTCAGATCATGCCCCTGCTTATTACTAGATTCCAAATGCAACAAGCTGGACCTAAATCCTTCTGTTTTCTCAATGCATGGACAGAGCATGAATTATTTCTTCATTATATTCAAGAGCGCTGGGCAACATATCCCACTATAGGAGGCATGAGTGAAATCTATGATAAACTACGTCTTCTTAATCAGGACTTGCTAAAATGGAACCATGAAATTTTTGGGAATATCTTTGACAGATTGACCGAAGCTGAGAATCGAGTGACCAGAGCGCAGAACCTATATGAGCAAAATCAGACACCTGATTTACATGCTCGATTAAATGAATCTCAAGCGCTATATAAACATGCAGAACATTATGAGAGGATATTTTGGGAGCAAAACGCTCGTGTAAAGTGGATCACAAGTGGAGACACCAACACAAAGTATTTTCATAATATTGTTAAAGATCGTCGACAACGTCAAACTATAACCAACATATATACAGTGGGGGTGATCATTGTGTTGAGGAAAATGCCATTCATATGGAAGCAGTCTCATATTTCTCAAACTTATTCACAGTGGAATCAACTTCAGGGATTGAAGAGCTACTATAATACATCCCACAGCTGATTACATCTGAGATGAATGAAAAATTAATTGCTATGCCAACAATGGAGGAAACAAAAAAGGTTGTGTGGTCGCTTGATCCACACAGCGCTGCAGGCCCGGATGGTTATAGTGGTTTCTTTTTCCGGCATTGTTGGGATGTTGTAGCGCTTGATGTACATAAAGCATTGCAGGATTATTTCTTGTGTTTTAATATACCCAGTGCGATGGGTAGCACGCTGATTGTCTTGATACCAAAAAAAGATTCCCCATGTACTTTTGCTAACTTTCGGCCTATCAGTTTATCTAACTTCATGGCCAAGATTGGGACTAGAATACTGACGACTCGATTGCTTTATATATTGGCTACTATAATATCGGAGGAGCAGGCAGGTTTTATGCATGTTCATGACATTTCGGAACATAATTTATTAGCCCAAGAAATGACACATATCTTGGTCAAAAAAGTTAGGGGTGGTAATGTCATGATTAAACTAGATATGATGAAGGCATTTGATCGTGTTAACTAGGAATTTCTTCGTAAACTGCTTCTCAAAATGGGTTTCCATTCACATTTTCAGTGGCTAATATTCACTCACTTGGAAGGTACTCATATGTGTGTTCTTATCAACAGAAAATCCTACGGTTTTTTCCAGCCCACAGGCGGAGTTAAGCAGGGAGACCCCTTATCCCCGTTATTGTTTATCCTGGCATCGGAAGCATTTTCAAGGGGACTTAAAGCAAACATACAGTCGGGATATATAAGAGGTTTCTCAATGGGTCGTGTTCGCCCACAGCTATCCAATTTGGCATTCGCAGACGACCTATTAATATTTCTCAATGGATCAGTCTGTAATCTTTAGAAATTTCGCTGTTTTCTAGACACGTATCAGGAAGCATCAGGACAACGAGTCAATTTTCAAAAAAGCCATTTTATTCCATCTTCTTATGTCTCTTTGAGATCGACAGAGCGTATGGCAAGGGTGCTGGGAATGTCTTTGACAAGCTTACCCATTAAATATTTAGGAGTTCATCTTTGTAAGGGACATCCGAAGCATCAACATTGTTCAGACTTATTGAATCGAATTGATGTAAAGCTCCAATGCTGGCAAAACAAATTTTTGACTGCAGCAGGTAAGTCGATTTTGATTAAATATGTCTTAAATGCTTTACCATTTCACATCCTCTCAGTTTTATCACTACCCAAGAGTATTTTCCATGCAATTCGCCGGTGCATCTGTAATTTCTTCTGGGGTTCAATGGATACACAATCTAAGCATCACTGGGTTAACTTGCATAATCTGTTTAAGCCTTATGATGAGGGAGGTCTTGGGATACATCGTATTGACTATTTGACATTGACTTATTCTGCTAAACTATGGTGGAATTGTTAGTGTATGTGCCCTAGGCCATGATTTGGATATTTATGTTATGCATTTATTATTAATAAAAGAGGTTTTATTATCATTATTGTTGGTTAGTATGTTACACAATTTTGATATATGTCCCTGATTCCTTATTGTTATGGAGATAAAATAATTAATAATCAGTATGAGTATTGATTTGATAATCATGAGATGATTATGTGTATGGTGATACGAATCAATCTCATAGATACTTGTTAGAGAACAGTGTATTGGATAGACCCATCATGAGATTGCTAAATGGATTAGCGTCATAAGTAAATCTCATGATAGTCATGTTTTAATCCTTTGACTTGAGATTGTCATAGTTTCCAACATAAGGACTGTTATATTTTGACATGATCAAATGTTATCCGTAACTGGATAATAATAAAGGTCATGATTGAATGTGATAGAAATTATGTAGAGGATATTGAACAATCAAGATAGAATTTTTCCCTCTCTTTTGAGAGAGATATCTTTGGGCCCCTCGATTAATGAGACTGTGAAATGCATGGCCGTGCTCAAATGAATTGATAGTGTGATCAATATCATTTGTTTTATCAGTCTACTTAGAGATCGAGTAATCATATGTTTGAACTATACAAGTATGACGCTGACCATGACTTATGTTCAAACTAGATATCGTGTGACAAAGGGATTAATGCATGTACTATTATTAGGCTAGTTGGACTTTACTCGTATTAATTGGGTAGTTGTAATGCCTTGCTAGAGGCCAATTACGACTTGTTGGTTTAATAGAGATTTAATCAACTGCCAATTAATATGGGCCTATCGGGTCACACACAAGAATGCGTATGGCTGAGATTAATAATATTAATAATATTAATATTGGATATTAATTATTATTATTATTATCGTTTTTAATATTAATAATATTAATATTGGATATTAATTATTATTATTATTATTTTCGTTTTTTGTTGGTGATTATATATACATGTGTATTATCAGATAATAACGAGAGAATCCATATCTGATATGGATTTTGAATATCCTGATAGAATCCGTATCTGATATGGATTTTGATTGGCATCAACTAATCCGATTAGGACTCGGATTTTGATGTCTACGTATGTGTATATATACTTGTGTATCTCGTATACACTACACACACGAAAAATATACAGAATCATTAAAGAAACCCTAGAGCCGTTTTTGTGAAAAACCGAGTTCTTCAGCCGCGCCGTTTGAAGAGCTAGCACTCTGGACGGAAGCGTTCGTGTGGATGCCGACAGAGGGTGATCGTATTTTCGCACCTGCTTCATCTGCGTAATTCGGATATACAAAGGTAATTTTCGAGTTTCTTTCATCGAATTAAACGAACAACATAGATCCTTGGTAGGAAATCGGAGATCAAGTTTTTTTTCCGCTGCGCGTTTTGCAGTGATCTCGGTTGATTTCCTAACAGTGGTATCAGAGACACTTGTTGTCTCGCTTAAATCGACTATATCATTCTTATGTGTTTACTGTTTTTCGTATGGCATGACATGTATAAAACAGTAATTCGGATTTTATATGATGAGAGAAGAATGGTGTTTTTCAATTCGTTTTCATGAGATGATTTGTATACGGCGGTAATCATTTGTCATGTGATGATCAAAACCGATTTTGTTTGTATTAGATATAATCATAAGATATGTGTAAAACCTTATTCGAATCTCATCTGGTGATATCGGATTGATGTTTTCAATTCGTTTTCATCAGATGTTATAATTCGAGATTGTTATATGTGATATAAAGTTTTCGTTTTTCATGAGATGATCAAAAACGATTATGTTTATATCGATATGAACAAACGATTGATGGTTCTGTTTTCGTGTTTCGAAAGACAAATTATCAATTCGATGATGATTACTATTTTGGGTTATTATGGCCAGCGTGCCGCTGTAGTTTTTGTTGTATTTTATCATACAATTAGTTAGGTTTTTCTTTATTATTGTAATAAATGAAGAATCAAGCTACAAAAGTGGTGATGGCGACACATACCAAGGATGAGTGGATTCCATGGAGATGGAGGCACGAGCTCAAGACAAGAAGATATGTATCATTGCAAATGTTGTAATAGGAAGTCTTTCACATAGGGTTTCCTTTATGTGATCTTCATTTGGTCTCATGAAGATCATATTTAGTTTGGCCATGCTATGTCACGTTTACATATTTATCATTTTGTATGAGATGCGTGGATGATAGATTATATATGCATATAGGATGCTACGATATAATGATATGCAATGCAAGACATAAACTAAGTTGAACCCTCATTAATATTTTAAGTCTTTATGCCATCCATGTCTTAAACACCTATTAAAACTGGGATTGTATTAAAGTAGGTATTGCCAAAGCAATGTGCTTTAAACATTCCTAGCTACGTAGGATGAGTAATAGTGCTACTCATATGTTTAAAATTGGTTAGACTTAATTGGGCCATCAAAACGGTTTTGGGCCCAAGGCATTAGATGGAATCTAACATACAATGATATATGATGTCATTATTCCATAAATTCTAATAGTTACATGAGATGTAATTGGTAAAGAAGTTACCTACCTAGATAACTTAATTTTAAGCGTGATGCCAAAGATGAGTTTAGAATTAAGTCAAATATGGATCTTAGCTCACTAAAATATTTCTTTTGAGGGTTACGTTTTAGTGAGAGGTTTATAAATTTTAACCTCATTATTAATAAAGTGTTACTTTGCATGTTTTGTAGATCATAAATGAATGCTAATAACAATTCCACATTATCGCTGCGATCAATCCTTGAGAAGGAAAAATTAAAAGAATGTGGGACTAATTTTGTTGATTGGTTTCGAAACTTGAGAATCGTTCTCAAGCAAGAAAAGAAGTCCTACGTGCTCGATGACCTGTCCCTGAACCACCTCCTGCTGATGCTTCTGTTGCTGTTAAGAACAAGTATAAGAAGCATGTGGAAGATTCAAACGACATAGGATGTCTTATGTTGGCAACTATGTGTTCAGGACTTCAGAAAGACCTGGAACACTTAGAAGCCTATGAGATGAGTATGCATCTCAAACAAGCTTTCCAACAACAGGCCAGGCAGGATAGGTTCGACACCGCTGTTTCACTTTTTGACTATAAGATGTCTGAAGGTGAATCTGTTAGTGCTCATGTTTTAAAGATGGAAGGCTATATAGATCACCTTACAAGACTTGGATATCCCCTGAGTTTGGAACTCGCCACATATTTGATCCTACACTCTTTGCCTAGCAGTTTTTCTTAGTTCGTTATGAACTACAATATGAATAATATGGAAAAGTCCATTCCTGAGCTACACGGTATGCTCAAAACTGCTGAGGGGAATATCAAAAAGCCTACCCATGTATTGAGTGTCAATATCAAGCCTATGAAAAAGAAAGGTAAAGGCAAGGGTAAGCCCAAAGGTGCGAAGGGTGCAAAAGGGTCCAAGGGTCAAGCTAAACCGAAACCTGGTCCCAAGGCAAAGGTTCCTAAGGAAGGAACTTGTGTCCATTGCAACAAGCCTGGGCATTGGAAAAGAAATTGTGATGTTTATTTGGAGGAGTTGAAGAAGCTGAAGGGTAGTGCGACTACATCTTCAGGTATTTATGTTATAGAAATTAATTTATCTACTTCTTCTTCCTGGGTATTAGATACTGGATGTGGATCCCATATTTGTACAAATATGCAGGGGCTCAAAAGGAGTAGGATGCTGAAGAAGGGCGAGATGGACCTACGTGTTGGCAATAGAGCAAGAGTTGATGCTATAGCTGTAGGGACCTATGAGCTTGTCTTGCCCAATGGGTTTTTGTTAGTTTTAAACAATTGCTTTTATGTTCCTACTATGAGTAGGAATCTTATTTCAGTATCTGTTTTGGATGATGAAGGTTATTCATTTTTAATTAAAAATAAGAAGTGTTCTATTTTTGATAAAAATTACTTGCTTTATTGTATTGCAAGTAGTTATAATGGAATTTATGTCCTTAACCTTGATGATTCCAATGACAGTAATATTTATAACATATCTTCAAAGAGAACTAAGCCAAATGAATTAAACCCTGTATATTTATGGCATTGTCGCCTTAGCCATATAAATGAGAAGCGCGTATCTAAACTCCATCAAGATGGATTATTAGATTCATTTGATTTTGAATCATTTGAAAATTGCGAGTCTTGTTTGCTTGGAAAGATGACAAAGACCCCTTTTACTAGACATAGTGAAAGGGATAATGACTTATTGGGCATGGTGCATACAGATGTATGCGGCCCAATCAGCATTGGTGCCAGAGGAGGATTTCAGTATTTCATTACTTTTACTGATGATTTCAGTAGGTATGACTATGTATGCCTAATGAAACATAAGCATGAGTCTTTTGAAATGTTTAGAACTTTTCAAAATGAAATACAAAATCAACTTGGTAAGACAATTAAAACGCTTCGATCAGATCGAGGTGGTGAATATTTGAGGCAAGAATTTGACCATCATCTAAGAAATTGTGGAATCGTTTCACAGTTGACTCCTCCAGGAACTCCACAATGGAATGGTGTTTCTGAAAGGAGAAATCGAACTTTATTAGATATGGTTCGATCTATGATGGGTCAAGTAGATCTTTCTTTATCTTTTTGGGGTTATGCCTTTGAGACAGGTTCATTCATTTTGAACTGTGTACCATCTAAAGCGGTTGAAAAGACACCATATGAGATGTGGACTGGTAAGAGACCCAGTTTTTCTTTTCTTAAGATTTGGGGTTGTGAAGCTTATGTGAAAAGATTAGTGTCAGATAAGCTAGCTCCAAAATCTATCAAATGTAGTTTTGTGGGGTATCCTAAAGAAACTAAAGGGTATTATTTCTATATTCCCTCAGAGAACAAAGTGTTTGTTGCTCAAAATGGAGTCTTTTTGGAAAAGGAGTTTCTCTCCAAAAGAACTACTGGGAGTATAGTACAACTTGAGGAAACTCAAGTTCCACAAGATATTGTTAAACCGTCTTTAGAGACAATTTCAGAACCACAAACAATTGTGGAGCCTGAAAATGTAACACAAGTCCAACGCAGATCTGATAGGATACATCGTCATCCAGAGAGATATGGATTTCTTGTGACTGATGATAGTGAAGTTATGCTCATAGATCAAGATGAGCCTACTACCTATCAGGAAGCTGTGTCTGGTCCAGATTCAGATAAATGGCTTGGAGCCATGAATTCTGAGATGCAATCCATGTTTGATAACCAAGTTTGGTCTTTAATTGATCCTGCAGAGGGTATTAAGACTATTGGTTGCAAATAGGTTTTCAAGAAGAAAACTGACATGGATGGAAATGTGCAAACCTACAAAGCAAGGCTTGTGGCTAAAGGTTTCAAGCAAACTCATGGTATAGACTATGATGAAACCTTTTCACCAGTAGCTATGCTTAAGTCTATTCGAATTCTCCTTGCCATTGAAGCATACTATGATTATGAGATATGGCAAATGGATTTCAAAACTGCTTTCCTTAATGGAAATTTACTCGATGATGTGTACATGACACAACCTGAGGATTTTGTAAATCCTGAGAATTCAAAGAAGGTTTGCAAACTTCAAAGGTCCATCTATGGATTGAAGCAAGCATCTCGAAGCTGGAATCTTCGTTTTGATGAAACAGTTAAGAACTTTGGTTTCATCAAGAATGAAGATGAACCTTGTGTTTACAAGATGGTTAGTGGGAGTGCAGTAGTGTTTCTGGTCTTATATGTGGATGACATATTGCTTATTGGGAATGATATCCCTACCTTGCAAAACGTTAAGGCTTAGTTAGGGAATTCTTTCTCAATGAAAGACTTGGGTGAGGCTACCTATATCCTTGGTATCAAGATCTATAGAGATAGATCTAAAAGGATAATAGGCTTGAGTCAGAGTACATACATAGATAAAATGTTGAAGAGGTTCAACATGCAAGAGTCCAAGAAAGGATTCCTGCCTATGTCTCATGGCATTCATCTTAGCAAGAATCAATGTCCTCGGACATCTGATGAGCGAGATCGAATGAATAAGATTCCTTATGCTTCTGCTATAGGATCGATCATGTATGCCATGTTATGTACTAGACCAGATGTCTCATATCCATTGAGCTCAACAAGTAGATATCAAGCTGAACACAGTGAAGGTCACTAGACAGCTGTTAAGAATATTCTTAAGTACCTCAGAAGGACTAAAGAATTATTCTTTGTTTATGGAGGTTTGGATGACGAGTTAGTTGTAAATGGTTACACAGATGCTAGTTTCCAAACCGACATAGATGATTTCATATCGCAGTCTGGTTTTGTATTCACATTGAATGGTGGAGCTGTTAGTTGGAAGAGTTCAAAACAAAGCATTGTGGCTGATTCTACAACAGAGGCTGAGTATATAGCAGCATCAGATACAGCTAAAGAAGCAGTTTGGTTGAAGAAGTTCATCACTGAGCTAGGAGTAGTACCTAGCATTGCAAATCCTGTGGACATTTATTGTGACAACAATGGTGCCATAGCACAAGCAAAAGAGCCTAGGTCTCATCAGAGATCTAAACATACACTCAGGCGGTACCATCTCATTTGAGACATCATCGATAGAGGAGATGTCAAGATATGCAAAGTTGACACAAACGATAACATAGCGGATCCATTGACTAAGCCTCTCTCACGGGTCAAGCATGATCAGCACACTAGATCTATGGGTCTCAGATATTTGTAGGCCTAGTGCAAGTGGGAGATTGTTAGTGTATGTGCCCTAGGCCATGATTTGGATATTTATGTTATGCATTTATTATTAATAAAAGAGGTTTTATTATCATTATTGTTGGTTAGTATGTTACACAATTTTGATATATGTCCCTGATTCCTTATTGTTATGGAGATAAAATAATTAATAATCAGTATGAGTATTGATTTGATAATCATGAGATGATTATGTGTATGGTGAAACGAATCAATCTCATAGATACTTGTTTGAGAACAGTGTATTGGATAGACCCATCATGAGATTGCTACATGGATTAGCGTCATAAGTAAATCTCATGATAGTCATGTTTTAATCCTTTGACTTGAGATTGTCATAGTTTCCAACATAAGGACTGTTATATTTTGACATGATCAAACGTTATCCGTAATTGGATAATAATAAAGGTCATGATTGAATGTGATAGAAATTATGTAGAGGATATTGAACAATCAAGATAGAATTTGTCCCTGTCTTTTGAGAGAGATATCTTTGGGCCCCTCGATTAGTGAGACTGTGAAATACATGACCGTGCTCAAATGAATTGATAATGTGATCAATATCATTTGTTTTATCAGTCTACTTAGAGATCGAGTAATCATATGTTTGAACTATATAAGTATGACGCTGACCATGACTTATGTTCAAACTAGATATCGTGTGACAAAGGTATTAATGCATGTACTATTATTAGGCTAGTTGGACTTTACTCGTATTAATTGGGTAGTTGTAATGCCTTGCTAGAGGCCAATTACGACTTGTTGGTTTAATAGAGATTTAATCAACTGCCAATTAATATGGGCCTATCGGGTCACACACAAGAATGCGTATGGCTGAGATTAATAATATTAATAATATTAATATTGGATATTAATTATTATTATTATTATTATTTTCGTTTTTTGGTGATTATATATACATGTGTATTATCGGATAATAACGAGAGAATCCATATCTGATATGGATTTTGAATATCCTGATAGAATCCGTATCTGATATGGATTTTGATTAGCATCAACTAATCCGATTAGGACTCGGATTTTGATGTCTACGTATATGTATATATACTTGTGTATCTCGTATACACTACACACACAAAAAATACACAGAATCATCAAAGAAAACCTAGAGCCGTTTTTGTGAAAAACCAAGTTCTTCAGCCGCGCCGTTTGAATAGCTAGCACTCCGGACGGAAGCGTTCGTGTGGATACCGACAGAGGGTGATCGTATTTTCGCACCTGCTTCATCTGCGTAATTCGGATCTACAAAGGTAATTTTCGAGTTTCTTTCATCGAATTAAACGAACAACAAGGATCCTTGGTAGGAAATCAAAGATCAAGTTTTTTTTCCGCTGCGCGTTTTGCAGTGATCTCAGTTGATTTCCTAACAGGAATTATCATCAATCTACTTCGATATGGGCATCTTTTATGCAATCTAAATATGGTGGTCGTTTTCACTCCCGGATCACTGATTCCCCATGTCGGAAGCACATTTGTAACATTCACCATCTATGTCTGCCACACGTCGAAGGAACTACCCAACCGTATAGATGGAAACTAGCAACCAACGAAAACTCTTTGAAATCGGCTTATACGGTGTTTTCTCCCTCAGGGATTACGAGTTTATCTTATAAGTTTATTTGGCATAAATTTCAAATTCCAAACATAAGTGTCTTTCTATGGAAGTTATATAATGGAGCACTTCTCGTTGAAGATAATCTTCGCAGTCTGACAATTGCTGGTCCTTCATGTTTCCTTTTTGTCGAAATGAATAAGAAACAGTGGCACATATTGTTTTTGCAATGTCGCCTTATTACACAGGTGTGGTCATAGTATGCATCTCTTTTAGATGCCCCAACCAAATAATTATCACCTGAGACAATATAACTTGGCATGGTGGAATTCGACTACTGTAACCTCTTTTAAGGGATGTCTTCGCATTGTTGCTCCGGGGCTCATATTATGGAATGTTTGGCGTATGTATACTTCTATTGTATTTGGTGAAGAGACATGGAACTACCATAAATTGTATGAGATGATAAGAAGTCAGATGTATCATTGGAGTGCTGCGCAGACTTGCACCAAGCATGCTCAAAATGATTCTTATTTGGTATCTCATGGTCTTTCTCCATCAATCCGTTTGCGTAGACCTCAGGTGGCGCGATGGCTTGCGCCACCACCTGGACGTTTCAAGTTAAATGTGGATGCAGCCCATGGATCAGTTTCGGCAGCAGGTGGTGCTGTATTACGTGACTCGGCAGGAAATTTCCGGGCGGCTTTAGTTTTTTACCTTCCGCTAACCACACCTTTTTATGCGAACTTCAGGCAGCAATGTTGGCGATAATATACTTTGTGCAGCATTATTCAGTGATTGATTTGGAAGTGGATTCCACAGCAGTAGTACAATATGTTCGCACCCATCCCCGGGATCGATTGAATACTTTTCTCCAATTAGGCAATGGCACTATTCGTTCTATACCTCGTCAGGGCAATATGGCGGCACATTCCCTTGCTCGCCATGGTCAGTTGCATACTGGAGTACACATATTTCACACATCCAATTCTTTGCCCGCATATATTAGAGCGACACTTCTTACTGATGGCACAACGGCATATTTACGCTCTTAAGGCACTCATTGCGCTATGGTTGTTTTATTTATATTGTTTCCTGTGTCGTGCCATGACACAGGCAGGCCGGGTAATTATGCTTGCTCTTTGGACCCTTCTTTCACTCCATTTCACAGTTTACCATCAACTTGTTGCATGTATCCTTCGATGTAGGCAACTTGGGTACTTGCCTATATCTTTATGGATCTTACGCCTACTTCTTCTCATACATGATAATAATCTACATCTTTTGTCTCTTTTGCATGTTTGGATGGTGGAATACTATCTCCGGGAGGACCGTTTTTGGGTGTACTCCCATACATTGGAGTACCACTTTGGCATTACACAGTCAAGGAATGGCGATCATTACTTCTCTTATTCGGCCAAACTCCATTCTCGAACACTATTTTTTGGAGGCTACAAAAATTCAGCAGGAACATTCACCCGATGATATCTTTCATATATGTCGCGGGTCATATGAATATGTACGTTTTTTTCTTTACCAAGATTTTTCCACAAGGGTGGTTTTACTTGGAGAGGTTTTAATGCGGCATATCATATGTGACTGGCGTTTGACAATAATTTCAGCTTTACATTGGCAATTTTCATTTTCATGAACTTATGATTGTAATATGGTTTTCCTCCGCCATAAGTGAGGCATCTTAATAAAATATATATTCGTCTGAATATACATATACATATATATATATATATATTATGGCGGGGGGAGGTATACCAAAATCAGTTATTAAGATCATCCATCGCAAGATGGCGGCATTTTATTGGGGTCCTAGACATCATTGGGTCTCCTGGAATAAGCTTACTAAGCCGTATTCAGAGGGGGGCCTAGGCCTTCGAGATTTGAATATCTTACAAAAGGCTTTTTATTGTCGCATCTGGTGGTCGTATCACCAGAACTCAACACTGTGGAGCAAATACATGCATGCAAAATATGGACATCGTCATGATTATCTTCCTCGTTTACCAGACTCCCCCATTTGGAAAATTATATGCCGGATTCATTCTTTTTGCTTAATGCACACAGATCGACAGGGTGACCACCTTTCATGGTTGCCAACTCAACTGGGGGAATTCTCTCTAAAAAGTGCCTATGAGATATGCAGAACCGCGTCTCCAAAGCTGCTTTCTACCTCATTTATTTGGTCGAAGCATCACTCTCCGGCTAGAAGATTGTTTTTATGGAGGCTTTTCAATTCTGCTTTACCTTTTGAGGATTATATTGGACACTACATAATGGCTCAACCGACACAATGTCCGTTCTGCAAGAATGAGTCGGCTAGGGTGGATCATGTTTTCTTATATTGTCCTTATGTGCGTCCGATTTGGTGCTATTTTGCAAGTGAGCTGCATTGTCCTCTTCCATCATCCATACAGCTTCGTCAATATCTTCTTTCATGGTGGTATCGATCATCCATTTCCTCACTAATTGGAGTTTATAAAATCGTGATCCCTGCGATTATTGTTCATAACATCTGGTGTGCTTATACTTCCCTGATCTATGGCGACAAAACACATATCACAGTGTCTTCCCTTCGGTCCTCTGTACATTATGATATTACTTTGTGGCACGAAAAGATTGCAGGCTCTAAATTGTCTACTACATCACAGCAAATTTTTGGTTGGCTGCCTGCAGTTCGCCCACCTCGTCCACTGATTGTTCGCTGGGTCACGCCACCTTCTGGACGATTGAAATTAAATGTCGATGCCGCAGCGGGTCGAAATTTCGCATCTGGAGGCGCTATACTGCGCGATCATCGAGGTTCCTGCATTGGTGCAATTTCTTTTCGCCTTCCATTAAGTTCACCCTTACATGCAGAGATTCAAGCAGCTGTTTTTGGGCTTCTTTATTTCTTTCCACTCTACCGATCCATCATCCTTGAGTCAGATTGTGCCCAATTAATTGACCGGGTGACACGGCAAAACATTGTACATGGCAATCCACATCTTCAAAGGCTTCACTCGCTTGTTCATATTCATTGTCTCCCTTGCAATCATATTTATCGTGAGGCAAACATGGCGGCACACTATTTAGCACAGCATGCAATGTTACATCCATGCGCGGAACATTTTTCATCGAACACTCTACCTTCGTTGGTCCGTGCAGCAGTCCTACTGGATCTTACTTCCGTTCATTTGTGGGTGCCATGACAGCAGTCTTCCATATGGATTGGCCAGAGTATACTTCTACTGCCTGCAACCTTCGGGTGGCAGGCAGGCACGGTATGGTTGAATATCCACTACTCTATGTTTTATACATTATAATTCACATGTATAACGTGCCTCTTTTTTTCATGGGAGCATTTTGGTTATCTCATCAACTATCTATTTACATATCGGTGATTGGCAAACTGTGTCACTGGGTCATACGCTGCGCATGGTTTCCTCTCATGGTGGACCCTTTCGGGCTTCAGGTGGTAGGACTCTTACCATTGTCGCCTTGGCCCCTTGGTCAAGGCGACTTGGGTATGCATTTTTTCACTATGCTTGTGTTTATTATTTTGAACACTAATGTTATATTCATGTGCTATTCCCATTTGTGCGAGATTCTTTTTCACATCACAATGGAGAGCCTTATTCCGGAAGTGGATTTCATTTTCCATGCATTTTCGGCCCTTGCAACATGGATGGCCATGGCTCTCACTTATTCTTGGTCGCCTTGGCACTTCAACTGCCAAGGCGGCTCCGGTATGTGCTTGATTTTCCTACCTCTGATTGCTCAGTTACACGCTTACATTGACCACCTTTCTCTCTGGACATCTTCTGAGGTTTGGGCTTTCAAGACAATGACAAGACAAAGATGCGGCCACCTCAACGCCTTCAGCATTCTCCTGCTCACGCCAATGGCATTCATGGATTTGTACCCCATACTATGTTCTCATCATATCAATGACAGTCGTATAAATATGTACGCTTTTTCCTTCGCCAAGGTTTTATCCACAAGGGTGGTTTTTCTTGGCAAGGTTTTAATGCGGCATATCATATATGACTGGAGATATGCCATTCTTGTTTCGTTATTTCATTATTTCGATTACTATGACAATGTAATATGGTTTTCCTCCACCATAAGTGAGGTTTTACGTTAATAAATAAAATCTTTAAAAAAATTAAAATATATATATATATATATATATATATATATATATATATATATGTATGTATGTATATATATATATATTCATTTTTTTTTAAAAAAAATAATACGCCGATGAAGGGGTCCGGCGATCAAGCACTTAGGCGGCTTTAGCCGCCGCCGCCTCACGCTACTGTTGCTGGTTAGCGCCGCTGTATAGACTGCTGCATATTTTCAGGAATTGCCTTCGTTGTCTTCTGCTGATCCCTTTCTATGCATACCTGCATTCGATTATTCTCCATTTTGATCGTTCATACTTATGGAATCAACTGCGCCGTCCTTTGCAGCGGTTGTGGCCGGTGACTCCTCTGCAGAAAAGATCAACATTTCTCCAAAGGCAGTCTCTCGCTACAAAGGTATTCCCTTAATCTCCTTCTCGGATTCAGAAATTGATGCCCTTGCTGCTCCTTTCAAATATTCTTTAGTGGGTACATTCTGGTATGGGCGACCTCCTTTGAAGGTCATCAGAGAGGTTTTTGAGAAAATCGGCTTTCATCATGATCTCTGGATAACCCTAATTAATCAAACTCATATACTGTTGAAATTCCAGAATGATGTTGATTATTTGCGTGGTTTCTATCGTCGATCATGGCATATCTCAGGCTACCACATGCGTATTACGAAATGGACAGTGGACTTTGATCCTGCCACTGATGTTCCTATTGTCCCTGTATGGATAGCATTGCCTGGTTTACCAATTCATCTTCATCGTAAAGAGGCGCTGTTTGAGATAGTTCGGCCGATTGGAATCCCCCTTAAGCTCGATGTTGCCACATCCGATGGACTAAGACTTCAGTTGCTAGAGTTTGTGTGGAAGTTGATGTTTCACAAGAATCGCCTAAAAAAATTTATCTGCAGGCTAAGAATCGTTTCATTCTGCTGACTGTTGAGTATGAAGACTTGCTGTTATTTTGTAATTTATGCAGGCGTTTAGGCCATGCAGAGGCCTCGTGCCCGCCGTAAAACTCATCCTCGGTACCTCCTCCTCCGCCTCCCCCACCACCACGTCGTCCGGTGCAACGCTGGACCCCGGTCAATAATAAACCTCCAGCGCCGACTGCCACACCTCCCGTGGATCAGCCACTGGCTGCTCCAGTGTCACAACATCAACGTGACCCACCAGCCTTCCAAGCTAATATCCAGGAAGATTTAACGGATGGGCCTGCTGCCAATCCTTTACAGGATGTTTCGGATATTGGTGAAATAGGTCATTCTTCAGATAATGATCTTCCCACTGAAGAACCACCATCAGACATTCCGAAAGTCCCGGATGATGTTGTCCGTCGCATACATCTCATGCCTCCAACATCGGACACAGATATTCTTATTTCCCGCTTACAGGAATCTACGGACTCAGTAGATTTTATTCCAGTAGTTCCTCGTAGAAAGCGTCGGGCTAGAAAAGATCTTCCTCCGTTGCCGCCATCTACTATACTTACACGTAGTGCTTCTCATGCGATTCAGGGAAGTGACCATTCCCTTTCTTAATGAATATTATGATATGGAATATAAGGGGCATCCTTGCCTCACTACCTAGAATGCATCAGCTAATGCGTGATCATTGCTTAAATTTACTTGCTTTGATAGAGCCCAAACATTCACCTACCAATATTGCTCATTATGCTTTAGAATTTGGATTTACAAATTCTTTTTCATCGCAGTCCGAACGCATTTGGTTTTTCTGGCGAGACTCTGATTTACAGTTGATGTCGATGCAGGACGACGATCAAGTGATACATTTTACACTACTCTTTCGGCCACTACAGTACTCTTTTGTGCAGTCTGTAGTTTATGGCAAACATACGATCTTACTACGCCATGCATTATGGCATTCTTTATGTACATTCTCAGAAACATCCACATTGCCTTGGATAGTTGGGGGAGATTTCAATACCTTTCGGTCCTTGTCTGATCATGAAGGTCGTTCGCAACCATCTCTTTCTGCTATACAGGATTTTAATGACTGTATTGAGTCATGCTTCTTAATGTCTCCGCAATTTCATGGGCCAAAGTTTACTTGGACAGGTGGCAGGGGACTTGGCAGAGTACGTCGGAGATTAGACTGGTTATTTATTAACTCTGCTTTTCAGGATAAATTTGAGGATTTACAGCTCACTCATCTTCCACGCATTACATCTGATCATACGCCATTGTTGTTTCTATGTCGTATAAGTCAGTCCGTGGTTCGTCGTTCCTTTCGCTTCCTAGACTCATGGTTGCTACATCCGGATTTTCATACTTATATACAGAATGCTTGGGCATCTTATCCTACTACTGGCGGCATGTATGGTTTCTATTCCAAATTGTTCCGTTTAAAGAAAGACATGCAGCGTTGGAATAAGGAGATCTTTGGTAATATATTTTCAAATGTACAGCAGGCTGAATCGACTCTTTCACACGCTGAAAGTGTCTGGGACGCATCTCCTACTGAAGCAAACTGGATCGCGTATCATAAAGCAAAAGCCAAATATCTTCAAGCATCCTCCTATGAATTACATTTTTGGAAACAAAAGTCTCACGTCAGATGGTTAAAAGAGGGTGATGCCAATACGCGATATTTCCAATCTATTGTCAAAGGAAAACGGTTGCAGTTAAGCATTCAACAAATACGCACCCCTACTGGCGACCTATGTTCCACGCCTAATGAGATTATGGCTGAAGCGGTATCCTTTTACACATCCTTATTTGCTTGTGAGCAAACCCAAAATTATGATGATATTCTCTGCCATATTCCACGGGTGATTTCTTCGGATGATAATACTCTCCTCACGCAAATACCCATGGAGCCGGAAATTAAAGATGCAGTTTGGCATTTAGATCCTACTAGTGCAGCAAGCCCTGATGGTTTTAATGGTCAGTTTTATCGCTCCTGTTGGTCCATCATTCATACTGATGTGGTAAAAGCGGTTCAAGAATTTTTCCTTGGCATCCTGCAGCCTGCTGTGATGGCTTCTGCACTAATTACTTTGATTCCTAAGAAGCATTCTCCTGCTACTTTCAGTGACTTTCGCCCCATATGTTTAACTAATTTTCTGAGCAAAGTTTGCACACGAATTATTGCTAGTCGCTTGAGTACTTTGCTCCCATGATTAATATCTCCGGAACAAACAGGTTTTATACCAGGCTCAGACATTTCATCACAGGTTCTTCTGGCTCGGGATATGATACATATGATAGATAAGGGTGGCTCATAGGTATGTTTAAAGCTGGACCTGATGAAAGCATTTGATAGGGTCAGTTGGGAATACTTGGAAAAACTATTGCGCACTTTTGGCTTCTCTGACTTTTTCATTCGCATTATACTTAATCACTTGCGAGCTACCACATTAGTAGTCTTAATTAATGGTCAGCCTTCCTCAACTTTTCGCCCATATAGAGGTGTAAACCAGGGAGATCCTTTATCTCCATTACTGTTTATTTTATCTTCAGAGGGATTCAGGAGAGGCTTAAAAGCATTAACAGCAGCTGGGCAACTGCAACCTTTTCGCTTAGGGCGAATGCCATTTACCATAACACATTTGGCCTACGCGGATGACTTGTTGATATTTTTACGGGGTACACAACAAAATCTTCAGCGCTTTCATGCCTTCCTGACACAATATGAAACTGCTTCTGGACAAAAGGTCAATTTTCACAAAAGCAGTATGATTCCTTCTACTCATATATCTTCACGGCAGAGACATCATTTAAAGGATATCATCAACATGAGATGTTCTACCTTGCCTTTCAGATACCTCGGCTCCTATTTACACAAAGGTGTTTCCCGTGTCAGATACTGTGTTCCTTTATTGCAGCATATTGATGACAGGCTTCACGGATGGCACTCTCGATTACTTTCCTCTGTTGGTTGTTTAGTTTTGTTACGTTCTGTCATAGCGGCATTACCATTACACATCCTCTCATCTGGTGGGCTTCCTAAATCGGTTATCAAGGTCCTCAATAGAAAGATGGCATCCTTTTATTGGGGTCGTAGACATCACTGGGTCTCTTGGAGTACTATCTGCGCTCCTCAGGAATAAGGAGGCTTGGGGATTCGAGACCTCAACAAGTTGCAGCAAGCTTATCACTGCCGTATTTGATGGTCATATCAACAATATTCCACACTTTGGACCAAATATATGCACGCCAAATATGGTAATCGTGGAGATTATTTGCCTCGTTTACCAGATTCTCCAATATGGAAAATTATTTGCCGAATACATCCTTTCTGTCTTTCTCAGACTGCTGGCCAAGGTATGCATCTCACATGGTTACACACGCCAACAGGAGAGTTTAGTTTGCGAAGTACTTATGATAATTACCGCACGCCTCATCCGCATCTCCTTTCGGTAAGGTTCGTTTGGTTTAAACACCATTCTCCAGTTACTCAGATATTCTTATGGCGCCTCTTCCATTCTGCGATACCATTAGAGGATTATATTGGCAGGTACATTACTTCTCGACCAACACAATGTCCATTTTGTAAAAGAGCGTCGGCTGCAGTAGATCATGTTTTCTTACATTGTTCACATGTGCGCCCATTATGGCTTTATTATGCTTGGGAATTACACTGTCCTCCCCCATCGTCCTTGCAACTGCGCCAGTATATACTGGCTTGGTGGTATCGTTCATCATTTTTGTCTCTTCTTGGGGTCTTCAAAATTATCATTCCAGCGATTATAGTGTACAACATATGGCGTGGATATACATCTTTAGTCTACGGGGAGCAAACAAGCATTACAATCACGTCCCTTCGGGCTTCAATTCGATATGACATTACCATTTGGTGCAAAAAAATAGCAGGAACTAAACTTGCAGCTGACCCTAGACGATATTTCTCTTGTCTTCCATCGTTGTCTCTCCCACGGCCTTCTCTGATTCGCTGGATATCTCCACCGCCAGGTCGGTTGAAATTGAATATAGATGCGGCAGTTGGCAGACAGTATGCAGCAGGGGGTGCTATATTGCGGGATCATATGGGCTCTTGTGTGGGAGCAATCTCATTTAGACTGCCTCCAAGTACGCCGCTAAACGCGGAGATTCAAGCCGCATTATTTAGCCTTTTGTATTTTCTTCCACTAAATCGCGACATCATATTAGAATCGGATTGTGCCCAGATGATATCTCGGTTGGCCCATCCGCAGCTAGTCCATGGCAACTATTATCTCCGTCTAATTCACACACTTGTTCATCTCCACCGTCTTGATTATCATCATATCTATCGTGAGGCAAATATGGTAGCACATTACATAGCTCAACACGCAATGTTGGACCCCATCACACACTATTTTTCATCACATACTATTCCTTCATTTGTGCGCGCTGCTATCTCATTGGATCTTTCCTCCACCCAATTGCGTGTCCCTTGACAATCTAAGTCTTCCATATGGATTGGCGTTTCATCAATTTCACTGCCTGTATCCTACGAGATCCAGGCAGGCTTGGTATGTGTTGCTATCTTTTGGCCTGGCTTTTAATCTGTTTCCTAATCATTAATGACTGCCTCTTTCTGCTTGCCTTCGCATGGCTTAGATTATATATCTTGATGGCGAGATTTTTCAATCCTGCACCAGCGGACCTCAATGGCGCAGCCTAGCATAACATCGTCGCCTTGGCACAAACTTTGCCAAGGCGACTTCGGTATGTGTTTGACTTATCTGTTTTATCTTCTTTTGATTCTCTCTATCATCGGTATAACTTCTCCCTGGCAATCTTCCGAGGCACGGCACTTCCAGAATACGTCAAGCTCAAGCTGCGAATTCCACAGCTCACTCTGGAGCACACGGTCCGCCCCAACATCTGCAGCAAGCACACATTTGTACTCAATTTTCGATTCATTTCATATCAATGACAGCAATATAAATATGTACGCTTTTTCTTTCGCCAAGATTTTATCCACAAGGGTGGTTTTACTTGGCCAGGTTTTAATGCGGCATATCATATACGACTGGAGATATGTTATTATTACTTTGTTATTTCATTTATTCGCATACTCTGACGATTGTAATATGGTTTTCCTCCGCCAACAGTGAGGTTCATCATTAATAAAATTTTTCGTTTAAAAAAATATTCATTTTTTCTTCTTTTCCAAGATATTTATTATGTCCTACTTTCTTTTTCTTTTGTTTTAAGTGGTGAAAATTATTGTGTCATGTATTTCCTATTTGATTTAATTTAGTTTATTAGTTAAGTCGTTACGACAATATTTATTTAAATCCTATCGTATGTTCGAAAATGTTTGTTACCTAGTTTCATCGTATATTGATATACCAGTTACCTTATCGTTTGGTTATTTTTTCGAGCATTTCGAACCCCGATATAAACTACCTATGTTCAACCATGATTCAAATTTTAATTTCACCAAAGCTTTTACCAACCTTGCATTTTCATTTTATTTTCTATTATCTCATTTATTTTTCCACCGACCCAGAAATGCGGGTTGTAACATTCTCCTCCCTTATAAAAAGTTTTGTCATCGAAACACCGGGGCTGTACCGATCTTACTGTTAGGAATTCCAAATACTTCAATTCTATTGTCACCGCTTAATGGTATATCCTTCAACTTAATATATATTATTCCCAAATTTTTCTAACGAGTCCCCTAATACATTCACCGTACTTTGTTCCACTATAAACTCGATACTCGGAATCCATTCTCGTATATCGTTGATCTTATTCTAGGATTCTACCCTTATTTGTTTGGGTTCTTCACTAATTTAATATCCATTTAGATTTCCATTGAAGTACACTTCATGTTAATCCGCTTAGGGTATTCTACATCCTCATATTATTGTGCATTATGCTAACTTTCGTGCTTACTTATTCTCAACGCTAACTCTAAACCGGTTAAATCTTACCTAATATCAACCGCGATTTAGTCATGCTTACTCGATTCCAACTTAAGCCTGCTAACTCTAGCCAGATATTTCGATGTTCCTTGAAATAAATAATTAACCCACGATATGTACTAACTTATCATTCTGTTATCTTTAACTATATTATTGTAAGCCTATCGAATGGATTTACATCCGAATTGTGACTCATATTTTTGACCTATTCTGAATTTTCTAAATTCGTCAGTTTAACCCTAACTGTAATCCTATGTATAATTTATTTATCAACCCCTAATTGTTATAATTCCAATAACTCGTTCCTTAACACTTATAGTTCTACTACACATCATAACTTATGCGAAATATGTAGTCCCAAACCTAACAATGTACCCTATGTATATGTGACTTATTTTTAATATACTCGCATCTTAATCTAAAATCATTACTTATTACTAGGGTTAAGATTATTTTTTTAAAAAAATTGTTATTAGTATAATAATTTGCTGTGGTGAATTAAATTCTAAAATCATTTCCAATGACTTAGATCACTACTTATGTTCAGGATCATCTTATCGAACATATCCTTATTAGGTTTAATAAATCATCTGCCTATGTACAAAGGAGTTTTTCCTAATCTTAAGAAAAAATAGTTCTAATGGTCAGGGTTTCAAGATAACCCTATGGTGAATAAGGTATGGTTCTTTTGACCGTTCTTCTTTAAACCATTCTAGTTGGCTTAGTCTAAGGTTGTCACTCTCAGTATGAGATCATATCTTAAATCTAGGATCATTACTTAGATTCTAAGATCACTTCTTACGTTAATGTCGTTGTTTACTTTATGTGTCCGCCAATGGATCTAGAACCTGGCTCTGATACCACTTGTAGCGCTCTACCTGAAACTAGGTTTTTGGCTGGTGCACCCGCCGCACTTTGCTATGTGAAGTAAAAGGCATCCATACCATATATGTGCATGTCCATATGGCAAGATATAGCGGAAGCAACATAACCTAAATACAATTGACATGCATTACTCGACATTACAACTCTGTACAGATCGTAATATACGAAGTTCTGAAATCTTCTTAATACATGATGATCTAGAGACTAACATCTTCAAAGACAATCTATTGGCATACTTTGTTGCTGTCGGTATTCTATCTGCACTCATCTTCAATAACCTGTAAAATGATTCCTGTCCTTTGCAAATTGATAAGGCAAGTATGAGCGATAACACTAATTGCCCAGCAAGTAGTCCTACTAGATCCGGCGTGTGGATCATACATAGGGAGACGAGCAATAAAATAATGATGAAGTATAAATAACAAACATAATGAGACACGTCTGCATTTCTAACAGTATAGTGACATAACATGAGTAAGATCATATAACATACAAAATAAATGAAACTTAATAACGTAACATAGCAACATTTCATTCTACCAAGTCCTTGACATCACATACATGTCCATACTTAGTTTCTAAACCATAACTTATACTTAGGTCACACATTTTACATCCATGATACCTTCATGCATAATCTCTGCATTTAAACTTATTACATCATAACTTAAGGATATTTCCACCATAACTTAAGGGTGTCAAGGTCATAATGTTGTTTCATATTTCATGATAACTTAAAACATGGCTTTTCATAAAACATACCATGATTTTTCCATAAACATGCATCACATGACATTTTCATAACATGAAGACATAACTTTTCATAATGTCTATAACACTTTCATAAGAACAATACCAAATGAAATACCAAATGATTTCCCATATAATCTTATGAATAATAGGAATCCCAGTGTTCCAAACACAGTGTTACATCATATGTACATATCATATAATGGTGACGTTGATAAGGCAGAGATCCCTTATCCCAGATAAGATGTTACACTCGACCAACATAAGGGTAGGGAACATATGCCCACGACACCAATCTTTCCTAGGTTCTGTCATGCTAGTGCTTCGGTCATCGATAACATAACATGTGCCCCTGACAAAACCACCCTAGAACTGTGTCAGGACAGCGCTTCATGATCATAACATAACATAACATAAATAATATAACATGTGTCGATGGAATCATTCGTCTCGTCGGTATGTTCCATTAAACATAAAACTTTTAAAACATGTGATGTGATAAAAATAATCTTTTCAAACTTTTATTTCATGCAACATGAATCTCGGCTAAAAGAGGGTATTTTGGTCATTCTACACCTTGTTGTCAAAAATCCACTACTTATTTACATCCTACCATCATAACTTAAGAAAATACCATTTTGCCCAAAAAACGTACCATTCGGCCATAATACCCAAAACAACCCCCATTTTGTCGTTTTCACCTAACAACATTTCCTTAATTTGTATTTTCCACATACATCACTTATTTCAACGCTTAAATATTTAACCTATTTCCTAACTTCTTTGACATGTCACCTAAAAATACATAACTTATATCGTAATTTACGTCTTAGTACATATTATACATATAACTGTACATAACATGAAAATAGTCATTTATGTTCTAAAAAGTGGTTTAGGTCATGTGTGTGTGTGTGTATATATATATGTGTGTGTATGTGTACTTTCATGGATACATTTTTATACAGTATACATATGAGTGTTCATAACATATAATAAAGTCATTTTTTATTATAAAATCGAACTTATGGCCGTGTATATATATGTATATCAGCATAATTATATTTTCATACGTTATACATATATGTACTCATAACATGTATATAATCTAATGAAACAATTCACCTTATAGACGTATATGTATATACACACACACACATACTTTGTACATATATGTGTTTGTAAAACCAAATAAAATAATTTTTATTATAAAAAGGCCTTTAAGGTCGTGTGTCATATGTATGTATACTAACCTAATATATTTTCACACATTTTACATATATGTATTCATAACATGTAATAACAAATAGCACTTATGGCTGTGGGTGTATATATATGCATCTATATTCTTTCAAATATACCATATATATACGTCACATAAAATCATATATTATACATATTCTTGTTGTCAAAACTTGAACATACTACATGAATGATCCATTTTTATATAAATATATATACTTAACCTTTGAATATCCATGTAGGATCTAGGAAGAATACTTGTCTTTCTCACTTGACCTTGGAATGAAAGTGAAGATTCTTTCACTTGGTTTGAAGAAAAATTCTTCCTTTACCTTCTTGAAGGCCACTGTTTGCATACAAAATGGAGAAGTTAGTGACTAACTTATGAAGCTTAATAAATAGAAGAACTTAACTTGAACAACATGAAGTTCTTACCTTGTTCTTCCTTGGATCTACAACCTTCTTTTGTTCACTACTTGATGAAGAATGTCTTGGAACCTAGTCTTGGATGTGTGTAGATGATGAGAAGAGAAGAAAAATTCTTCTTTTGCCATGGATGAAGCTCTCGTCCAAAGGGTAGAAAAATGAGGTTGAAAGACTTGTGTTTTCTTGGAGGAGAGAGGAGGAAGTATTTGGTAGGAAGATGAATTTGTTTCAAGAGTAAGAATGAAAAGAGAGAAGAAGAAAATTCTCTGCTTGCTTTCTTGGTGATTTTCGGCCATGTGAAGAATGTGGAGAGGGTTGGGAGGCTTGTTGTCTTGGAAGAAAGAGTAATTTGTTGAGGTGGAAGTGCTAGAGTGTGGACTAAAAAAGAGAAAACTCTCCCCTTTTTCTTCTTGAATATCTTAGCCAAGAAAAAGGAAGAGGAAGTTTGGAGGCCTTGTTTTCCTTGGAAGAGAGAGAAGAATAGTTGGTTGAAGATGAAGAGTGTTTTGTTGTGAAATGGAAAGAAAAGAAAGGTATTCCCACTTTTTGTGGAACTCGGCCAAAGTGAAGGGGAGGGGAAACAGAAAGATAAATTTTTCTTGTGGAATGATAGATTCGAGAGGTAGGTTGTAGGCAATGATGAAATGGAGGAGTGTAAGAAAAAGAAATGGTCTTGTCCTCTATTGGGGAGGGTGGCAGGGGTAGGGAGGAACAAAGGTGTCTTGACTTGTTTGTCATGTGAGATAAGTGGGAGAAAATGTGATGATTGAGGTACAAGTGCTTGGAGTTTTGTTGTGTAGTGGAAGACAAAAGAGAAGAAAACTTCTCTTCCACTTGCATAAAGGGGGCGGCCAAGTAAGGTTGGGTGTTGCAGCCTGCTCCCAGGATGGGTTGTGCTACCAAGAATGCATTCACAAACAAAAAAATGTAATAGTCATCGCCCAATTGATGGATAAATGGCCCGTTTCTCAATTATCATGAGGAGGAAATTAGGGCAATTGTTGTAACCGCCCCAAATTATAACTTTGATTTCCTACTTGGTATGAGACATGTGATGACAATAGACGGAAATTTTAGCAGCGATTTTGATACAATTATAAGCCATGCATATTTTATTAATAATTAATTTACTTAAATATCACTTATATTAAATATTAAAAAAGGCAATCACATTAGGGCATCATGGAAAAGCAAAAAAGGACCAAAACATCCTTAAGGGAGCCAGCCACTTCCTTCTTAAACCCCTTAAAAATATCTTGAATTCTCTAGAAAAGTCTAGCTTTCAATGCCTTAAGACAAAAAGCTTCACAAGCCACCCTAATTACTACCCTTTTCATGCATGCAAGAGGTAATCATTGGGCTCCTTTTCCCTCCATTTAATCTGGCCACTCCTTTTCTTGAAGTCTAATTGAACTCAAGACAACTCCTTAAACACTTATCCATTTCCAAGACACTCTCTCACCTCTCAAACTATCATCTTCCTCCCAAGCTCCCTAACTTTCGGCCACAAGGGAAAGACACCAAGAGCAACTCATTCAAGTCTTCAAGATTAGTTCTCGAATTAGTAAGGTATGTATATAGTGCTTAAGGTCCAATCATATTTTCTTTGAGGCTTTGTATCAAGTCTAAGCGTGTTATCCCTAACCACCCCCAAACCCGTAGCCCTCCTTCCTTCCCTTAGGAGTATTCTGAAGCTCAAGAAGAGAAGGAACTCTACGAGGCTAAGAACATCACTCCAACTCCATCAAGGTAAGGTTTCCATACCCTTTTGAGCTCCCTATCTATTATCTAAATAGGTTACACTCACCTTACTTCTCTACATGGAAATCTTATATTACACTTGAAGGGGGAGGTGATTTTCAAGCTTTAGGAAGGACCAAATACTCAAGGCACTAACTTTGAAGACTAACAAGGCAATTCTTCCTTTATTCTTCTTGAACGTTGATGGACTCTAAATAAGATAACTTAGTATGCTTAAGGTTTTTAATCTTTCTTATATTAAGAACATATGTCATGAGTACCATGCTGTAATTTTTGGAAAAGATGACTATGGTAAGCTTGTGATGTATGAAAATGGACCTAGAAAGATGTTTTGGGCCAAGGACTAACCTTTTAAGGTAATAAGTGGAAACCATAGGATTTCCCTTCTTCCTAACCCACGCTTGGGAGGAGCCTTGAAGGTATGATTGACTCACCACTATCAAGCCACTAAAATGATAGCTAAGTATTTCGGTTAATGAAGTTTTAGGGCGGTTTTAGTGTGTCTTTATTCTTGACCCATGAATGACTATGATATAACTTTAGTCATATTAAGACACGATTAAAAAGGTCAACAAGTGAATGGATTGATTACTTAAGGATACTACACATGTTAAAGGATGAAACGAATGCATTTGGAGGGTGTATCTCTCCCCCACACACCCCTTATCCTTGATAGGGAAATTAAGGAAATGAATGGCTTCATTGGTTATGTCTCTAGGGCGGTTTAAAGGGCATTTTTATGCTGATGTTTCATTTAAAATAAGGGTTAAGGGGCTGTTTTGACTCATGACCAAGTTTGGTAAGATTTAAGGGCCACAAAATTATTTGTTATATTATGATAGTCACATATGTGGTGCTGTCTTGTATGTTTTATTGTATGATGCCTATTTGAGAAATTTCTAATGCTTGGTTATGTTTATTGAAGCTGATGGAGATGTGATTGAAGGTGTAGCCACTAGGATTGGATAGAAGGCTCAAGGAAAAGCTTGGAATCACTAAAAGCAAAGTTGCTACATTTGTTGGTTTGTCGTGTGAAATTATTGTGGCATGGCCGAATGTATGCATGGGTAAATTGACAAAAGAGAAATTTAAAGGCTATCTAAAATTGAACATTAGGATGTTTAGGGGCTGTTGAGAGTAAATGGTAGTTGTAAAAGACGATTTTGGATGACGTATACACACAAAAATCGAAACACGGGGCTGTTTCGGTATTTTTGCAAAAAACAGTCTGGTTTGGCCTCTAAGTCTGCCCAACAACTCGTATAATTTATGCTTAGATAATATGAGACTCAAATGAATTAGTTTAAAAAGGGTTTTTGGTAGGATGGAGCTGTTTTAGGGACTAAAACAAGGAATAAAATGCTGCGACACAAAGCTAGAATTTTCAGCATCGCAATATAAATAAGTAACGAACCATAATCGTTACGGATATGAACCTAAAGACGTTTTGGACCATGAAAACCCATCATATACTGCATTATGTATCGTGTGCATGTCATGTCATCGTTTTTAAAGGTAAAGTATTGTTTTGGGAAAGGAAATTAAAATAATTTTAGAAACCCATATAGAAGGATTTGTCTTTATGTTTGATTCCAGTATATGTTCTGTTCTGGACTCGATATCAGGGTATATGTTCTGTTCAGGACCCATATGAGGTATTATTATGTTCTGGACCGAGCATAACATCTTATTATGGTAGCCGGGGTATTGTTCTGATCTGGACTCATATGGAGTATTATTCTGTTCTGGACCTGATATCAAGGTATTTTCTTGACCTGTACGTAACATCCTCAGTAGGTTAGGAGATAGATAGGGTACTATTTTGTTCTGGACGGAATCACTCGTAGTAGACAATCGGTCCATATAGAGAAAAGCAAATGCCATGGCTTAGTATTCTGTTTTGTCCCGTTCTGTTTCAATCAGTTTCGTTCTATTCTGTCCTGCATCATTCTTTTTTGTTCTGCTCTGCATCTCATCGCATGACATTTATTCCATTGTAAAATGTAATAAGACCATAACGAGTAAAAGGAAATTGAGCATCTCATAGACGGGGAAGTAACCGTAAGCTAAGGTATAGATGGAAACAGATAAGGGTTTAATTCACAGGTATGTAGTCATGTTTAGATCTCACTGTTGTTGTGACCACCCAAGGCTAACTATAAATTATACTTTGGTATAAAATGCGGAAAGACTATAAACAAAAAATTTAAATTTTTTTGCATATTCTTAGGATTAAAAATAAAAATAAATAAATAAATAAATACCAATGATGACATTAGCATTAGGGCACCCAAAGGAATGGAAAGTGACCAAACTACCCTTAGAGTAGGCGGACTCTTTCCCTCCAAATGGGGCCAAAATATCTTCCAAATTCTGTTGAGAAAAAGTGTTTGAATGATTTACAAATGTATGATTTAAATAGTAAAAGTTTACGAAATGCATGACAAAATGTATTATTTGACATGTTTTTTGTGATATACATACCTCATATGCTTTATATATATTGTTGTCGTACTAACAAGCCATGAAGCGCAAAAGCTTATATCATATGGAAAACATTTGCTGTCTTTGAACTATTTTCAGGTGTCATAATCAACGAGCTAAACTAGTTCATTAAGTGAAGTACTTAAGTTAATGAACTAACTAGTTCATTAAATAGAGATGTATTTGGACAAAGCTTTATGGCAACGAACTTGGAAATGGAAAGTCTCCTTCCACTCTTCTTCACACGCCATTTATATACAAATTATATATATTCATATTTTTACTAAAAAGGCACAATATATATATATTCCGACGTACTACCGACACGTTACATATATTACAAACATACGTCAACGTCACACCACTATATACATCTCATATTTATGAGTATATTCAGATCTTATATCATATGATATAAGTCATGGTGATGACAAAATTATAACGACACATTACAAGGTTATAAACAGAAAATTGTCGTATCGGGTGACTACCAAAACTTCGCCAACGTGTCACGTACTTGCCATATAAATATGGCCAATCCATATAATTTAAAAAGAGCCAAAATTTCATGGCTCATATGTTCAAATCAGCCATAAATCCATTCCATGTTGGCACACACAAATCACCCACAATTTAGGCAAAATTATGGAGATCTCAAATTCAAAGTTTTAAGGCACATGGGGAGCCTCTTTAAGTCATCCATTAGAGCTGAATATCTGATTTATTTTATGTATATTATGTGTGACATAATATATATAACATGTACAAAAATTTTGAATTTAATCAGAGAAAAATCGCGTAATCGACGAAAGTCGAAAATTCGGTTTTCTATGAACATAACACATGGAACGTTTTTGGCATGAATGGTAACATGTATCTAGACACTATTTACAAATTCAAGAAATGTTAAAGTGTTCTAGAAAATTCAAATAAGGGCTGATTGAAATTTACCATATATGTGTAATTATAGTGCATTATTTGACAAAGTTTACCAAAGTAAAATTTCAGCACATACACATTGGTTTTACACGCCATTCTCAGCTATGATGGAGCCAAGATGGAACTTAGTTGGCATCTCAATTAGTGAAGAATATGTCACTCAAGGTTAGTGACATAAAAGAGGGAGCTACACAAGGTAACAATTCAAAAATCTTGAAAATGTAACACATGCTGAAAATTCAGCATGTGCTATTAGTTCTAGCTGATTTTAGGCTAGTGATGGTGGCTAATTGGCATCCCAAAATTGAAGGGATTGAATGATGATTATTTGGCATCATTTTGAATTCTTTTTGGCACATGTTTTATGAGTTATTTTCAGATTTTACAGCTTACCAACCGATGACATGTTGGACCAATCATCAAGTTCCAAGTAAGCAAGGCCAAGTCATCCCTCCAATCATAATGTGCCAAGTGAGCAAGATGGTGTCATATCTACACAAGGCAATCTTGCAAGGGCATTAAAGATATTTCTCAAGAAGGAAGATAACCTAAGGGGGGGTGGTCACTTTTGAATAAAAAGACGAGAAGTAGAGCAAACAAAAGCAAGACAACTCTCATTTTCTCTCAAGTGCAAAAGGATCCTCTAGTCTCTTCTTCTACATTTCTCTCTTCTTCCTCATCTCTCAAACCTATTGTTCATATTTTTAAAATATTGTATAGTCTTTGATTATAACACCCACACTCATACATTGCTGTAAAAGGTTGATCAAGGTGTGATCAAACCTTCATTCAATAAGTGGTGGTGTTCGTGATCCGGTGTGCTTGATTGTATTGTTTGTAAAAGGTTGGAGTTGGTGTGTAACTCCAGCAACCCTTGTGGTAAGGTGTTATATTGTGTTTAGTGATAATCAAGGAAAGTGTCCTCGAAGACTGGAGTAGGTTGATTTAACCGAGCCAGTATAAAATCCTTGGTGTCTATACTTTCAGCACTTTACGTTCAGTTTCCAGCATTTTACATCAACTTCATTGCAAGAGTAAAAATAGCAAAAAATTTCAAAAATCGTAAAGGTTTTCAGAAACATAGCCATACCTCTTAGTTTTCATTTGGCGCAAGTTTCAACTCATTTGGACAAGTATAAGTCAATCAAACTTGAATAGTTCTGAGACTAGTGCAATCTGACTTTTAGAGTTGCAAAGGTTGAGAACATCAACGTGATTGATATACTTCCCAAATAAATTATTGAAAACTGTTTCAACCCATTGAAATAAATATATTAAGGGTCTTGTCATTAAACTTTCAAACCATTTGGAGCCACCAATCAATTGAAATAAAATTTTCAAATCGGAGTACTGTTTCCGGCAGATTTGCGCAATCTAACAAAAACGTATTTTCAAAGGTTTAGGAGTTGAATTTTAATTTGAAATTTTTATGAGATACTCAGAACATCTGATATAGTAGAATCTCACCAAAGTTCATAATTTTTGGAGGTCTGTAACTATGTCTTTAAATTGTTTTAAATCAGAATCTGAAGAAATAGACTGTTTTTAGAAGTGGGTATTTTGGGCCAAACGTTTTTAAAAACAAAATTTTCCGCACCCACTATTCTAGTGGTGATATACAGGTCCTACAAATTCTAGAGGATTCTTAGGCAAAAATCTTCTACAACCCGAAAAGTAGCCACCCTAGTAACCACTTTTTTCCATGCATGCAAGAGTAATGATGATGTCTCTCTTCTCCCTACCATCATTAATCAGCCGTCCTTTCCCCTCATGAAACCAAAATTTCATTCCACATTACTCCAACCCTCCAACTAGCCTTCCACTACTCTCCTAATCCTTCAACTAGTCCATCACTCGTCACCAAGACTTCACCAATTTTGGCCACAAGAGAAGGTAGCCAAGGCACTTCAACCAAGCTCCCAAGATTAGTCTTCAAACTTACATGGTAAGTAGGAAACTCTTAAAGGTCTAATCTTATATTCCCTAAGGATTACACCAAGACAAGATGTACACCCTAACCATCCCTAAAAACCCGTGACCCCCCATCTCCATAGGGGCCTTTCTCAAGCTCAAGAAGGGAAGAAGCTCTAGGAGGTTGAGAACCCCACTTCCATTCCACTAAGGTAAGATTTTATTTTCAAGCTTCCTCTTCCTTTACTCAAAAAGGTTTTTACTCACCTTTCCATGAATGAAAAACCGTACGCTTTGGCAATAGGAAGGAGAAGGTGGCTCTCAAGGCGTTAGGAATAACCGTCAACCATCAAGACAATAACTTGAAGAACTAGCAAGGCAAGTCTTCTCTTTATTCTTCTAGAAAAATAAAGAAGCTATGAATAGGGAATTTTAGCATGCCTAAGGTCTTACCTATGTTTTGTAATGAACTTATCTCCCATAAATAGTAGGCTGAAAATTTCAGCCTAGCCACTTTCATGTGTATTGGGTTACACATGAGTGAATTTAGAGTATTATTCTAGCATGTAGACTAAAATTATGAAATAAAAAATACAATAGTACCTAAAGGGATTTTCCCCCTAACTCACGGCTTTAAGAGGTCTTGAGAGGGTGATTTGTCTCACCATCATTATACCACTAGTATGGCTAAAATTAACACTTGGATAGTTATGTTTTTCGCATAGTGGAAGGAATAGGGGCAGATTAGGTATACATTTATTTTGACCATGAATGGCTAAGGGAATATTCTAAACATGTTAAAAACAAGAGTAAAAAGAGTCACAAGTGAATGGACTAATTATTGTAGAAGGGAACTTAAGACAAGGAAATGAAAAGAGGTGTTTGGATGGTGTATCCCTCCCTACCCCATTCGAACCTGATGGCAAATTTAGGAGGTTAGAGGACTTTAATTGCTATGCCTCTAGGATGGTTTAATGACTATGTTGATGTTTGAGTTTCACCCAAAATAAATGTAATGGGATTGTTGAGCTTAGTCCATATTTGATAGGACTTAAAGGGTTGCAAATCAATTCTTATGCTTAATTACACTTATACGGGGACTGTTTTGTATACCTTACTATATATGGCCTATTAGAGTAAATTCTAACGTTTGATTATATTTATTGAAGCTAAGGATGACTTTCTTGAAGTAATAATCACTAAGAGTGGATAGATGACCCAAAGAGAAGCTTAGAAAACAAGCAAAGGGGTTAAATTGTTAGTGCACCATATAAAATCTTATGGCGTCATTGATGTGTGCATGGGTAAAAAAAATAATAAAAGAAAAGGTTACGTGCTGCTAAAAATTCAATCTTAAAATGTTAGGGGACTATTAAAGATAAACAGTAACTATAAAAGACGAAATTGGATACCGGATAAGCACAAGAAACATAAACAGGGACTGTTTCGGCCTTCTTGTGCAAAACGGTCCGGTTTGTCCTCCAAGTTTGCTAACCACTCGTCTAAGATGTGCCTAGATAATACGAGACTTAAATAAATCTGTTTAAGCAAGACTTTGGTAGGACGACAGTGTCTAAGGCTTAAAATAAGGAATAAAATGTACGACGCCTTGCTAGAAATGTTCAACTTAACAATGATAGTAAGTAATGAACTGTTACCGTCACGGATATAACCCTAAGGATGTTTCGGATCGTTGAAACCTAATTCTTGCTGCATTACGCATCATGCATGTCATGTCATTGTTAAAAGAGTAAAGTTTGGCTTTTGAAA
Organism: Eustoma russellianum; assembly: GCA_036186865.1. Taxonomy (NCBI): domain Eukaryota; kingdom Viridiplantae; phylum Streptophyta; class Magnoliopsida; order Gentianales; family Gentianaceae; genus Eustoma; species Eustoma russellianum. Next base: position 34,459,003 of record AP025047.1, read on the forward strand.
GAAAATTAAAACAAGTTTTAAACGCATGTTGAACGATTTGTCTATACGGTTGGTGCCGATATGTGCTATGTTCTGGACTCGATACCATGGTATTTGTTCTATTCTGGACCCATATGAGGTATTATTCTGTTCTGGACTAGATCATAACATCCTATTATGGTAGCGGGGTATTGTTCTATTCTGAACTCATATGGGGTATTATTCTGCTCTGGAGATATCGAGGTATTTCTGGTCATGTACATAACATCCTCAGTAGGCTAGGAGGTAGATGGGGCACTACTCATCACTCATAGTAGACGATCGATCCATATGGAGAAAGTAAAGGCCATTGCTTAATATTCTGTCCTGTTTTGTTTTGTTCTGTTCTGTTTCGTCTTGTCCTGTTCTGTTCTGTTTCGTCCTGCATTATTCATTTTGTTCCATACTGGATCACATATGCATACTATCATCTCATTGAGTAAGGTAAAGATGACCGTTACAAAGAGCAAGACAGTTCATATGAGAAAAGATTATAAAGAATTAAGATGACAGGGAAACCAATAACGTGTGGACTCGACAGGTAAGTGAATATGTTTAAGATAATTACGGCACTTGCTAGAATTTCTTATTTATCGCTCTAATGTGTTTTGCTAGAATAGAGGGTTACTTGTTGGGTGATTCATCACTCACTCTTTATTTACCATTTTTCAGAGCCGAATGAACCTGAGGTTGAATGTGTAGAGGACGAGCCGCATGAGCCTTACCTGTGAGAGATGCTGGCGACTAAGGCTGATGGTAGATTCTGGTTTGAGTTATCTAAGGGCTATTTGAGGATTACTCGAGAGTAATTTTGAGACTATGTTTATCCTAGTTTGTACTATGTATGACATTGTGATTCTTGGATGTTGAAGTTTATGTCTGACTTTTATTGCCACTAGTTGATGCGTCCATCAAAATACATGTTTGAGTCCTAAATTTATAGCAAATTTGCATCGACGCCTTATACTTTTCTTAGAAAAGTACGGTGGGTGCACCGCACAAGGGCACAGCCTGGATGCGGGGCGCTACAAGTGATATCAGAGCCCAGGCTCTAGATTCATGGCAGAACGTAGAAAACTAAGTGTTGATCTTAGAACCCTAATTTATGATCTTAGTATGAGAGATGACCTTAGTCTAGGGAACGTAGAATGGAATTAGGAGTATGTTTCCTCTCTAGCTTCTGACTAGGTAAACAGACATAACTAACCCTGATATGCTAATAATTGGAAGTATACTTGCAGGGATGAGAGAAAGACGATTTGAGTAAATTATAAGTTTCGTTCATGCATATTTCGCTGTCAAATAATTCTCATCTAAAAGATAAACTTGGAAAATGATGTGAACGTGCAAATGGCTAGACCACGTGGTAGACCAGCTAGGGCCCGACCTGCTATGACGAGATCACAAGAGTCAGTAATGCAGGTACCATCCCAGTCACGTGATGATCAAGTTCTGCCACCTCCACCACCAAAAAACCAAGCTCCAGCGCCGCCACCACAAGTGCCTAATTTTGCTCCCCAGATACCTGACATGGCGGCCTTGCAGACCTTCTTCTAGACTATGGCTCAGGTGGGACAGACGATGCTCAACAATCCGGTAGCTCCACCTCCTACGCCTTAGCCACAGGAGCCATACTACTATATCAAGTCCCCGCAAATGTCATGTTTGACAGTGGCACCAGTCACACCTTCGTGTCCAAGAGGTTTGCCAAGAACCTAAACAGTTGCTGATGAGGTCCATAACCCTCATCCATGTCAAGATAATGAGAATGCATATAATGTTACAAACATGCAAGATCAAGGAACCTTAACAAGAAGTAAAACTATGAAACTAATGCATGAAGTGGGGGCCTTCCTATTTAAACATGTGCAAGATCAATCAAGGGAATTTATACATTGGGTTCACCTTATTCAACCTATAACATGATTTATAAGAATTTTTAGAAGCATTTTGTTTTTTATTTTGCTTTTTAAATGTTTATGTTTGATTAGTTTAGGCCCATATCGGATTGTGAGTTTCTGCAGGACAAGTTTTGGTAGAATTAACGTATCTTTCCAACCACAAAACCCAATTAGGAGTTGCAAGATGCTTTGGAAAGATAAGACAAAGCTCTACAACTTTCATGTTTTGTACTTTTCCAAAATCAGTCGTCTTGATAGCTAAAAGGAGCATGCAAATGGAAGTAATATTTCTACCGAATTCTGTGACATACCTTCAGTAATTTGGATAATTTGGATATATCTCCTCAATGGTTGGGGCAAATGCAAAGAACTTTATATGCTTATTTTCTACACTCAATGAGCTATGATTCTCTACAAAGATCAAGCCTATTTTGGATCGGAAGATGTCTAAAAATTAGTCACAATCCAGAAAAGATTTCAAGTTGAAGACAGATCCTCAAAGTCTTCCATGAATAGTAATTGAGGGACCTACTGTGAAAATCATCATTCAAGACTTGCAAGACTAGTTTTTATGGAGCCTACATGAATGGTTTTTAGAAGTTTTTAGTGTTTTCAATCATTATTTCAATTTTTAAGATAGTTTGTTGTCTTGTGATATTTTTGTCTATAAAAGGCACATAAGAGAAGCCTTGTAAACACACACCTGCAATGTAAATTTCTTCTTCTTCAAGAGTAATTCTTGTGTGTTTTCTTGGTTCATATTCAAAATCAATGCTAGAACCTTTTGAGGCTTTAACATCGTTGTGAGACTTGTCCGATTCAAGTGAGGGAAACATCCAAGAGGGAGGTATCTTGCTTGGGTTATGTAGAACTCATTGGAGGACTTATGTTCAAAAGGTTTTCTTCAATTTATTTGGAAGCAAGGTGAAGCTATCTTCATTGTTCCTAAACCATATTTGGAGGAGAAGCTTTAAAGTTAAAAGGTTCATTCTTCCACGTATCAAAGTGGTAACAGAGCGAAGGTTTTTCTTTAACTCAACTTATCATTTCTGTCAATTTTTCTTTTCTTTCGTTCTTCTCTTCATCCACCATTCAAACCATCTTCTTAGAATGTTGAATTCTATTTGGTTTAGTGTCTTCTTCTTGTTTTGAATTGTATAATTCAGAAGCAAAAAGAAACCAAAACCAAAACAGTTTATCCATGTGTTTTCTAGTTCATTGTTTTGCCTATTAAAAAAAGTTTGATATTCACTTCTTTTTCTGTTACATCTTATTTTCTTTGTTGTCCATCATTAAAAAAAGTGTCATCTTGTTGTTTATCAAGTTTCTTTGTTTCTTCTGATTCAACAAGCAAAAAAAACTAAATCAAATCGATATACAAGCTTACCGTATCATTTGGTGATATAAGGTCAGATTGGACACTAGAAAATTACCGTAACACTGGACCTACATGAAATTGGTGATATAAGGTTGGATTGGAATCTGGAAAATTAATGTAACGTTAGACCTATATGAAATTTGTGATATAAGGTTGGATTGGACTCTGAGAAATTAACGTAACACTGGACCTATATGAAATTGGAAAGGACTAAGGACAAACATATCATAAAACACTTAAAGATTATTTCTTTGTGATGATTTATGGTTTGTTTATTTCATTTGGTTGGATTTCAATTTCTTTATGTTTAGACACTTTCTTGGACTTTAAGTTCATTGTTTAGAAGCTTTTTCGCATTACTTATATCCAGTCCACTGCTTATATATCTACCTTGGTCTATCCTATATTCTTGTTGTTATTGAAGCTCTTAACTTGTTTTAGACTTTGTGTTTGTTTAGTTATATTGTGTGGTGAGCTTAGTTGTATTTTCTTGTGTTCAATATCTGATTTGGCAGCTCGAAAATAAAGAAAATCGATTTGTTCATATTGAACAACTTGACAGCCTACTACACCCAAAAACATCAATATATCCATCCAAAACAAATGTAAAAAGCCTTATAAATCAATTTTACCAAGATATATACACCTTGATTAGTTTTGAACAAGGAAAGAAAGAAAGAGAAGCTTATTTCAAAGAAAAGTTTGCACAAAATAATCGAAAGTGCAAAGAGCAAAAGAACTGGTCTTGTTTCTTTCATAAACCCAAAGTACCCATTTGTTTTCAATTTTGAACACTTGAGTGCTTCTATTTCATTCATACTAGTATCTAGGTTGCATAAAGCCTAAGAATAAGTTAAGGATTGCCCAGGGCAACCCTTAGCATTTCTTTGACTCAGCCTATTGCATCAAATTTGGTTTTAATTCTCTTTGAATCTTAGTACAGTCCAAGTTTGTTGTTTATAACTATGGAATTCTGAGTGAATTAGTGGGAGACTTGTGAAGAAAGTTTACTTTACATGATTGAAGTTATCAGAATTGATACTCACTTGGCAAGTTTGCTTTGAATTATGCTAGCGTTAGAATCTTCAAGGAGACACAAGATTGTGTGAACTACAAAAAGAGAGAGAGAGGAACAAACATTTTTTCCACTAACATAATTAGGTTTCTTTTGTCTTTGTGTTAGTTTTCCTTTTTCTTTGTTTTTTTTCTTGTTCAATTTCAGGTAATTGTACCATGGATAAGACTCCTGAGAGTACCGTGGGCCTTAACAAAGAAAGAGAAAGATTGCCCACAAACATGGACGATTTATCACAACTAATGCAAATGATGTGGGAAATGAAACTGATGAGTAGCTGTGTGATGGCTTAGAAAAACAGTCACAATCTCATCCAAAATATCTTTTTACATGAAGGACAAACATCAGATGTACCGGAACACAGGCTTGAAAGTCGTGGGTCTTTTGCTCTGGAAAGAGGAAAAGGCAGAGATAGAGGAAGAGGGCTTAATAGGGATTTCTACCTGTAAGGACCTTTGATGGAAGAGAAGAAGAACCAAACCAAAGGTTTGATGACTATAACATTGAGGAAGAGTACAACCAGTTTTGAACCATGGGAATCAAAAGAATAACCCACAAGAAGATGAATTCATCAAAACAAAAGTGAACATCTCCATATTCCATGGAAAGAATGATCCTGAGGCATATTCTGAATGGAAGAAAATGGTAGATATCATATACTCTTGTACAAATTATACTGATTTGACTAAAGTGCTATGCAGCTATAGAGTTTGCAGATTATGCCTTAATTTGGTGGGATCAACTACACAACGTAAGGAGAAGAACCAGACAAGAATTAATCTCTACTTGAGAAGAAACAAAAATTGAGATGAGAAAAAAAATTCATTCCTTCAGACTATGAAAGAACCATCTAACAAAACTTGCAAATAGTCACTCAAGGAAGCCGAAGTGTAGATGAGTATTTCAAAGAGTTAGAGATCTTATTGATAAGAGCTAACATTGAAGAATAAGAGGAAGCTACCATGGCTAGATTCCTAGCTGGATTGAACAAGAAAATTGCAAACAGAGTTGAACTTACCATATATATTGATATGACTTCAATGGTTCATAAAGTTGAAAATATTAAGAGACAACTCAAGGTAAAACCCTTTCAATCTAGTTTGTCTTTTCGAGCTGATTCTTCATCCTATCCAAGAATGCCGTCTAGGACAAATCAAGGGTCAAGTTTTAGGCCAACTGCACCTCAAGGTCGTGGGTTCTAAGGCAAGACTCAACCAAATCAAAGACCAATTCAACCACTTCAACAAAACTTGGATAAAGGGAAAAACATTGTTGAAGGTAACATTTCTAATTTCACTACTAGATTTAGAGACATTCAATGCTTTAAATGTTTAGGTAAAGGTTATTTAGCAAATCAATGTCCCAACCCTAAACGTATCATGTTGATTGAAGAGTTTAATGAATATTATTCTGATGATGAGGAAGTGGAACATGTTAATGTTGAGGAAAATCATGATGAAAATGAGGAAAGTGTGAGTGAGGATGAAAAGCTTGCATCAAAAGAATTCTTGGTTGTTAGAACAACGCTTAATGCACATGTTAAGATTGATGAGCAAGATCAACACAGAGACAACATTTTTTGTATCCATTGCATGGTTAAAGGAAATGTTTGTACTTTGATTATTGACTCTAGAGCACGTACTAATGTGGCAAGTGTTGAACTCGTTAGAAAACTTGATTTACCATTACTTAACCATCCACAACCTTAAACTATCTTGGTTGAATGATTGTGGAGAAGGAGTGTTAGCAAAAAAGTTTTGATCCCATTGTCTATTGGTGGGTATAAAAATGATATCTTGCGTGATGTAGCTCCTATGCATGCAAGCCATATCCTTTTAGGTAGACCATGACAGTTTGATAAGAAATTTACTTATGATGGAAACTTAAATAGGTATTCATTCAGGTTTAACAATAAGTTGTTTAAGCTACATGCATTACCCCCACACAAGGTATTTGAAGATCAAAAGAGAATGTGTAAGAACAGGAATGATCCTAAGGAAAAAGAGGCAGCAAAGAAATTTCTGGAGTGTATTAAGAGTGAAAGAAAGAAAAATGAGTCTAAAGGCAAAGAGATAGTAAACATTGATAAAGGCAAATCTCAAAAGAAATTTTCTTTCTTTGCCAAGCCAAGTGAAGTGTCACATGCCATAAACTCAAAGAAAATTTCTATCTTTTGATGTTTAAGGAGTCTATGTTATCTATGAGTGACCTACCCTCCACTTTGCCCAGTGGAATTATATCTTTGCTTGATGAGTTTTCAGGGTTGTTTCCTGAAGAAGAACTTTATGGTTTGCCACCTTTAAGAAAAATTGAGCACCAGATAGACTTCATATCTGGTGCTGTCCATCCTAATAGGCCAGCCTACAGAGCAGATTCTGCTAAAGCAAAGGAAATTCAATGCCAAGTAGAAGAACACTTGGCCAAAGGAAAAGTGAGGGAAAGCATGAGTCCTTGTGCTGTTCCTATGATCGTTGTGCCAAAGAAAGATGGTACATGGAGAATGTGTACTGATTGTAGAGCCATCAACAAGATAACTGAAAATTACAGGTACCCTATTCCTAGACTTGATGATATGCTTGATGAATTGCACGGTTCTAGGTATTTTACCACGGTTACTTTCAAGTACAAATTAGAGAAGGTGATGAATGGAAAACTATATTTAAGACTAAGTTTGGATTGTATGAGTGGTTAGTCATGCCATTTAGTTTAACTAATGCACCTAGTAATTTCATTAGATTAATGAATGAAGTCTTACGTGCATTTATTGGAAAATTTGTTGTTGTGTACTTTGATGATATCTTGATTTAATCTAAGACTTTGCATGAGTACATATGCCACCTAAGAAGCGTTTTTGAAGCATTGAAAAGCAACAATTATATGCAAATTTCAAGAAATGTTCTTTTTGTATGGAAAAAGTTTTGTTTCTAAGATTTGTGGTTTGTGCAAATGGAATTGAAATGGGCCAAGATAAAGTGAACTCAATTTTAGAATGGCCAATTCTCGCAACTATTGGAGAGGTGAGAAGCTTTTCTGGGTTGGCTAGTTTCTATAGAAGATTTGTTAAGGACTTTTCCACTATTGTTGCACCTTTGAATGAGATTGTTAAAAAAGACGTAGGATTTCAATGGTGAGAGTCACAACAAAAAGTCTTTGATGAACTTAAAGCAAAATTAACTTCTACATCTATTCTAAGACTACCTAGCTTTGATGAAACATTTGAAATTGAATGTGATGCTAGTGGTGTTGGTATAGGAGCTATACTATCACTGTCTAAACAACAGATTGCTTATTTTAGTGAAAAGCATAAGGGAGCACAATTGAAATATTCAACCTATGACAGAGAGTTGTATGCACTGGTTAGATCATTAAAGACTTGGCAACATTATTTGCAACATAAGGAGTTTGTGGTTCATACTGATCATGAAAGTCTTAAGTTCCTTAAAAGCCCAGGAAAGTTAAACAAGAGGCATGCCAAATGGGTTGAATTCATTGAACAATTTTATGTGATAGAATATAAGCAGGGAAAAGATAACATTGTAGCTGATGCATTATCTAGGAGATATTCTTTGATTACTACATTGTCATCTCATTTGCTTGGTTTTGAGTGCATCAAGGAACCGTATACATCTGATCCTGACTTTCAGGAAATATTTGATGCGTGTGCCGATTCTCCATTTGGTAAGTATTGTTTACATGATGGATATTTGTTGAAAGAAAGAAAATTGTGCATTATTCTGTCAGAGAGATACTTGTCAAAGAAGCACATAGGGGAGGTTTCATGGGCCACTTTGGCATATTTAAGACATTAGAGATGTTAAAAGAACATTTCTTTTGGCCCCATATGAGAGTTGATGTAGAGAAGGTTTGTGGAAGTTGTATAACTTGCAGGAAAGCTAAATCTGCATCACATTAACATGATTTGTACACCCCATTACCTGTCCCAATGTCACCTTGGGTTGATATATCTATGGAATTTGTCTTGGGATTACCTAGATCAAAAAATGGAAGTGATAGTGTGTTTTTTATCGTTGACAGATTCTCTAAAATGGCACACTTCATAGCTTGTAGAAAGGTTTATGATGAATCTCACGTCGCAAACTTACTAAGTTCTTAAGTCACTTTTGGAGTGTGTTGTGGGGTAAACTTGGAACAAAACTCTTATTTTGTACTACTGCTCACCCCCAAACAGATGGTCAAATTGAAGTTGTGAATAGAACTTTGTCTCAATTATTGCGTGCTATAACTCAGGAGAACCTTAAGAATTGGGAAGATTGCTTGCCGCATATTGAATTTGCTTATAATAGAAGTGTTTGTAGTGGCACCACACATTCACCGTTTGAAGTTGTATATGGTTTCAATCCTTTGTCTCCACTTGATCTTGTGTCTATTTCTTTTCATGAATGTGCAAGTATTGATGGTAAGAATAAGGCTGAACTGATTAAGAAATTGCATGCTAAGGTTAAGCTACAACTTAAAAAGAAAAACAAACAGTATGCAAAACAAGCTAACAGAGGACGCAAGGAAGTTTTGTTTGAACCGGGTGATCTTGTTTGGCTGCATTTAAGGAAAGAAATGTTTCCTAGAGAAAGGAAATCTAAGCTCATGCCAAGAGGAGATGGTCCTTTCAAAGCACTTCAAAAGGTTTGAGATAATGCTTACGTTCTTGACCTTCCAGAGAGTAAGTATGGTTCAATTTCTCATACTTTTAACGTTGCTAATCTTACCCCTTTTGGTGATGATTTAGATTCGAGGTCAAATCCTTTTGAATAAGGGGGGAATGATGAGGTCCATAACCCTCATCCATGTCAAGATAATGAGAATTCACATAATGTTACAAACATGCAAGATCAAGGACCATTAATAAGAAGTAAAACTAACAAACTAATGCATGAAGTGGGGGCCTTCCTATTTAAGCATGTGCAAGATGAACCAAGGGAATTTATACATTGGGTTCACCTTATTGAACCTATAACATGATTCATAAGAATTTTTAGAACCATTGTAAAATATCATTAAGATAGAATGTGTTCCTTAGTTTGCTTTTTAAATGTTCATGTTGTATTAGTTTAGGCCAATCTCGGATTATGAGTTTCTGCAGGGCCAGTTTTGTAGAATTGACGTATCTCTCCAACCACAATGCCAAATCAAGATGCGTTGGAAAGCTAAGACAAAGATCTATAACTTTCATGTTTGTACTTTTCCAAAATAGGTCGTCTTGATATCCAAAAGGAGCATGCAAATGGAAGTACTGTTTCTACCGAATTCTATGACATACTTTCAGTAATTTGGATGTATCTCCTCAATGGTTTGGCCAAATGCAAAGAACTTAATATGATTCTACGCTCAATGGGCTACAATTTTGGAAGAAAGAGCAAGGCCTATTTTGTTGAGAAAAAGAGTTTGAATGGTTCACAAAATACTTATATACTTTAATGTTTCCGTACTAACAAGCCATGAAGCTTTAAAGCTTACATCAAATGGCAAACATTTGTTGTGTTTGAACTATTTTCAGGTGCCACCATTAATGAACTAAACTAGTTCATTAAGTGAAGTACTTAGTTAAATGAACTAAGTAGTTCATTAAATAGAGATATATTTGGAGAAGGCATGATGGCAACAAATTGAAGAATAAAAAGTCTCCTTCTACACTCATTCACACATTTTTGATATATATTATATATATTTTCAGATTTTTTTTAAAAGGCACAATACACATATATTCCAACGTACTACGACACGTTTCATACATTACGAACGTAGTCAACGTCACACCACTATACTTACCTCATATTTATGAGTATATTCAGGTCTTATATCATGTGATATAAGTCATGGTGATGACAAAATTATTACGACACGTTACAAGGTTGTAAACCAAAAATGTCGTATCGAGTGACTACCGAAACTTCGTCAATGTGTCACGTACTTGCCATATATAGATGGCCAGCCCCTACACTTCAAAAATTGCCACAAATTTTTGATGTGTAGTAGTATGGTAACATTTCAAAATCTTGAGAATATAGCACGTGCTGAAAATTCATCATGTGAGACAATAGTTGGCCAAATTTTTGGTCTTCAATGGTGATCAAAATTGCTTCCAAATTTGAGGGGATTGGTTGTAAAATATTTGGCAATGTTTTGAACTTCATTTGGCACATGTTTTTTTATTTTATTCTAAGATTTTTACAGCCACTAAATGATGACAAAACTCATCCAATCAAGGAGCCAAGTAAGCAAGGCCAAGACAATCATCAAATCAAGTTGTGCCAAGTGAGCAAGATGGTGTCACATCTATACAAGGAATTCTTCCAAGTACTTAAAAGAGAATTCTCAAGATGGAGGAGAAGCCTTAGGGGGGCGGCCAAGACCAAATAAAAGGAAGAGAAGACAGCCACACAAATGTAATACAAGTGTCATAATTTCCAAAGTGCAAAAGACTCTCTACTCTCTTCTTCTACATTTCTTTCTTCTCCTTCTCCTCTCAAGTCTATTGTACTTATATTCAAACATATTGAATAGGCTTTGTTCATACCACCATACACACCTCATTGTTGTAAAAGGTTGATCAAGGTGTAATCAAACCTTCATCTGTTCGGTGGTGGTGTTCGTGAAAGGTTTGATTGCTTGTAGTGTTTGTGTAAAGGGTTGGTGTTGGTGTGTAACTCCAGCAACCCTTGTCTTAAGGTGTTAATTTTGTTTAGTGATAACCGAGGAAGGTGTCTTCGAAAACTGGAGTAGGTTGATTTGACCGAACCAGTATAAAATGCCTTGTGTTCTTTACTTTATTGCACAGTACTTTAAGTTTTCAGCATTCTGCATCTATTTTGTCGCAATCTTAAAAATAGCAAACGAATTTCAAAAATTGTAACATTTTGCAGAAACATAGCCACACCTCTTAAGTTCCATTTGGCGCAAGTATAAACCCATTTGGACAAGTATAAATCAATCAAATATTAATAGTACTGAAACTAGTGTAATCTGATTTTCAGACTTCCAAAGGTTAAGAACTTGAACGTATTTGACATACTTTCCAAAGGCATTTTTCAAAACTGTTTCAACTCATTAAATATATATCTTAAGGGGTTTGTCATTAAATTTCAGATCATTTGGAGTTACGGATTAATCGGAATAAAATTTTCAAATCTGACTACTGTTTCTGACAGATTTGCGCAATCTGATCACAAACAATTTTTCAAAGGGTTAGAGTTTTAATTTTGATCTGAAATTTTTGGGGGATACGTAGAACATTTGAGAGTAGAATCTCTCCAAATTTCAGAATTTTTGAAGATCTTTAACCTGGTCTTTTAAACGTTTCAAATCAGAATCTGAAAGCTGAAACTGTTTTCAGAAGTGGAGTTTTTGGGTCAAAATATTTTAAAAACCAAATTTTTTGCACCCACTATTCAATCCCCCTTCTAGTGGTGCGTATGAATGCTAGAACCATGTAATTACTCTTAAACAGGCTAAGTAAAAGTGAATCTAGTTATGTATCTAATTGCTCTAACGCCCAAGAGATGTGGAGAATTCTTGAGATGAAACATGAAGGGACTAGCCAATTAAAGGAGTCTAAGATTAATGTGTTTATGTCCACACTTGAGTCTTTCAAATTATTGCCAAATGAGTCTATTGTTGATATGGATTTACGATTGACTAACATCTATAATTCTCGAGTCTCTTGGCAAAGCTTTCTCTACGCAGGAAAAGGTCCAAAAGGTATTACGAAGTCTCCCATCCGAATGGGATCCTAAAGTCATAGCAATTGAGGAGAGTAAAGAAACAAAATGAATAAAAATAGAGGAACTAATCAGATCACTAATGGTATACAAAAACAAACTCACATTAAGGAAATCAAAATCAACGTCAAAATAAGGTAAGGATATTCATTTTAAATCAAATGAATACGTCTCTACTTCCTCCGATCACGTAGATGATAGTGATTCCAAATCAGACAATGATGATCTAATACTATTGGCTAAAGGTTTGAGAAAATTCATGAGAAAGTCATTTAAAAACAAACCTAAGGCTACTTCGACCAAAAGAAATAAAAATAAAACTAATGACAAGGACATAAAGTGCTATGAATGTGGAAAACTTGGACACTTGTCATATGACTGCCCTAACAAGGACAAACAGACAAACAAACACCTTGATAAGGATCAGACCAAAACTAGACTCGTCTCAGAACCTAAACAAAGGAGAAGAGCTCTCGAGGGCTCCACTTGGAGTGAAACATCCGACTTTGAGACTGATACCGAAGAAGAGACGGCACAAGTATGCTTTGTATCCAAATCATCAAACCAGGTGTCTTCTGATTCTGACTCTGGTTCTGAACCTTCATATGATGATCTATTTAGTCAATATTTAGAATTGCATAAATTCACAAAAACTCTCGCAAAAGAAAAGAAACGATTAATTGAAGACAAGAAGTTGTTAGAATCTTCTAACACGAACCTTGTTTCTCAATTAAACGATTCAAAAGAAGAGTCGTCTTGCATCATCAATGCATTAAAATTAGAGATCTCATCATTACTGGCACAAAATAATGAAATGAAATCCGAGATTTCAAATTTCAAATCAAGGATTACGGATTTAGAGAAAATGCTGAAACAATTTGACACGGGAACTAACATGCTAGATCGCATCATTTCATCACAAAAACATGATAGTGATAAAACCGGAGTAGGATATGTTGAGAAAAATGAGCCATTAAATAAACCAACCAAATTCATTTTGTCTAAGAAAATAGAAACACCCAAGACATATGTGGCGCCTAAGAAGTCGCCTAGACCCCCTCTCCCTTCATCTCATCATGCTTCTTCTTCATATCATACAATATATAATTATGTGCTGTATAGATATGAGAAGAAACCATTAATGCATACACGACATTCATTCCATGCATCTAGATCACGCACTATGCACATAAACATAAGAACATATCAAAAACGACAATCATACAGTACGCATAACGGAATACTCGGCCAAAGGCCAAATATACTCTCACCTCATGTCTACTATGTTGCTTCTTCATCTAAATTCTCACCATTTGCTAGACCGAGAAAAATCACCCAAGTATGGGTACCGAAAGGCACTCTTACAAAGAGGTGAATAACTAACTCGTAAGGACCCAAAATAAAAGGGTACCTAAATCGTTGTTGTGCATTGCAGGGAACCAATACATCTAAAGGCACATCAATCAAGTGGTTTCTTGACAGTGGTTGCTCGAGGCACATGACGGGTGATCCGAGCTTATTCTCAAAGTTGAAGAAGGTTATAAAAGGTGGATCGGTGACTTTTGGAGACAACAATGAAGGAAGAATCATTGGAAAAGGTACAATTGGAAGCCCAAGTACTCTTCAAATCTCCAACGTCTTCTTGGTAAGTAATCTATCCTATAATCTACTTAGCATCTCACAGTTTATTGACAACGGTTTTGATAAGTGTTTTACTCATCCATATTGCAACATAATAAATAAAAACGGAGAAACAGTATTAAAAGGAAAAAAAGAGAAGGAAATATATTTACACTCTCTATGGATGACATGTAAGACGCTAAAGTTAAGTGTTTTATGTCAAATGAAGCTAATGTTAATTTGTGGCAAAGGCGATTAGGACACATTGGCATCTCAACTCTTAAAAAACTTCAACGAAGGAACCTAATACGAGGATTGCCTAAACTTGATTTAGACAACTTTCAGTTGTGTCAATGTTATATTAAAGGCAAACAAACACGCGAGTCACTTAAACCCAAAAATGAAATTAGCACGTTCAGAGTTTTAGAATTACTACACATTGATTTGTTTGGTCCTAATCGTACTAAGAGTCTTGGTGGACGTCATTATGCATGTGTTATCGTTGATGATTTTTCTCGCTATACATGGACTTATTTCTTGCAAATAAAGATGATAGTGCCGTTGAGATTACGAAACTAATAAAACAACTTGAAAATGAAAATGGTTTGAATGTGAAAAAGATTAGAAGAGATAGAGACGGTGAATTTAAAAACAAGGACATGATTGCGTTTTGCGAAGAAAAAGGAATTAAACACGCGTTTTCGCCATCTAGAACACCACAATTAAATGGAGTAGTTGAAAGAAAGAATAAAAACTACAAGAAATCGCTAGAACCATGTTGTGTGAAAATAAGTTGCCTAGATTTTTGTGGGCAGAAGCCATAAATTGTGCATTCTATATAGTTAATCGTTTTTCGATTATAAAGAAAATAAATAAAACTCCTTATGAAATAGTAAATGATCGCATGCCTAAAATTAATTACTTTCATGTGTTTGGTTGTAAATGCTTTGTTTTGAATACAAAAGATAATCTAGATAAATGTGAATCTAAATCAATTGAATGCATCTTTGTTGGATATTCTGTGAATTCTAAAGCATATAGATGTTATGATCCTATCACTAGACAAATTCTAGAATCTATTCATGTGAAGTTTAATGAATTTGGCGAGTTTGAAAAAGATAAAGAATATGATGATAATTTTGAATTAAAGCCCGTGTTAGATGATGACGTACATGATGAATCAAATACACTAGAAATGCATGATCACTTAGAAATGCATGAGAACTTAGAGAATAATCAACTAAGATGGCATAGAGATCACCCTCACGATCTCATTATAGGCGATATTACTCAAGGTGTCCGACCACGTAGAAGAATAAATCCGGATGAAATAAATCCATTTCATGCTATGATATCCGAAATGGATCCTAAGAACATTTTTGATGCGTTGAATGATTCTTCTTGGATTGATGCTATGCATGATGAATTAAATCAATTCGTAAGAAATGATGTATAGGATTTAGTGTCACGACCACAAGATAAGACAATAATAGGCATGAAGTGGGTCTTTAGAAATAAAATGAATGAAGAAGGTAAAGTTGTTAGAAACAAGACGAGACTTGTAGCACAAGGATATAATCAAGAAGAAGGAATAGACTATGATGAAACATTTGCACCCGTAGCACGTTTAGAAGCCATACGACTATTACTTGCTATTGCTTGCATGAAGAATTTTAAACTCTTATCAAATGGATGTAAAAAGTGCATTTTCAAATGGATTTATACAAGAAGAAGTATACATGAAGCAACCACCCGGTTTTGAAGATTTGAAATACCCTGATCACGTGTACAAATTAAAGAAGGCACTATATGGTTTAAAGCAAGCACCTAAAGCTTGGTATGATCATTTCGCTACTTTTCTTTTAGAAAATGAATTTGAAAGAGGCACCATAGATAGCACTTTATTATTGAAACAAGATAAATCGGATTTACTAACCATTAAAATTTATGTTGATGACATCATTTTTGTATCTACATCTCATAAACTTGTTGAAGAATTTAAAATTTGCATTAAATCCGAGTTTGAATTGTCTATGGTTGGTGAATTGAATTACTTTCTTGGCTTGCAAATTAAATAAACGGATAAAGGTATCCACATAAGTCAAGTCAAATATGTAAATGACATGATTAAAAAGTTCAATTTTGAGAACTTGAAACCATCCCCCACTCCTATAAGTGTCACCACTAAACTAGATAAAGATGAAAATGGAAAAGACCTTGATAATGCTTTATATAGGTCTATGATTAGTTCTTTGCTTTATCTTACCGCAAGTAGACCCGATATCATGTTTAGTGTTTGTATGTGTGCTCACTTTCAATGTCAACCTAAAGTGTCTCATTATAATGCAGTAAAACGGATTTTTCGTTACATTAAGCACACCCTCACCTTAGGAATTTGGTATGATAAGAATTGTGAATTTGATTTGCATGCATATACTGATGTGGAATATGGCGGATGCAAAATAGATATAAAAAGCACAAGTGGCACTTGTCAATTTATAGGAAATTCGCTAATATCATGGTTTTCAAAAAAGCAAGCAAGTGTGGCATTATCTACTACCAAAGCTGAACACATGGCACTTATTCTTTGTTGCACACAACTACTATGGTTAAAATAGCAACTTTCTGATTTTGGAATCACGGTAAATCGTGTTCCAATTTATTGTGATAGTATGATTGACTAAGAACCCCGTACTACACTCTAAGGCAAAGCACATAGAAGTACAATATCACTTTCTTGGTGATCACATGAATAATGGTGATATTGTTATAGACCATGTACGGAATGAAGCAAAAGTAGCTGACATATTCACCAAAGCACCAAGTCAAGCCACGTATGAAAATCTCTGTTCTAAATTAGGCATGATTTCTGGTGATTTGATATAGCTTGATATATATTTCCATCTTTACATGCACTTTTGATTTTATTTCCAAAATAAAGGGAGGAGAGAGTGCATGATTTAAGGGGGAGCGAAAGTGATTGATTGCAAAAATAAAAGGGGAGAGAATTCAAAAATCAAGGGAGAGAGAATTCAAAATACAAAATTTGGATTTGTGCACGATCGGAGGGGAGCGGTTAAATTTAAATCATGAACTAAGGTTATTTTGTAAATCATCAAAAGGGGGAGATTGTTAAGAAAAAGAGTTTGAGTTATTCACAAAATATATGATTTAAATAGCGTGTGCTAAAGAAATGCATGACACAATTTATTACTTAACACGTTTTTACGACAAACTTGCCTTATATACTTTATATATAATGTTGCCGTACTAACAAGCCATGAAGCTTTAAAGCTTATATCAAATGGCAAACATTTGTTGTGTTTGAACTATTTTCAGGTGCCACCATTAATAAACTAAACTAGTTCATTAAGTGAAGTACTTAGTTAAATGAACTAAGTAGTTCATTAAATAGAGATATATTTGGAGAAGGCATGATGGCAACAAATTGAAGAATAAAAAGTCTCCTTCTACACTCATTCACACATTTTTGATATATATTATATATATTTTTAGATTTTTTTAAAAGGCACAATACACATATATTCCAACGTACTACAACACGTTTCATATATTACGAACGTACGTCAACGTCACACAACTATACTTATCTCATATTTATGAGTATATTCAGGTCTTATATCATGTGATATAATCCATGGTGATGACAAATTATTACGACATGTTACAAGGTTGTAAACCAAAAATTGTCGTATCGGGTGACTACCGAAACTTTGCCAACGTGTCACATACTTGCCATATATAGATGGCAAGCCCCTACCCTTAAGAAATGGCCACGAATTTCGTTTCTAACATGGTACACTCATCCATAAAATCATTCCGTGTTGGCACACACAAATCACCCCCAATTAAGGTCAAACATTGGAGATTCCAAATTCACCTTTTTAAGCACATGTGGGCGTGAATGTTAACCATCCTATGAGCTGAATATTTAACTTATTTTATATATATTATGTGTGACAATATATATAACATGTGCAAAAAGTTTGAATTTAATCAGAGAAAAATCGTGTAATCGACAAAAGTCGAAAATTCAGTTTTCTACGAACATAACACATGGAACATTTTTGGCATGACATGTAGCATGTATCTAGACACTTTTTACATATTAAATACATATTAAAG
Organism: Eustoma russellianum; assembly: GCA_036186865.1. Lineage (NCBI taxonomy): Eukaryota > Viridiplantae > Streptophyta > Magnoliopsida > Gentianales > Gentianaceae > Eustoma > Eustoma russellianum. The sequence goes on from AP025047.1 coordinate 34,476,874, forward strand.
TGTACTATAATATTTCAAATTAAGATGATTGGAATATACCATATGTGTATAATTATTGTGCAATATTTGACAAAGTTTACAAAAGTAAAATTCAGCACATGTTCAAGATGCATATACACGCCTACTACAGCCTTGGTGCAGCTTATGTGGAGCTTAGTTGACATCTCAATTGGTGGAGAATAAGACACACAAGGTTAGTGACATAATGGAGGAAGCTACACAAGGTAACATTTCAAACTTTGTAGCAAATGTAACACATGCTAAAAATTCAGCATGTGAGAATTAGTGTGGGGCGATTTTTGTGTCTTATTTTTAATCAATTTGTTTATCAAAATTCAAGGGATTGATTTGTAGTAGCATGGTAACATTTCAAAATCTTGAGAATATAGCACATGCTGAAAATTCAGCATGTGAGACAATAGTTGGCCGAATTTTTGGTCTTCAACGGTGATCAAAATTACCTCCAAATTTGAGGGGATTGGTTGTAGAATATTTGGCAATGTTTTGAACTTCATTTGGCACATGTTTTTTATTTTATTCTCAGTTTTTTACAGCCACTAAATGATGACAAAACTCATCCAATCAAGGAGTGCCAAGTAAGCAAGGCCAAGACAATCATCAAATCAAGTTGTGCCAAGTGACCAAGATGGTGTCACATCTATACAAGGCATTCTTCCAAGTACTTAAAAGAGAATTCTCAAGATGGAGGAGAAGCCTTAGGGGGGCGGCCAAGACCAAATAAAAGGAAGAGAAGACAGCCACACAAATGTAATACAAGTGTCATAATTTCCAAAGTGCAAAAGACTCTCTACTCTCTTCTTCTACATTTCTTTCTTCTCCTTCTCCTCTCAAGTCTATTGTACTTATATTCAAACATATTGAATAGGCTTTGTTCATACCCCCATACACGCCTCATTGTTGTAAAAGGTTGTTCAAGGTGTGATCAAACCTTCATCCGTTCGGTGGTGGTGTTCGTGAAAGGTTTGATTTCTTGTAACGTTTGTGTAAAGGGTTGGAGTTGGTATGTAACTCCAGCAACCCTTGTGGTAAGGTGTTAATTTTGTTTAGTGATAACCGAGGAAGGTGTCCTCGAAGACTGGAGTAGGTTGATTTGAGCGAACCAGTATAAAATTCCTTGTGTTCTTTACTTTACTTCACAGTACTTTCAGTTTCCAGCATTCTGCATCCATTTCATCGCTATCTTAAAAATAGCAAAAGAATTTCAAAAATTGTAAAATTTTTCAGAAACATAGCCACACTTCTTAAGTTTAATTTGGCGCAAGTTTCAACCTATTTAGACAAGTATAAGTCAATCAAACGTTAATAGTTCTGAGACTAGTGCAATATAATTTTCATACTTGCAACGGTTGAGAACTTGAACTTATTTGACATACTTCCCAAAAGAATTTTTGAAAACTGTTTCAAACCATTAAAATACATATCATAATGGGTTTGGCATTAAATTTCAGATCATTTGGAGTTACAGATTAATTGGAATAAAATTTTCAAATCAGACTACTGTTTCTGCAGATTTACGCAATCTGACCACAAACAATTTTTCAAAGGGTTACAGGTTGAATTTTGATCTGAAACTTTTAGGGGATACTCAGAACATATGAGAGTAAAATCTCCAAGTTTCAGATTTTTTTGAAGATCTGTAACATGGTCTTTTAAACGTTTCAAAACAGGATCTGAAAACAGAAACTATTTTCAGAAGTGGGGTTTTTGGGTCAAAATATTTTAAAAACCAAATTTTTCGCATCCACTATTCAACCCCCCTTCCAGTGGTGCCTTATAGGTCCTACATATTTTGGATTGGAAGATGTCCAAAAATCAGTCACAAACCAGAAAAGATTTCAAGTTGAAGACAAATCCTTAAAGTCTTCTATGGATAGTACTTGAGGGACCTACTTTGAAAATCATCATTCAAGACTTGCAAGACTAGTTTTTATGGAGCCTACATGAATAGTTTTTAGAAGCGTGTAGTCTTTTCAATCATTATTTCAATTTGTAAGATAGTTGTCTTGTGATATTTTTGTTTGTAAAAGGCACATAAGAGAAGCCTTGTGAACAGACACCTTCAATGAAAATTGCTTTTTCTTCAAGAGTAATGCTTGTGTGTTTTCTTGGTTCATATTCAAAATCAAGGCTAGAATCTTTCAAGGCTTGAACATCCTTGTGAGATTGTGCAATTCCGGGGAGGAAAACATCCAAGAGGGAGGTATCTTGCTTGGGTTATGTATAACTCATTGGAGGACTTAGGTCAAAAGGTTTTCTTCAACTTATTTGGAAGCAAGGCGAAGCTATCTTCATTTTGCCTAAACCATATTCGGAGGAGAAGCTTTCGAGTTAAAGAAAGGTCCATTCTTCCACGTATCAGTTGCCCTTCCCCGTTGTAGAACCCATACCAAGTACAGGCCGCTGGTGACCAGTTACTCGTGTCCCACTACCTGTATAAGAACTATGCAATGGAGATGGAAGGGCAGCCATTCGAAGCCACTTTGATCCATATTCTAATGAAAGATTTCAATGTTATCCTTGGCATGGACTGGTTGTCCAAAAATCATGCGAACATTGACTGCCGAGAGAAACGTGTGATCATCAAAGACCCTACTATGAGGAAATTTCCTATAAAGGGAACATCAAGCTGAGGAAGACTCTAATGGGGGGTTACATGACAGCTGCTCAAGCATACCAAGCATTGAAGAAAGGTAATGATGGATTTTTGGTATATGCCTTAAGTGTGGAACAAGATGTTGCCTCCCTTGACCAAGTTCCGATAGTCCGAGAATTCTCTGATGTCTTTCCTGGCGACCTACCTGGACTACCACCAGATTGTTAAGTGGAATTCGAAATAAACCTGATTCACAGTGCTGAACCTATATTAGAAGCACCATATCGGATGGCACCCACATAGTTGAAGGAACTGAAGGAGCAATTGAAGGAGCTGTCGAGAAAAAGATCATCCGACTGAGCGTTTCTCCATGGGAGCGCCAGTGTTGTTCATGAAAAAGAAATACGGGAGTTTACGGCTATGCATTGATTATCGTGAACTTAACAAAATCACTATCAAAAACAAATATCCCCTGCCAAGAATAGACGACATGTTTGATCAATTACGGGTATGTAAATAAAAATGGTTTACGTATGAATTATATTGAACTGAGAACCTTTGAAAAAATTGCCCTTGTGCAGGGAGTCCGAGTATATAGTAAGATCAACCTGCACTCAGGCTATTATCAACTACAGATTAATTATGCAGATGTGCCCAATAATGCCTTTAGGACCCGTTATGGACACTACAAATTTCTTGTTGTGTCCTTCTGCCTAAAAACGCCCCGGCTGCATTTATGGATTTGATGAATACCGTTTTTCGAGAGCAGCTGGACAAATTCATAGTAGTATTTATTGATGATATCTTGGTCTACTCATCAGACGAGGGGACATATGCTGAGCACCTGTGGGCGATGTTAATTATTCTACGTGAAAAGAAGCTTTCCGCAAAATTTAGGAAGTGTGAATTATGGCTGCACAGTGTAGCGTTTCTGGGGCATGTCATTTCCGAAGAAGGTATCTGCGTTGATTGGAGGAAGGTAGAAGCAATAACTAAATGGCCAAGGCAAACTAATGTCACAAAAGACAGGAGTTTCCTTGGTCTTGCCGGCTTCTGTGGAAAGTTTGTCGAAGGGTTCTCGCGGATAGCAGTTTCACTCATGAGGTTGACCCAGAAAAACACTAAATTTGAGTGGAGTCCCGACTGTGAGCAAAGTTTTACTAAACTCAAGAAGAAACTAACCACCGCCCCAGTCCTAGCGCAGTCCATCTCAGGGGAAGGATATGTCGTATACAGTGATGCCTCAAAGAACAGGTTGGGATGTGTATTGATGCAGGAGGATCGAGTAATTGCGTATGCTTCACGATAGTTAAAACCATACGAGCAAAATTACCTGGTTCACGACTTGGAACTGACAGCTGTTGTCTTTGCCTTACAGATCTGGAGGCACTACCTATATGGTGAAAAATGCGAAATATACACGGACCATAAGAGCTTAAAATACTTATTCATGCAGAAGGAACTGAACATGCGACAACGGCGATGGTTGAAATTAATGAAGGATTACACCCAGGGAAGGCAAACAGGGTGACAGATGCTCTTAGCCGGAATATGAGTCACCCTCGTCAACCCCTGTTGGAACTTAAAATGGAGGAATTTGGCTTGGATGTCGTGGATTCTATTGCCAATGTCCTGGCCACACTAGTCTTCACCTCTTCCTTTATCGACAAAATCAAAGGCGCTCAGAGAACTAACGATGCATTGATAAGAATTATAAATGGGATAAAAGAAAAGCCAAAGGATGACTTTCAAATTCGGGATGATGGAAGTCTCTGGTTTTGAGAGAGGCTTTGTATACCAAATGATTAGGCCCTTATCAGTGAAGTGTTAAAAGAAGCCCACAACTCACGACTGTCCATCCACCCAGGAGCAAACAAAATGTACCGCAACCTGAAGCAAAAGTTTTGGTGGACAGTCATGAAGCGCCAGATAGCGGAGTACGTGGAAGGTGCCTTACATGTCAACAAGTCAAAGCTGAACACTAGCGACCCGTCGGCCTTCTACAACCTCTTTAGGTCCCAGAGTGGAAATAGGACCATGTGACTATGGACTTCGTCACCGGTCTTTAGAGGACAACAAGCAGCAATGATACTATATGGGTAATAGTCGACCGTCTTACGAAGACCGCTCACGTTTTGCCCATGTCTATCAGTGCATGCATGGAGAAGTTAACAATGATATATATGGATGAGGTAGTTAGCCTGCACGGTGTGGCGAAAAGTAAAGTCTACGATCGAGACCCTCGATTCACATCGAGATTTTGGACCGTTTTCAGAAGGGCTTGGGAACTGAGATCAGAATGAGCACGGCTTACCACCCCCTAGCAGAAGAACAATCGGAACATACCATCCAGACTCTCGAGGATATGCTTTAAAGGCAGTTGAGATAGAAATGTAAAGCTGACCGAATTCTCTTACAATAACAGCTATCGTCGGTCAATTGAGATGCCCCATTTGAGTCATTGTATTGCTACAAATGCCAGTCTCCACTATAATGGGATGAAATTGGAGAGGGAGTCTTAACCGGCCGGACCTAGTAGAACAAACACGAGAAAAAATGAAGATCATCAGAAAGACTAAAAACAGCACATGACCGGAGCAATGTTTGGGCCGACAACAGGAGACGGCTAATTGAATTCTAAGAGGGAGAGAAAGTATATTTGAAAGTGTCTCCAAATACGGGAGTGACGTGATTTGGAATAAAAGGAAAGCTAAGCCCAAGATTTGTTGGACCTTGTGAACTATTAGAAAGAATCGGAGAAGTGGCATATCGACTAGCATTACCTCCCACCTTGTCACAGCTCCATGACGTCTTTCATGTGTCACAACTATGACAATATGTCCATGACCCGAGCCATATCTTGAATGACCAAGCCTTTGAAGATTCGGAAGACGCTACCTACACTGAAGTGCCGATCACGATTGTAGACTGGAAGGACAAGGTTCTAAGAATCCGCTCCATCCCCTTGGTGAAAGTACAATGGAGTAACCACACGGAGCAAGAGGCTACCTAGGAGCTGGAGTAGCATATGCAAGAGTAGCATCCACAACCATTTCCTTAAGATACGTCAAGTTTCAAGGACGAAACTTTTTATAAGGAGGGGAGGGTGTTGTGACCACCTAAGGCTAACTATAAATTATACTATGGTATAAAATGTGGAAAGACCGTAAACGAAAAATTTAAATTATTTTACATATTCTTAGGATTTAATTACAATCACTTTCTAAAACACCCAAAGGAATGGAAAGTAACCAAACTACCCTTAGAGTAGGTGGCCTCTTTCCCTCCAAAGGGGCCAAAATATCTCCCAAATTCTAGAGGATTCTCAGGCAAAAAGCTTCTACAACCCAAAAAGTAGCCACCCTAGTAACCACTTCTTTTCCATGCATGCAAGAGTAATGACGATGTCTCTCTTCTCCCTCCGTTCATTAATCGACTGCCCTTTCCGCCCTCTTGAAACCAAAATTTCATTCCACATTACTCCAACCCTCTAACTAGCCTTCCACTACCCTCCTAATCCTTCAACTAGTCCATCACTCCTCACCAAGACTTCACCAATTTCGGCCACAAGAGAAGTTAGCCAAGGCACTTTAACCAAGCTCCCAAGATTAGTCTTCAAACTTTCAAGGTAAGTAGGAAACTCTTAATGGTCTAATCTTGCATTCCCTAAGGATCACACCAAGACATGATATACACCCTAACCACCCCCAAAAACCCATGACCCCCTAATCTCCGTAGGGGCCTTTCTCAAGCTCAAGAAGGGAAAAAGCTCAAGGAGGTTGAGAACCCCACTTCCACTCCACCAAGGTAATATTTTATTTTCAAGCTTCCTTTTCCTTAGCTCAAAAAGGTTTCCACTCACCTTTCCATGAATGAAAAACTGTATGCTTTGGCAATAGGAAGGAGAAGGAGACTCTCAAGGCCTTAGGAAGAACCATCAACCTCAAAACACTAACTTGAAGAACTAGCAAGGCAAGTCTCCTCTTTATTCTTCTAGAAACATACAGGAGCTATGAACATGGAATTCTAGCATGCCTAAGGTCTTATCTATGTTTGTAATGAAATTATCTCCCATAAATAGTAGGCTGAAAATTTTGGCCTAGCCACTTTCATGTGTATTGAGTTACACGAGTGAATTTAGAATATTATTCTAGCATGTAGACTAAAATTATGAAATAAAAATATAGTGGTAGTGTAGAGAAAAGGGGGTTTGAGTGATTTCAAAATAAGTGACTTAAATGCATGATATATATACAAACGTGTACATGTGTGCATGATACTTTGCTATTACTTGCCTTATTTAGCTTATATATAATGTTGCCGGACTAACGAGCCATGAAGCGTTAAAGCTTACATCATATGGCAAACATTTGTTGTGTTTATACTATTTTCAGGTACCACCATTAATGAACTAAACTAGTTCATTAAGTGAAGTACTTAGTTTATTAAACTAAGAAGTTCATTAAAGGAAGCCACATTTGGAAAAGGCACAAAGGCAACAAAGCTAAGGAAGGAAAGTTTTCTCCTCCTCCCCTCTTAATTATACACGCCACATATACATATATTACATATATTTTCAGATCTTTTAAGAAAAGGCACATACACATGTATTCTAACGTACTACCGACACGTTATATATTTTACGTACGTACATTAACGTCACACCACTATACTTAACTCATATTTATGAGTATATTCAAGTCTTATATCATATGATATAAGATATGGTGATGACAAATTAAATACGACACGATAAAAGGTTCTAAACCGAAAATTGTCGTATCGGACGAATACCGAAACTTCGCCAACGTGTCATGTACTTGCCATAAATAGATGGCCAGCCCCTATACCTCAAAAATTATTATTATTTTTGTGGGTTACATGTACTATTCAGCCAAAAATACTTTCCATGTTGGCACACACAAATCACCCCACATTAAGGCCAAAATGTGAAGATTCCAAGTTTAATTTTGTCACATGTGAATGGTACCACTTTAGACCAGCCAAGTGCTGAGATTTAAAGTATATATTATATATATTATGTATAACATAATTTATATAACATGTGCAAAAGTTGGAATTTAAATTAGAGAAAAATCAGGTAATCGATAAATATCAAAAATTCGGTTTTCTACGCACACAACACATGCAACGTTTTTTGTACATCATGTGACACGTATCTAGACACTTTTTACATATGTTATACATCTTAAAGTGATCTAGAAATTTAAATTAAGGGCTGATTGGAATATAATATGTGTGTATTATTAAATGTGCATTATTTTACAAAGTTAGCAAAAATAAATTTCAGCACATACACATACATATCCAACGCCACCTACAGCTGAGATGGAGCTTATTTGGAGCCTTGTTGGCATATTGATTGGTCTAGGATCAATCATACAATGTTGGTGAATTAAAGAGAGAAGCTACAAATGGTAAGAATTCAAAATTTGTCTCTCTTATATCACATGCTTAAAATTTCAGCATGCTAAATATTGCTAGCCGAATTCTTAGACTTTATTGTGATATATTTCATCATCTTTTATTGTGTGATTGATTGGAAGAAAAAATAGAAATGATTTGAATATTATTTAAATTAATAAAGTGTGATATTCTACATATCACACATGCTGAAATTTTTCAGCATGTGTGAAGACTTGTGTGGCCGAATTATTGAGCTAAAAAGTGTCCATATTCATTTCTCATGTGATAGGAATAATTATCATCAATTGGTGATTCATTTTATAAAGAAAAATCAAATTAAAATTGGCATTATTTTGAATGAAATGGAATGATTCACATGCTGAAAATTCAGCATGGCAATAGCACTTTATGGCCGAATTTTTGTCTTAGAAAGGAAGGGATTTTTGTCTTGAAATTTATGTGATATATCTTATGATTTATGGAAGTTATTTTGTGATGATTTTGGCACATGGTTAAGTGTAATTCTCAGATTTTTTCCAAGTCATCAATGATGACAACATTGAACCAATAAGAAGGTGTCAAGTAAGCGAAGCCTAAATGATCATCCAATAAGAAGATGACAAGTAAGCAAGACCTTGTCACAATGATGTCTTACATCCTCCCAAGGACTTAGAAGATAATTTTCAAGAGGGGGAGGCACATACAAGGGGACGGCCATGCACATTAAAAGGAAAGAGAAGAGAGCAAACAAAAACAAGCACAAACGTTGCAAATCAAAGTGATCAAAAAGCCTAGCTCTTCTTCTTCTATATTCTCTTTCTTTCTTTCTTCTTGTAAGCCTATTGTATTCATATCTTTCAATCTTGAATAGGCTTGATATAGACCACCACTCATTATATATCTTTGTAAAAGATTGATCAAGGTGTGATCAATCTTCATTCTTGCGAGGTGGTGGTGTTCGTGCATATTGTATTAAACATACAAGGTTTGTAAAGGGTTGGAGTTGGTGTGTAACTCCATCAACCCTGTGATAAGGTGTATTGCGTGTGTGTGATTAGTGTGAACCAAAGAAGGTGTTCCTTGAAGACTAGAGTAGGTTGTTTATAACCAAACCAGTATAAAATTCTTGGTGCCATTTACTTTCTGCATTTACTTTTCAGTTACTGCACTGATTACCCTTCTTGTTCGCATTCGTAAAAATAGTAAACAAATTTCAAAAGTCACGAACATTTCTAGAAATATACTCACACGTTCTAGGGTTAATTTGGCACAAGTTTCAACCCTTTTGGATAAGTATAAGTCAATCAAACATCAAAAGTTCTGAGACTAGTGCAGTCTGATTTTCAGACTTGCAAAAGTTGAGACTTTGCTTGTAATTGACCTACTTTCCAAAAGAACTTTGCAAAACTGTTTCAACCCACTTCAATATAGTATATAAGGAGTTAGTGGTTAAAGTTTCATAGATTTTGGACGTTCACACAAATAGTAACAAAGTTTTCAAAACCATCTATCGTTTCTGGCAGATTCGAGCAATCTGAGTACCAACCGTTTTTGAAGCGGTTAAAGGTTGAATTTTAATTTGAAATGTTTAGGGGACCCTCATAACATCTGAGGCTAAGTTCTCTCAAAATTTCAGAATTTTTGGAGACCTCTAACCTGGTTTTAAAAACGTTTTAAAACTGGTTCTGAAGACAGAATCTGTTTTCAGAAATTGAATTGTTTAGGTTCAAAAAAATTTTAAAAACCACACTTTCCACACCATCTATTCAACCCCCCTTCTAGTGGTGCCTTGCAGATCCTACAGGTAGCTAAAGACATTTCCCCCTAACTTACGGCCTTGAGAGGTCTTGAGAGGGTGATTTGTCTCACCATCATTATACCACTAGTATGGCTAAATTTAACACTTGGATAGTTAGGTTTTTCGCATAGTGGAAGGAATATGGGCTGATTAGGTATACATTTATTTTGATCATGAATGACTTAGGGATGATCCTAAACATGTTAAAATCAATAGTAAAAAGAGTCACAAGTGAATGGACTAGTTATTGTAGAAGGGAACTTAAGACAAGGAAATGAAAAGAGAAGGTGTTTGGAGGGTGTATCCCTCCCTACACCATTCGGACCTAATGGCAAATTTAGGAGGTTAGAGGACTTTAATTGCTATGCCTCTAGGATGGTTTGATGACTCAGTTGATGTTAAAGTTTCAACCAAAATAAAGGTAATGGGGTTTTTGAGCTGAGTCCATATTTGATAGGACTTAAAGGGTTGCAAATCAATTCTTATGCTTAAATACACTTATATGGGGAATGTTTTGTATTCCTTACTATATGAAGCCTATTTGAGTAAATTCTAACATTTGATTATGTTTATTGAAGCTAAGGATGACTTTATTGAAGTAATCACTAGGATTTGATAGATGACCCAAAAAGATGCTTAGAAAACAACAAGCAAAAAGGTTAAATTGTTACTGCACCATATAAAACCTTGTGACGTCACCAATGTGTGCATGGGTAAAATAATAAAAGAAAAGGTCACGGGCTGCTACAAATCAAATCTTAGAATATTAGAGGACTGTTAAGGATAAACGGTAATCATAAAAGACAAAATTGGATACAAGATATGTTGTACCCAGCGGAAAATCATATTGTACTTGAGCATTGTATAAGTGAATTAATAAAGGTTGCATCCTTTAAGTACACTTTACCAAGTTTTACTAATACTTCTTTATTTAACTTTCACTCAAAGCAAATAATATATAATCATACAAGTATGAGTTATGAAGCATGTGAAATGGCCAATTCACCCCAAGACCCTAAGGGATTCGGCCACAAGGCCTCAAAGGACCCTAGAAGGATCTTTCAAATTATAAGAAGGCTTATCCTAAGGGCCATCTTAAAACTAAGCCCACAAGTAAATAGAGATTCCAAGTAGTAGAATAATTATACCAACATGAAATAAGAAAATATGAGAAAAAATGAAAATACCCCTCCCAACACCCCTAGAATTCGCCCCCCCTCACCAAGGATTCTAGAAGGCTCCTTCTCAATTCCATTCTATTATTTTATATGAAAGTTTAGGAATAAAATAAACCATGCATGCAAGCATGGGAGACAAAGGCTAGTCAAAATTCCAAGACCCTAAGATTCTTTCCTTCCTTTCATGCCTTGTGCTCCCTCCCTTGACCATGCATGTGCCGCCCCTCCCCCCTTCACCAACAATGGAGTCTTCTTCTTCTATTTAGTAAATAGCTTCATCTCCATATTAAATCTCCACACCATCAAGAATTGTACAAGCAAGATATTAGAGCATTGAACACTTAGATTATTTCTAAACCCTCATCACTCCATAAGGTTGGCTAGAGCTACAATTGCCAAGATCCTCTTCATCTTCAAGCTCCAAGAATCATCTAGGTAAGTTGCATGTCAAGGTACTTAGTTGAATTTCATAATTCTTAGATTGAAGCTCACATTTCCTCTCTTATGCTTGTCAAAACCGTGACCTCCATAGTCACTAGGTTCAAACTTTCCAAGCTCCTAAGTGGTGTTAGCTTCTTGGTGGATTAAACTCCATTCAAGCCTCATCTTGGTAAGATAATCTAGCCTTCATTTAGCTCTATTCTTCACTTAAGATAATAGCTAACATTCATTCTCTTTCTTCCTCCAAAACCGTGGGGTGTGATTGAAGTTAGAGGGAGACTTCACTTCATTTCATCCAAGATTCAAGCTAGAGGAAGGTTCCTAGCTTAAAAGAGGCAAGTATACTCTAGACAATCTTGACTTATTTGTGAAGTGTATGCTTGAATGACTAGCCTTCTTTAAGCTATGGATTTTAGTTGAAGATTCTAACTATAAGACATGAAAACTAGTTGTTATAAAGAAAGGTGTTGGCATGATTGAATGACTTGCTACATGAATGTGTTGTGACTATTTGGTATGAGTTATGTGTAGCCTAAAAATGAGTTAGGAGACTTGGAATAACTATGTTTAAATGTGTAATTGATGTATGGTAAGTCATCTTAATAAATGAAGTTGATTGATGAAGGTTTGAACAATGAAAAATGAAGAAGTGCTGAAACTACTGGGACTGGGCAGATTTCTGTGGCTGATTGTATGACCTGAGAACGAACCTTAGAAGTGTTCAATTAAGTTAATTTTTGGCATGAAACTAGCTCTATGAGTATAGTAAAAGTGAGAGTTGGAATTGCAGTAAAAAGGGTTATGGTTTATTTTTTATAAATCTTTTGGTAGAACTGCTCCAGATGAAATTACTGGAACTGGGCAGAACAGTGTGACGTTTTGCATGACCTGAAAATGAAGCTTAGCAGTATTTAAATTGGCTAATTGTTGGTGTGATGTTAACCTCATAAGTATATGAAATGTGTGAGTTGGAATTTCAATGAAAGGAGTTGTGGTTTGTCCTAAATGAAATGCTTAGTAAGAGTTGGTCAAACAGAAGTACTGGAGTTGGACAGAATTATGTTGCATGTTGAACGACCTGAAAAGGAGTCTTAGAAGTGTTCAAATGGGCTAATTTTTGGTATGATGACAGCGTTATATGTTTATGAAATGTGTGAGTTGGAATTTTAGTAAAACGAGTTGTGGATTATTTTTAGTGAAGTTTTTGGTAAAACTGCTCAAACAGAGTTGCTGGAATAGGACAGTTTTGAGTAGTAAGATGTATGGCTTGAAAATGAACCTTAGGAACGTGCAAATGAGCTTATTTTTTGACATGATGATAATTGGATGTGTGTATGACATCTGTGAGTTGGAAGTTTGGTAAAAGGAGTTGTGGTTTGGTCACAATTAAATTCGTGATATAACTGCTCATTCCAGGTTCTGCATGTGTCCATTTTGGGAAAGTAATTAGATGACCCCCTTAAACTTATTAGATTGCCTTGGAATTTTTATGGTAATTACCTAAGACATAAAGGTACATGTTCATGTAAATAAACCATCATAAAACAACCATTTTGATGGTCAACAACTGAGTTGAACTTTGTGGTACGAAACTGGAAAACAGGACAGATTGATGTCATAAGTTGTAAGGCTTCGATCTTGATCATTTAGGCTTGAATGTGATGTTTAGCCTTATGAATCCTGTTCCTTGGTGAATTAGCTATGTTTTCCAGGTGATGGATCAAAAGAAATAAAGATTTATGACCCACGAGACTGAGGTAAGGCGGGTACTGCACTGCTGATTTCAGCAGTACCCTTTTTATGGTAATCTGATGTTTTGAGGACTTTAGACATTTCGGAATATTATGAAATTATTATGACATCTGTCTAAGTCACCGTAATGCATATGTATGGCAAGAGAGTATAAAAATAGGCCTGATTTGTTATGTTGGGGAGGCCTCATGAACAAAGCATAAGTTCTGGAAAATTTCTCCAGCTTAAAGAACAAGGTCATACTTGTATTTAGGTGATGCATTTTGTCACGAATTGCATATCGCACGTCACGCATTGCATCATCGTCATTTACATGATTTATGAAACTGATTTTATGCCAAAGAATGATGAAAAAGCGTTTTTAAAGAAAAGAAGTTTTCAGTTTTGAAAGAAGATTCCTATGGTACCATTTGTTTCTGGCCAGCTTAACCCGCTCCAGATCCGGGGTTAATTGATCTGATGATTATGACCGTTCAGGCCCGGAAAGAATAGACCTGATTATGACCGTTCAGGCCCGGAAAGAATAGACCTGACGACTATGATTGATGATGTGACCGTTTTCGGATCCGGAAATAATTGATTCGAAGGGACGAATATGACCGCCTCAGATCTGGATATAATAGATCTGAATACTCTCTTGTTTCCACTGACGATGATGTTTTGAAAGAAAGAATGAACGAATTTGCCCTATTTTATCATACTGCATCACATGTGCATGTCCATGCATGTGCATTTAATAGCTAGTCGCATGTTCGGTACACTGTTGCTTAGGCCAGTATGTTACGATTCGAGATCCTCTAAGTTATGATTTTAATGTTATTTCGTAAGTTATGATCTTGTTATCTAAGGATACTGGTTGGAAGGTCAGGTATGTTACTAAACCAAATTTTGGGGTTTGGTTCTCGTGTATACTTTCCATTTAATTCATGATCGTTTATGGTATACTTGCTGGTGACGTTGTCACTTACCCCTTATTTTTCCTCCCAGAACCTGCAGGGAACAGGGTTGAGTGGATCGAGGATGAGCCTAGAGTTCCCTATCCATAGGAGTGCGAAAGGAGGATGGCTTAAGGATTTTTATTGCGACGTTATGTTTGATGGACTTATGTTTGATAGACTTTGGTGAATTCATGCTGGGAACAGTGATTTTCGGATTTTCAGACTTTCTTTATTTAAAGAACCTGGTTGTAGTCTTTATGATGGATGTTTAGAATGTTCTAATTTAAAAGTTTTTATTCTGCCTCAGTCTTCGCTTACCTGTTGATGTGTAAGCAGGAAAGTCCGTATATTTCGTTATGGACTATGACATGTTATGGATTGACGCCTGGTACTCTCCGTAGTGAAGTACGGCAGGCGCACCGTATCCGGCTAGGCTGGGGTGCGGGGCGCTACAGGTGGTATCAGAGCCGAGGCTCTAGATCTGGGCAGAATATAGAATTAAGATATGATTTTAGAAATCTAAGTTTGACCTTAGCCCTAAGTCATGATTTGAGATGAGAGTTGACCTTAGACTAGGATGATTTAGACTGGAAACTAGGGTCGAGACTTGGTAACGAAATCTGTTTATGAAATTTTATACCATCTTGAGTCATCCATTTAAATTCCTAGTGGATTATGAATTAAATTCTGTCACTTATATCGATATTCTAACCATGAATAAAACCCCGACACTTCATAGTGCAGATGGCACGACCTTGAGGCAGACCTACTAGGGCCAGACCAGATGTGCAGGAGCCTATTCCTCCTCCGCCTGCTCAGGTTCCTCCACCACCGCCACAGGATCAAAATCCGCCCCCGGTTCAGAATGTTCATCCATCCCAGGGGCCTTTGCCACAGATGATTCTAGACATTAATGCTTTTCAGAATTTCTGTCAGACCGTGACTCAGATCGGTCAAGTGACGTTGTAGCAGAATGCTCCTCAGCCTCATGAGCCCGTCAGGGATGCCCAGTACTACTTCGAGAAACTGAAAAGAGCTAACGTTCCGCCATTTGAGGGAAAATCGGACCCAGATGCTGCTGAGAAATGGTTGGACGAGGTGGAAAATTGTTTTGAATTGATTCGTGCACCTGAGGAGGTGAAGACTCAGGCTGTCAGACCATTATTACTTGGAGAAGCGAACCAGTGGTGGAAGGCCAATTTGCAATCTTTGCCACGACCAATTTCATGGGAGAGATTTCTTCAAGAATTTAACAACTTTTACATACCACCTTCTGTAAAGTTGCGAAAGAGACATGAGTTTGAGTCGCTGATACAAGAGCAAGGGATGACAGTTGCGGAGTATGCCAATAAGTTTATAGCCTTGGGCAGATTTCAGCCATCTACCATGAATGACGAGGAGGCCAAAATGCTGAAATTTGAGAGAGGATTAAATCCAAGAATCCGAACATGGTTAGTTAATGCGAATCCAGTCAATTTTGGTGCATTGTTGGATGCTTGTTACAGAATTGAGAGAGATATTATTCGCCGAGACGAGATGGGACATAAAAGAGGAAGGGAAGTGTCAGGAAATGGAGGATCCCGCAAAGCAGCTAGGCAGAATTCAAGAGGACCAGGACGACAAGGGAAGAACCGTTTTCAGCACCGTTCTCAGCAGAAGAATCAGACAAAGAATCAGGGCCAGCAGCCCGCTATTCCGACCTGTTCTCACTGTAAGAAGCGTCACGTTGGGGAGTGTTTTATCCAGGCAGGCAAGTGCTTTGGGTGTGGGAAGGTGGGTCATATCCTCAAGGATTGTCCAGATAAGGGGACCACGTGCTTCGGATGTGGAAAAGTTGGACATATAAGTAAAAACTGCCCAGAGAAGGGGACCCAACAGCAGCAACAACCAAGGAATCAACGTCAGCGCGCTAATGCAAGAGTCCATGCTATGACTGACGCAGCAGTTGAGGAAGCTAATGACGTAGTGACAGGTATGTTTTAAAAGTCATGTAATAATTAAATATTTGCAAAGGTATCATTGCATTGTTGTTTTCTTAGTTAACCTTGCATGATCCAGGAACTATGTTAGTGTGTTCTGTACCTGCGAATGTATTGTTTGACAGTGGCGCTAGCCACTCATTTATCTCGAAGAAATTCGCAAAGAACATTGACCATAGTCCAGTTCCCCTTGAGACACCATATAGAGTTCAAGCAGCTGGTGACCAGGTGCTTGTCTCCCATCAATTGTACAACGGATGTGAAATTGAATTCGATGAACAACGATTTATAGCAGACTTGATCCCCATACACATGAGCGACTTCGACATTATTCTTGGAATGGATTGGCTTTCCAAGAACTTCGCGCACATCGATTGCAGTGAAAGGCGGGTTACTATTAAGGACCCAACACGAAAGGAGGTGACTTTTCAGGGAGGTTCAAAGCTGAAGAAATCTTCTAAAAACATATACGTGAATGCGATTCGTGCCAGTAAGGCGTTAAAGAAAGGGCACGAAGGATTTTTAGTTTATGCGCTAAGTGTTGATCAAGCGCCACATGACCCTTCGCAAGTTCCGGTAGTTCGAGAATATTCTGATGTCTTCCTAGAGGAATTACCGGGCCTTCCTCCAGATCGGGAAATAGCATTTGAAATCAATCTAATTCTGGGAGCTGAGCCGATATCAAAGGCTCCTTATCGAATGACACCTGCTGAATTGAAAGAATTGAAGGAGCAGCTGTGTGAGCTGCTAGAAAAGAAGCTGATCCGACCAAGTGTCTCGCCTTGGGGTGCTCCAGTACTGTTTGTAAAGAAAAAGGATGGAAGTATGCGGTTGTGTATTGACTATCGAGAACTCAACAAGATCACGATAAAGAACAAATACCCATTGCCTAGGATCGACGATCTGTTCGATCAGCTTCGGGTAAGCGATTTAAGAGTTTTATTTCAATGATTAATCTTATTTTGAACACTGCCTAAAGATATCTTGATACAGGGAGCACGAATCTTCAGTAAGATTGATCTTCGTTCTGGATACTTCCAATTAAAAATTAAAGCCGAGGATGTTTCGAAAACCGCATTTCGGACACGTTATGGACACTATGAATTTCTTGTAATGCCGTTCGGATTGACCAACGCCCCTGCAGCATTTATGGACCTGATGAATCGAGTATTTCAAGAGCAACTGGACAAATTTGTTGTGGTTTTCATCGATGATATCTTGATCTACTCACCTGATGAAGAGTCCCATGTAGCCCATTTAAGGATCGTCCTAGACATTTTACGAAGAAAGCAACTGTATGCCAAATTTAGTAAATGCGAATTTTGGCTGCACAGTGTAGCATTTCTGGGACACGTTATCTCTGAGGATGGAATATCTGTAGATCCCAAGAAGATTGAGGCAATCATAGAGTGGCCAAGGCCGACGAATGTTACGGAAGTACGGAGTTTCCTTGGTCTCGCTGGCTATTATCGCAAGTTTGTTGAAGGGTTTTCTCGAATTGCTATGCCTCTCACCCGTTTGACCCAGAAAAAGACCAAGTTCGAATGGACCTCAGATTGTGAAAGGAGTTTTACAGAATTGAAGGAGAAGTTGACATCTGCTCCAGTTTTGGCACAACCTATTTCGGGTGAAACTTTTGTGGTGTATAGTGATGCCTCCAAGAATGGACTTGGATGTGTGTTAATGCAGAAAGATCGAGTCATTGCGTATGCATCTCGACAGCTGAAGCCGTTTGAGCAAAACTACCCAGTACACGATCTCGAGCTTGCTGCTATAGTCTTTGCCCTAAAGATATGGAGACATTATTTGTACGGTGAAAGATGCGAAATCTTCACGGATCACAAGAGTCTTAAGTACCTTTTCACCCAGAAGGAGTTAAATATGCGTCAACGTAGATGGCTGGAGTTGATAAAGGACTATGACCTCTCTATTCAGTATCATCCGGGAAAAGCCAATAAAGTTGCCGACGCCTTGAGTCGAAAGACAAGCCATCCGCGTCAACCACCTTTGCAGTGTGATATGGAAGAGTTTGATCTTGAGATGGTTGATTCCATTGATGGCATGCTCGCCAAGTTGGTATTGATCCCTTCACTGATTGACAAGATTAAGGAGGGTCAAGAAAGAGATGAAACTTTGAAGAAAACTAAGGACAAGTGGAAAACAAGACCATCTGAAGATTTTGAGATTAGAAATGATGATAGCTTGTGGTTTAGAGGACGACTATGCGTACCCAATGACGATGATATAAGGAATGAAGTTCTTCGTGAAGCTCATAATTCTCGTTTGTCTATCCATCCTGGAGCCAACAAAATGTACCAAGACTTAAAGCAAAGATTCTGGTGGCATGGCATGAAGAGGCAAATTGCGGAGTTCGTAGAGAAATGCCTTGTTTGTCAGAAAGTAAAAGCGAAACATCAGAGACCCGCTGGATTACTGCAACCTCTTGAAGTCCCCGAGTGGAAGTGGGATCACATTACTATGGACTTCGTGACTGACTTACCAAGGACAAAGAATGGACATGATGCTATTTGGATTGTAGTCGATCGATTGACAAAATCTGCCCATTTCATGGCCATGACGATCAAGGCCCCTATGGAGAAGTTAGCTACCATGTATGTTGATCAGATTGTGTGCCTGCATGGGGTGCCCATGAGTATTGTTTGTGATCGCGACCCTCGATTCACATCTCGATTTTGGACAGCTCTCCAAAAGGCAATGGGCACTGAGATACGAATGAGCTCTGCATTTCACCGTCAGACGGATGGTCAATCAGAGAGAACCATCCAAACATTGGAAGACATGTTGCGAGCTTGTATACTCGACTTTGGAAGAAGTTGGGACAAGAGTCTCAAACTAGTAGAGTTCTCTTATAATAATAGTTACCATCGATCTATTGGGATGGCTCCTTATGAAGCACTATATGGGAGAAAGTGCCGTTCTCCACTGTATTGGAATGAAATCGGAGATAAAGTTTTCATGGGGCCTGACCTAGTAGAAGAAACTCGAGAGAAGATAATGATCATCAAGCAAAGGTTGCAAGCAGCTCAAGATAGAAGCAAGATTTGGGCAGACGAGAAGCGACGACCATTGGAATTTCAAGCTGGGGAAAAGGTGTTCTTGAAGGTATCGCCATCAAAAGGAGTTAAGAGATTTGGCATCAAAGGAAAATTAAGCCCAAGGTTTATAGGACCATATGAGATTCTTGAAAGAATTGGAGAAGTCGCTTATCGGCTAGCACTACCACCCTCGCTATCTCAACTGCACGATGTATTTCACGTATCCCAGCTTCGTCGATATGTGAACGAGCCTAGCCATATCATCGAGGATCAACCCTTGAAATTTGAAGCTGACGCGACATATGTAGAGGAACCGGAAAGGATTGTTGATCGCAAAGAGAAGGCGCTGAGGAAACGATCCATTCCTATGGTTAAGGTGCAATGGAAGCACCACACTATTGATGAGGCCACTTGGGAGATGGAAGAAAATATGAAGAACTTGTACCCTCATCTTTTTGATTAACGCTCCTAAGCTTCGAGGACGAAACTTGTAATAAGGGGGGGAGAATGTTGTACCCAGCGGAAAATCATATTATACTTGAGCATTGTATAAGTGAATTAATAAAGGTTGCATCCTTTAAGTACACTTTACCAAGTTTTACTAATACTTCTTTATTTAACTTTCGCTCAAAGCAAATAATATATAATCATACAAGTATGAGTTATGAAGCATGTGAAATGGCCAATTCACCCCAAGACCCTAAGGGATTCGGCCACAAGGCCTCAAAGGACCCTAGAAGGATCTTTCAAATTATAAGAAGGCTTATCCTAAGGGCCATCTTAAAACTAAGCCCACAAGTAAATAGAGATTCCAAGTAGTTGAATAACTATACCAACATGAAATAAGAAAATATGAGAAATAATGAAAATACCCCTCCCAACACCCCTAGAATTCGCCCCCCTCACCAAGGATTCTAGAAGGCTCCTTCTCAATTCCATTCTATTATTTTATATGAAAGTTAAGGAATAAAATAAACCATGCATGCAAGCATGGGAGACAAAGGCTAGTCAAAATTCCAAGACCCTAAGATTCTTTCCTTCATTTCAAGCCTTGTGCTCCCTCCCTTGACCATGCATGCGCCGCCCCTCCCCCCTTCACCAACAATGGAGTCTTCTTCTTCTATTTAGTAAATAGCTTCATCTCCATATTCAATCTCCACACCATCAAGAATTGTACAAGCAAGATATTAGAGCATTGAACACTTAGATTATTTCTAAACCCTCATCACTCCATAAGGTTGGCTAGAGCTACAATTTCCAAGATCCTCTTCATCTTCAAGCTCCAAGAATCATCTAGGTAAGTTGCATGTCAAGGTACTTAGTTGAATTTCATAATTCTTAGATTGAAGCTCACATTTCCTCTCTTATGCTTGTCAAAACTGTGACCTCCATGGTCACTAGGTTCAAACTTTCCAAGCTCCTAAGTGGTGTTAGCTTCTTGGTTGATTAAACTCCATTCAAGCCTCATCTTGGTAAGATAATCTAGCCTTCATTTAGCTTTATTCTTCACTTAAGATAATAGCTAACATTCATTCTCTTTCTTCCTCCAAAACCGTGGGGTGTGATTGAAGTTGGAGGGAGACTTCACTTCATTTCATCCAAGATTCAAGCTAGAGGAAGGTTCCTAGCTTAAAAGAGGCAAGTATACTCTAGACAATCTTGACTTATTTGTGAAGTGTATGCTTGAATGACTAGCCTTCTTTAAGCTATGGATTTTAGTTGAAGATTCTAAGTATAAGACATGAAAACTAGTTGTTATAAAGAAAGGTGTTGGCATGATTGAATGACTTGCTACATGAATGTGTTGTGACTATTTGGTATGAGTTATGTGTAGCCTAAAAATGAGTTAGGAGACTTGGAATAACTATGTTTAAATGTGTAATTGATGTATGGTAAATCATCTTAATAAATGAAGTTGATTGAAGAAGGTTTGAACAATGAAAAATGAAGAAGTGCTGAAACTACTGGGACTGGGCAGATTTCTGTGGCTGATTGTATGACCTGAGAACGAACCTTAGAAGTTTTTAATTAAGTTAATTTTTGGCATGAAACTAGCTCTATGAGTATAGTAAAAGTGAGAGTTGGAATTGCAGTAAAAAGGGTTATGGTTTATTTTTTATAAATCTTTTGGTAGAACTGCTACAGATGAAATTACTGGAACTGGGCAGAACAGTGTGACGTTTTGCATGACCTGAAAATGAAGCTTAGCAGTATTTAAATTGGCTAATTGTTGGTGTGATGTTAACCTCATAAGTATATGAAATGTGTGAGTTAAAATTTCAATGAAAGGAGTTGTGGTTTGTCCTAAATGAAATGCTTAGTAAGAGTTGGTCAAACAGAAGTACTGGAGTTGGACAGAATTATGTTGCATGTTGAACGACCTGAAAAGGAGTCTTAGAAGTGTTCAAATGGGCCAATTTTTGGTATGATGACAGACTTATATGTTTATGAAATGTGTGAGTTGGAATTTTAGTAAAACGAGTTGTGGATTATTTTTAGTGAAGTTTTTGGTAAAACTGCTCAAACAGAGTTGCTGGAATAGGACAGTTTTGAGTAGTAAGATGTGTGGCTTGAAAATGAACCTTAGGAACGTGCAAATGAGCTGAGTTTTGACATGATGATAATTGGATGTGTGTATGACATCTGTGAGTTGGAATTTTGGTAAAAGGAGTTGTGGTTTGGTCACAATTAAATTCGTGATATAACTGCTCATTCCAGGTTCTGCATGTGTCTATTTTGGAAAAGTAATTAGATGACCCCCTTAAACTTATTAGATTGCCTTGGAATTTTTATGGTAATTACCTAAGACATAAAGGTACATGTTCATTTAAATAAACCATCATAAAACAACCATTTTGATGGTCAACAACTGAGTTGAAGTTTGTGGTACAAAACTGGAAAACAGGACAGATTGATGTCATAAGTTGTAAGGCTTCGATCTTGATCATTTAGGCTTGAATGTGATGTTTAGCCTTATGAATCCTGTTCCTTGGTGAATTAGCTATGTTTTCCAGGTGATGGATCAAAAGAAATGAAGTTTTATGACCCACGAGACTGAGGTAAGGCGGTACTGCACTGCTGATTTCAGCAGTACCCTTTTTATGGTAATCTGATGTTTTGGGGACTTTAGACATTTCGGAATATTACGAAATTATTATGACATCTGTCTAAGTCATCGTAATGCATATGTATAGCAAGAGAGTATGAAAATAGGCCTGATTTGTTATGTTGGGGAGGCCTCATGAACAGAGCATAAGTTCTGGAAAATTTCTCCAGCTTAAAGAACAAGGTCATACTTGTATTTAGGTGATGCATTTTGTCACGAATTGCATATCGCACGTCACGCATTGCATCATCGTCATTTACATGATTTATGAAACTGATTTTATGCCAAAGAATGGTGAAAAAGCGTTTTTAAAGAAAAGAAGTTTTCAGTTTTGAAAGAAGATTCCTATGGTACCATTTGTTTCTGGCCAGCTTAACCCGCTCCAGATCCGGGGTTAATTGATCTGATGATTATGACCGTTCAGGCCCAGAAAGAATAGACCTGATTATGATGACTATGACCGTTAAGGCCCGGAAAGAATAGACCTGATCATGACTGTTCAGGCCCGGAAAGAATAGACCTGATTATGACCGTTCAGGCCCGGAAAGAATAGACCTGACAACTATGATTGATGATGTGACCGTTTTCGGATCCGGAAATAATAGATTCGAAGGGACGAATGTGACCGCCTCAGATCCGGATATAATAGATCTGAATACTCTCTTGTTTCCACTGACGATGATGTTTTGAAAGAAAGAATGAACGAATTTGCCCTATTTTATCATACTGCATCACATGTGCATGTCCATGCATGTGCATTTAATAGCTAGTCGCATGTTCGGTACACTGTTGCTTAGGCCAGTATGTTACGATTCGAGATCCTCTAAGTTATGATTTTAATGTTATTTCGTAAGTTATGATCTTGTTATCTAAGGATACTGGTTGGAAGGTCAGGTATGTTACTAAACCAAATTTTGGGGTTTGGTTCTCGTGTATACTTTCCATTTAATTCATGATCGTTTATGGTATACTTGCTGGTGACGTTGTCACTTACCCCTTATTTTTCCTCCCAGAACCTGCAGGGAACAGGGTTGAGTGGATCGAGGATGAGCCTAGGGTTCCCTATCCATAGGAGTGCGAAAGAAGGATGGCTTAAGGATTTTTATTGCGACAGTTATGTTTGATGGACTTATGTTTGATAGACTTTGGTGAATTCATGCTAGGAACAGTGATTTTCGGATTTTCAGACTTTCTTTATTTAAAGAACCTGGTTGTAGTCTTTATGATGGATGTTTAGAATGTTCTAATTTAAAAGTTTTTATTCTGCCTCAGTCTTCGCTTACCTGTTGATGTGTAAGCAGGAAAGTCCGTATATTTCGTTATGGACTACGACATGTTATGGATTGACGCATGGTACTCTCCGTAGTGAAGTACGGCGGGCGCACCGTATCCGGCTAGGCTGGGGTGCGGGGCGCTACAAGATAAGCACAAAAAACCAAAGCAAGGACTGTTTCGGCCTTCTTGTGCAAAGCTGTTCGGTTTATCCTCCAAGTCTGCCTAACCACTCGCCTAACATGTGCCTAGATGATATGAGACTTAAATAAATCCATTTATGCAAGACTTTGGTAGGACGACACTGTCCAAGGCTTAAACTAAGGAATAAAATGTACGACGCCTTGCTGAAATTTTTCAGCTTCACAGCGATAGTAAGTAATGAACTGTAACCGTCATGGAAATAACCCTAAGGATGTTTCGAATCATTAAAACCTAATTCCTACTGCATTATGCATCATGCATGTCATGTCATTGTTAAAAGAGTAATGTTTGGCTTTTGAAAGAAAATTAAAACAAGTTTTAAAAACCCATGTTGAACAATTTGTCTGTCAGATGGTTACGTTATATTGTTCTGTTCTGGACTCGATATCAGGGTGTTTGTTTTGTTCTGGACCATATAAGGTATTATTCTGTTTTGGACCCGATTGTAACATCCTATTATGGTAGTCGAGGTATTGTTTTATTCTAGACTCATATGGGGGTATTATTCTGTTCTGGACCTGATATCGAGGTGTTTCTGGACCCGTACATAACATCCTCAATAGGCTAGGAGGTATATAGGGTACTTCTCTATTTTGGACAGAATCACTCGTAGTAGACAATCTATCCATACGGAGAAAGTAAGGGCCATGGCTTAATGTTCTGTTCTGTTTTGTTCTATTCAGTTTTGTTTCGTCTTGTCATGTTCTGTTCTGTTTCATCCTGCATTATTCATTTTGTTCCGTACTGCATTGCATATGCATACTATCATCTCATTGAGTAAGGTAAAAATGACCATTTCAAAGAGCAAGACAGTTCATATGAGAAAAGATTATAAAGAACTAAGATGACAGGGAACCCAATAACGGGTGGACTCAACAGGTAAGTGAATATGTTTAAGATAATTACAGTGCTTGCTAGAATTTCTTATTTAATGCTTTAATGTGTTTCGGTAGAATAGAGAGTAACTTGGTGGGTGATTCATCACTCACTCTTTATTTACCTTTTTCAGAGCTGAAGGAACCTGAGATTGAATATGTAGACAACGAGCCGCAGGAGCCTTACCCGTGAGACGCTGGCGACTAGGGCTGATAGTAGATTCTTGTTTGAGTTATCTGAGGGCTATTTGAGGATTACTCTATAGTAATTTTGAGACTATGTTTATCCTGGTTTGTATTATGTATGACATTGTGATTCTCGTATGTTGAAGTTTATTTTTGCCTTATATTTCCACTAGTTGATGCGTCCATGTGGAATACATGCTTGAGTCCTAAATTTATAGCATATTTGCATCGACGCCTTGTACTTTCCTTAGCGAATTACGACGGTTGCACCACACAAGGGCCCAGCCCGGATGCGGGGCGCTACAGCTATTGTATGGTTGAAATTCTTATTTATTGTTCGAATGTGTTTTGGTAGAATAGAGGGATACTTGCTGAATGATTTATCACTCACTCCTTATTTATCATTTTTCAGAGCCTCAAGAACCTGAGATAGAGTATGTTGAGGACAAGCTGCAGATGCCCTACCCTTGAGAGATGCTGGCGACTAGGATTTGATAGTTGATTTTTGTTTTATAGGCTATTTAGAATATTTTCAGACTCTATTTCAAGCTTCATAATTTGTATGATGCTATAGACGATGGATGTTTAATGTTTTAATTCTGTCTGTTTATTGCGAGTGTTTGATGTTTTCATCATTAATCCATAGGATAATAACAGAATAGTACTGGTTTCGCATCGATGCCTTGTACTTTTCTTAGCGAAGTATGGTGGGTGCACGTACAAGGGCACAGCCCGGGTATGAGGCGCTACAAGTGGTATCAGAGCCCAAACTCTAAATTCATGACAAAACGTAGAAACTTAGTGCTGAACTTAGAACCCTAGGTCATGATCTTAGATCTAAGTCATGATTTTTGCATGAGAGATGACCTTAGTCTAGAAAACATAGCATGGATTTAGGAAAACCGTTCCCTTAAATTCCCGGCTAGAAAAATAGGTTTAAATAACCTTACCCTTACTTAGGGTGGGATAAAATTAATTTGGAACCTTAACATTTAGCCTACTTCTCTCCGAATATAAATAGAACACCTAGAATTAAAATTTTATATATATTCACTAACCACATCAGCCTCACTATTTAAAATAGGATGGCATTGCGATCCGATAGAAAGACATTATCACTTTCACCCCCATAGCCTCATCCTTGAGGGAGCAGTGGGTTCTATTGTCGGCAGTTAGTAAGAGCAAGTATCCAAAGTTTTGATGGGGAACCTAATTCAGAGGAGGTGGAAAGATGGTTAGATGAAGTTGAGAGTAACTTCTTGATAATACATGTACCTGACGAGATAAAGGCACAGATTATTTGGCCGTTTCTGATTGGTAAGGCTAGCCAGTGGTGGAGGACTTATATCCAGCCACTACCCTGACCGGTAACTTGGACAATGTTGCTAGAAGAATTCTATGGATTTTACCTCTCCACGGCCTTGATCATACAGAGCATTGGAGAATTTGACACACTAAGGCAGGAGCCAGGCGTCACAGTCTCAAAATATGTTCGTCATTTCATCATATTGGGTCGATATATTCCTTCGATAATCGATGATGAAAAGCTTAAGATGGTCATATTTATGTGTGGCCTAGACCTCCGGATCAAGATTTCGTTATTCAATGCATATTCAATAACTTTTGAAGAGTTACTGGATGACTGCTACAAAGCGGAACGCATTATTACACTAATGGAGGGCTGAAACAAGAGACCTCGAGAACGCACTAAGGAATAGAGTGGGAGATAGGACCTGTATCCACGGAGGACTATTGGAAGGGAAATCAAGGAACGACAATCTAGATCAGATGGTGCCTGATCCAGAGATTTTTGAAGCGTCAAATACAGAAATAGGTATGCCTAATTGTGCAATTTAAATGTGAATAGAAGTACCGATGTTCTAATTATGCCTATTAACCGAGTACGAATTGTAACGCTAAAGAATGAATGGGCTCAGCAAGATAAGGACCTTTATGGAAGATTTCCACAAAGTCAGTAACATGGCAGATAAAGAAGAAGATTAGAGTAGCGCAGCAAAAGCGTGAAAGCTAGAATACTTTAGGCGATTGCTTTTAAAGGTTCTCAACAATTGGATAAGTACCACGTTAGTTAGATCACCAAAGTTCCAAATGAAAGCACGTAAGTTATGATTCTAGAAAAGCATGTCCAAACCCTAATACAATACATCGAAAAATTGTTCGGGACATATGATAGGGGTGGAATCAGTAGAGTAACGTTAGCAGTTGATTACGGCTAAATTTACAAGTTTCGAAGACGAAACTTATTGTAAGGAGGGATTGTTACATCCTACTCCCAGGCTGGGTCGTGCTACCAAGCATGCATTCACAGACAAGAAAATATTATAATCATCACCCCATTGATGGATAAATGGCACGTTTCTCAATTATCATTAAGACGGTTGTTATAACCGCCCCAAATTATAACTGTGATTTCCTACTTGGTATGAGACGTGTGATGACAATAGACAGAAATTTTATTAGCAATTGTAAGCCGTGCATATTTTATTAATAATTAATTTACTTAAATAACCCTTTTATTGAATATTAGAAAAGGTAATCACATTAGGGCATCATGGAAAAGGAAAAGTGACCAAAACATCCTTAAGGGAGCCAGCCACTTCCCTCTTAAACCCCTTAAAAATATCTTGAATTCTCTAGAAAAGTCTAGCTGTCAATGGCTTAAGACAAAAAGCTTCACAAGCCACCATAATTACTACCCTTTTCATGCATGCAAGAGGTAATCATTAGGATCATTTTCCCTCCATTTAAGCCGGCCACCCCCTTTCTTGAAGTCTAATTGAACTCAAGACAACACCTTAAACACTTAGCCATTTCCAAGACACTCTCTCACCTCTCAAACTATCATCTTCCTCCCAAGCTCCCTAACTTTCGGCCACAAGGGAAAGACACCAAGAGCAACTCATTCAAGTATTCAAGATTAGTTCTCGAATTAGTAAGGTATGTTTATAGTGCTTAAGGTCCAATCTTATATTCCTTGAGGCTTTGTATCAAGTCTAAGTGTGTTATCCCTAACCACCCCCAAACCCGTGGCCCTCCTTCATTCCCTTAGGAGTATTCTCAAGCTCAAGAAGATAAAGAACTCTAGGAGGCTAAGAACATCACTCCAACTCCATCAAGGTAAGGTCTCCATACCCTTTTGGGCTCCCTATCCATTATCTAAATAGGTTTCACTCACCTTACTTCTCTACATGGAAATCATATATTACACTTGAAGGGAGAGGTGATTTTCAAGCTTTATGAAGGACCAAATACTCAACGCACTAACTTTGAAGACTAACAAGGCAAGTCTTCCTTTTATTCTTCTTGAACATTGATGGACTCTAAATAAGATAACTTAGTTTGCTTAAGATTTTTAATCTTTCTTATATTAAGAACATATGTCATGAATACAATTCTGGAATTTTTGGAAAAGTTGACTATAGTAAGCTTGTGATGTATGAAAATGGACTTAGAAAGATGTTTTGGTCCAAGGACTAACCTTTTAAGGTAGAATAAGTGGAAATCATAGGATTTCCCTTCTTCCTAACCCACGGTTGGGACGAGCCTTGAAGGTATGATTGACTCACCACTATCAAGCCACTAGAATGATGGTTAAGTATTTCCGTTAATGAAGATTTAGGGGCTGTTTTACCGTGTCCTTATTCTTGACCCATGAATGACTATGACATGACTTTAGGCATACTAATACATGATTAATAAGGGCAACAAGTGAATTGATTGATTACTTAAGGATACTACACATGTGAAAGAATGAAAAGAATGCATTTGGAGGGTGTATCTCTCCCCACACACCCCTCGATCTTGATAGGGAAATTAAGGAAATGAATGGCTTCATTGGTTATGTCTCTAGGACGGTTTAAAGGGAATTTTGATGCTAATGTTTCATTTAAAATAAGGTTTAAGTGGCCGTTTTGACTCATGACTAAGTTTGGCAAGGTTTAAGGGCCGCAACGTTCTTTCTTATGTTTAGATAGTCACGTATATGGGATTGTTTTGTATGTTTTATAATATGCGGCCTATTTGAGAAATTTCTAAATGCTTGGTTATGTTTATTGAAGCTAATGGAGACGTTCTTAAAGGTGTATCCACTAGGAGTGGATAGAAGGCTCAAGGAAAAGATTGGAATCACTAAAAGCAAAGTTGTTACATTTGTTGGTTCACCGTGTGAAATTATTATGGCATGGCAGAAAGTATGCATGGGTAAATTGACAGAAGAGAAAGTTAAGGGCTATCTAAAATTGAACATTAGGATGTTTATGGGCTGTTGAGAGTAAATGGTAGTCATAAAAGACGATTTAGGATGATGTATAGACATAGAAA
Organism: Eustoma russellianum; assembly: GCA_036186865.1. Classification (NCBI taxonomy): domain Eukaryota; kingdom Viridiplantae; phylum Streptophyta; class Magnoliopsida; order Gentianales; family Gentianaceae; genus Eustoma; species Eustoma russellianum. The sequence goes on from AP025047.1 coordinate 34,506,041, forward strand.
CCGTAACAGGGGCTGTTTTGGTATTTTTGTGCAAAACATTCCAGTTTGGCCTCTAAGTCCACCCAACAGCTCGTATAATTTATGTCTAGATAATATGAGACCTAAATGAATCCGTTTATAAAGGGTTTTTGGTAGGATAGAGCTGTTTAGGGACTAAAACAAGGAATAAAATGTTGCGACACAATGCTTGAATTTTCAGCTTCGCGATATAAATAAGTAACAAACCGTAATCGCTATGGATATGACCCTAAAGACATTTCGGACCAGGGAAACCCATCATATACTGCATTATGTATCGTGTGCATGTTATGTCATCGTTTTTAAAGGTAAAGTTCTGTTTTGAAAAGGAAATTAATTCAGCTTTAAAACCCGTATAGAACGATTTGTATTTACGTTTGATTCCAGTATATGTTCTGTTGTAGACTCCATATCAGGATATATGTTCTATTCTGCACCCATATGAGGTATTATTCTGTTCTGGACCTGAGCACAACATCCTATTATGGTAGTCGAGGTATTCTTCTGTTCTAGACTCATATAGGGTATTATTCTATTCTGGACCTGATATCGAGATATTTTCAAGACTCGTATGTAACATCCTCAGTAGGTAAGGAGATAGATGGGGTACTTTTCTGGACCGAATCACTTGTAGTAAACAATCGGTCCATACAGAGAGAAGCAAAGACCATGGCTTAATGTTACGTTTTGTTCTGTTCTGTTTCGATCAGTTCCGTTCTGTTCTGTCTGCATCATTCTATTTTGTTCTAATCTGCATCTCATTGCATGACATTTATTTCATTATAAAATGTAAAAAGACCATAATGAGTAAAAAGAAAGTGAGCATCTCATATACGGGGAAGTATAACCGTAAGCTAAAGTATAGATGGAAACAGATAAGGGCTTGATTCATAGGTATATAATCATGCTTAAATCTCACTATTGTATGGTTGAAATTCTTATTTATTGCTCGATGTGTTTTGGTAGAATAGAGGGGTACTTGTTGGGTGATTTATCACTCACTCCTTATTTATCCTTTTTCAGAGTCTCAGGAGCCTGAGATAGAGTATGTTGAGGACGAGCCGTAGATGGCCTACCCTTGATAGATGCTAGAGACTAGGACTTGATAGTTGATTTTTGTTTTATGGATTATTTGGAATATTTTGGGACTATATTTCATGGTTTGTAATTTGTATGACGCTATAGACGATGGATGTTTAATGTTTTAATTCTGCCTGTTTGTTTCCAATGTCTGATGTTTCCATCAGTAATCCATAGCATAAGCATGGAATTGTACTGGTTTTGCATTGACGCCTTGTACTTTCCTTAGCAAAGTACGTCAGGTGCACCGTACAAGGGCATAGCGAGTACGCGGCGCTATATTGGGAGCCGGTAGAATAGGACAAAATACTATCATTTGGTTTCTACATAATTTTCTACACTTGGTATCTATACATCTCTTCTTGCCTTGCCATGTGAATTTCTTGGGGCATTATATTTAGATGTTTGTGTTCCTCCCCTGCGGCTCTAGGATCATTTGTCTCCCCATGGGTTGGCGCATTCATCTTGCGGTTGCTTTTGTCATGGATTGGCATAGGCAACATTGGTATGTCATCCTTATTTTTCTTCTTCCTGCTTTATCCAGTTTCTCGCATTATATTTCTTGTCAGGATAACTATGTTTTTCTTCCTGAGCTTGCTGCGGAATATTCTTGATTACTTCTGGGATGCTGCACCCTACTTCCACATTGACGGGGACGGACTTCCGGTTGGTTTTCAATACTATTAATAGTGTTCATTATGAATACAGGCAACGACCAATATTGTTCGTGGCCTATTTCCTGTTCTTTATCCTATGTCTCACTTATGCCCTATTGACCATTTACTTTGTGTGGAATATGCGGCTGGCGGGGCTATCTGCTGGATGTTCCATGGTTGGAGCGGCGACGTACTGAGTGTTTTGTCATTTGCATTCTTTTGATAGCATTAGCTTCACACGCTTACATGTATAGTATAGCTTGTGCTTTCATTTGTCATTTCTTTTTGTGTCACTTTTATATGCAGGTTATTGTATTCATTAGTTTCGTCATTTGCATTCTTTTGATAGAATTAGCTTCACAAGCTTACATGTATAGTATAGCTTGTGCTTTCATTTGTCATTTCTTTTTGTGTCACTTTTATATGCATGTTATTGTATTCAATCCATGCATTCTTGTTGGAGAGTCTCCCACTCCGTATATAACCACAGTATTCCTCCCAACAAGTGAGGGCTTGTTATTAATAAAATCTTAGACGGTACTGCCCGTCCTTATATATATACACATAGATATGAGGCTGCCTCTGGTCAAAAGGTAAATTTTGACAAGAGCAGTTTTATTCCATCTGCAAGCATATCCCTTCATCAAAGACGGGGTTTTGAGACTATACTGCAAATGCAAAGTGCTGATTTACCCTTTCGATATCTTGTCTCTCATCTGCATAAGGGTATTAACCGCTCTAGATATTGCGCTCCATTATTACAGCATATAGATGATCGGCTTCAGGGTTGGCATTCATGGTTACTCTCTTCCGCAGGCCGGCTTGTCTTACTTCGTTCAATGATTTCGGCACTACCTTTACACATTCTAGCTGCTGGGGCTTTGCCTAAATCGGTTATCAAAACAATACATAGGAAGATGGCAGCATTTTACTAGGGACGCAGGCATCATTGGGTTGCATGGCCCAATATCACCAAACCGCGAGAGGAAGGAGGCTTGGGACTCCGAGATATCAGTAAACTACAAGAAGCTTATCATTGTCGCATATGGTGGACATATCAGCAGCATTCCACCCTTTGGAGCAGATATATGCATGTCAAATATGGTAACCGTGGATACTATTTTCCTCGTCTCACTGATTCGCCCATTTGGAAGATTATCTGTAGAATTCATCCTCTCTTCCTTGATCAGACTGAAGGTGAAGGCGCCCATCTCTGCTGGATTCCCACGACCACTGGCGAATTCTCTCTGAGATTAGCATATGATGTATGCCAATTATCTAGTCCTTTGTTGCTCTCGGTGAAATTTATCTGGTACAAATATCATTCACCCATCACTCAACTTTTTTTGTGGAACATTTTTCATGCGGCTCTACCATTCGAGGACAACATTAGAAGGTATAATGCTTCACGTCCAACGCAATGTCCATTCTATAGGGCTGCATCTGCTACAATGGATCACATATTTGTATACTGCTTGTGTGTACGTCCCCTCTGGCATTACTTTGCTTGTGAATTGCATTGTCCTCCCCCATCATTGCTGCATCTTCGCCAATATGTTTTATCATGGTGGTACCGTTCTACTTTCTCATCTCCCTTTGGGTCCTTAAAAATTGTCATCCCGTCGATTATTGTGTATAACATATGGCGCGCTTATGCATCGTTGATCTATGGGGACAAGCACAACTTCACTATCGCATCCCTTCGGTCTTCTGTCAATTATGACACAGCTATGTGGAGCAAAACAATTGCCGGCTCAAAGGTAGCGGCTGGGTCTCTGTGACAACTTGCTTGGTTTCCCACACCTCAGCCGTCGCGTCCTCACTTGGTACGTTGGCATACTCTGCCTTCATGCAGATTAAAGTTAAATATAGATGCGGCGGTAGGCAGACACTATAGCGCAGGGGGTGCTATTTTGCGTGATCATGTTGGTTCCTGTGTGGGGGCAATCTCTTTCCGACTTCCTCCAAGTACACCTCTAAATGCAGAGATACAAGCGGCGTTATTTGGTTTATTATATTTTCTTCCACATTATCGATCGATTATTCTGGAGTCTGATTATGCTCAGCTGATTTCTCGCCTATCGCGCCCACACATGGTTCATGGGAATTATTATCTTCGGCTCCTGCATACATTAACACATCATCATCGACTGGACTTCCTGCACATTAATAGGGAGACAAATATGGCTGCTCACTATCTTGCTCAGCATGCAATGCTTAACCCTCAAATGCAATCCTACACCTCTCACAATCTTCCTCCATTAGTGCCTCAGCACATGTGCGCAGCCTTTAAGCTTTTCACGTCTTCCGTATGTATTGGCTTTCATCACATCATTCTGCCTATACCATACGTGGTGCAGGCATACTCGGTACGCTTTGCATCCTTTTGCTCTTACAGATTTCGCTATGCTCTGTATCCTCTTTAAATGTCGTTTTTTCACTCGTATGTGCATGGCTCGGACGTTCAATCATGGTGGTCTCAATGAGTGCTACGGAAGAATCAACCCGTCTCCCCCGACTCAAACAACAGTCCTCGGCAGTGGCAATACTTTTGGGGGAGAAGGCATGGAGTCTTTCTGTCAGTTGTCGTCAAGCTAGTTCTTCACAGATGTATTGCATTTCATTTCCACAGTCTAGTTATATAAATATGTACGCTTTTTCCTTCGCCAAGGTTTTATCTACAAGGGTGGTTTTACTTGGCAAGGTTTTAATGCGGCATATCATATATGACTGGAGAATGCAAATTATTACTTCGTTGAACTCGCTTTTTACTTACACTGACTTTTTGACTTTTTGATGTACTATGGCTTTCCTCCGCCACAAGTGAGGCTTTCCTATTAATAAAATCTTTGCCAATTAATATATATATATATATATATATATATTATAAACGAAAGCTCACATATCACAACGTCTTCTCTTCGGTTCTTTGTACAATATGAGATTACTTTGTGGCACAAAAAGATTGCGGGCACTAAGTTGTCTGCTACATCACAGCATATTTTCGGTTGGCTACCTGCAGTTCGACCTCCTCGTCCATTGATTGTTTGCTGGATCACACCACCTACAGGGAGATTGAAATTAAATGTTGACACAGCTGCGGGTCGTAGTCACGCAGCTGGAGGAGCAATACTACGTGATCACAGGGGATCCTGCATTGGTGCACTTTCCTTTCGCCTTCCTTTAAGCACACCCTTCCAAGCAGAGATTCAAGCAGCAGTTTTTGGGCTCTTTTATTTCTTACCACTCTACCGATCCATCATCCTGGAATCTGATTGCGCCCAATTGATAGACCGGTTGACTCGACAAACCATTGTCCATGGTAATCCACATCTTCAACGGCTACACTCTCTTGTTCATTCACATCGTCTCCCTTGCTATCATGTTTATCGTGAAGCGAACATGTCGGCACATTATTTAGCGCAGCATGCAATGATACACCCATGCACGGAACGTTTTACATCGAACACTCTACCTTCATTGGTCCGTGCGGCGGTCACACTGGATCTTACTTCTGTTAATTTGCGGGTGCCATGATAGCAGTCTTCCATAAGGATTGGCCAGAGTTCCCTTCTACTGCCTGTTACCTTCGGGTGACAGGCAGGCGCGGTATGGTTCAACATACATTACTCTATGTTTCATACTTTATAATTTTCATGTGTAACATGCCTTTTTGTTTCATGAGAGTGTTTTGGATATATCCTCAACTATCTTCTTACTTATCGGGGATGGACAAACTAAGTGGCTGGGTGCATCGCTGCGCACGGTTTGCGCTCATGGTGGATCTTTTTGGGCTTCATATGGCGGGATTCTTACCATTGTCGCCTTGGCCTCTTGGTCAAGGCGACTCGGGTATGCATTTTCATACTTGGTTAATGTTTCTTCTTTTGGACACTAATGCTCTATTCATGTCCTATTCCTGTTTGTGCGAGTTTCAAATCACAATGGCGAGCCTTATTCCGGACGTGGACACTGCATTTTCGGACCTCATAACGTGGCAGGCACTGGCTCTTATTTCTTCTTTGTCGCCTTGGCACTTCAACTGCCAATGTGGCTCCGGTACGTGCTTGCTCTATCAGTCTTTGATTGCTCAATTTCATACTTACATTGACCACTACTCTCTCTGGACGTCTTCTGAGGTTTGGATTTTCAAGTATATTACAAGACAAAGATGCGGCCACCTAAACTCCATCAGCATTTTACTGTACACGCCAATGACATTCAAGGATTTGTACCCCATATTATATTCTCATCATATCAATGACAGTCATATAAATATGTACGCTTTTTCCTTCGCCAAGGTTTTATCCACAAGGGTGGTTTTTCTTGGCAAGGTTTTAATGCGGCATATCATATATGACTGGAGATATGTCATTATTGTTTCGTTATTTCATTATTTCGAGTACTCTGATAATGTAATATGGTTTTCCTCCGCCAAAAGTGAGGCTTTACATGAATAAATAAATTTCGTTTTAAAAAAAATATTATAAACGAAAAATTTTATTACGAAAACACCTCACTTTTGGCGGAGGAAAACCATATTAAAATGTCTGAGTATGCGAATAGATGAAATAACGAACTAATAATGGCATATCTCCAGTCGTATATGATATGCCGCAGTAAAACCTTGCCAAGTAAAACCACCCTTGTGGATAAAACCTTGGCGAAGGAAAAAGCGTACATATTTATACGGCTGTCATTGATATGAAAGGAATATAATATTGTGAACAAAGCTATGCTTGCTGCAGAAGTTTGTTTGAGCGGTATTGGACAGAGTGCGCTGGATGGGTCGCTGCTTGGTCTTGACGTTTCCAGGATGAGCCATACCTCGGAAGATTGCCAGGGAGAAGTTATATCATTGACAGTGATTAACAAAATAAGAGAGAGTAGAAAAGTCAAACACATACCGCAGTCGCCTTGGCTGAATTTGTGCCAAGGCGACGAAGCTATGAGCTGACGCGCCAGTGGAGTCGTAGTCGTAGATGCCTCAGATGAATGATGGAATTTTTGCGCTTTCGTGAAAAGTCTCGCCACCATGATATGTAAACCAATCTCGTGATAATGGATAGAATATATCAAATCAACAGAAATGTGAAAAATAATAATCATAAGCAGAAAGCCGAAATGCATACCCAAGTCGCCTTGACTAAGGAGCCAAGGCGACAGTGGTAAAGTGCCAGCATCACGGGAATTAATATTCTTTGCCATGTTGTCAACGCATGTGTAGTATATGATCCAGCAACATAGTCCTCCAATGAACGATGAGAAAGTAGGGTTGTCACATGATAACCAGGTCGTTCCAATAAAAAGAAAATGAGGTATGTTATGTATGTGAAAGAAGCAGCACAAAATGTAGATAAATGGGTAGTCAACCATACCGTGCCTGCCCGCATCCCAAAGGAAACAGGCAGTAAGTCTGAAATAGCGCCAATCCATATGGAAGGCCGTAGAGTGTCAAGGCACGCGCAAGTGAGAGGAAGTGAGATCCAATGAGACTGCCGCACGTACTAGTGAAGGCAGAGTATGAGAATTATAATGTTGAGTACACGGATGTAACATTGCATGTTGCGCTAAGTAATGTGCTGCCATGTTTGCCTCGCTATAAATGTGATGATATTCAAGACGATGGAGGTGGACCAGTCTGTGTAGCTGGCGAAGATGATAGTTCCTGTGTACAAGACGTGGTCGTGTCAAACGATCGATCAACTGAGCACAATCCGACTCTAGGATAAGTGTGCGATGAAACGGAAGAAAATAAAGAATTCCAAATACCGCGGCTTGAATCTCTGCAGGTAGTGGTGCACACGGAGGAAGTCTAAAAGAAATCGCTCCTATGCATGAACCCATATGATCACGCAATATCGCACTCCCTGCTGCATAATGTCTACCCACAGCAGCATATACATTCAATTTCAAACGGCCAGAGGGCGGGGTGACCCAGCGAATCAGCAGCGGATGCAGATGTTGGAACTCTGGCAGCCAAGGAAAATGTCGCCGAGTGCCAGTAGCAATTTTGGAGCCCGCGATTTTTTTGTGCCACAAAGTAATATCATAGCGTATGGAGTGCCGTAGTGAAGTATCCGTTATATGAGTTTTGTCCCCATAGACAATGGAGGTATAACCACACCAGATGTTATATACGTTAAGTGCTGGGATTACTATTTTGTAAACTCCAATGAGAGAGGTAAAAGATGAACGATACCACCAAGAAAGAAGATACTGATGAAGCCGTAATGAGGATGGAAGAGGACAATGTAGCTCACTAGCAAAATAGTGCCAGATGGGACGCACATAAGAACAATATAAGAAGACATGATCCACCGTGGCTGACTCGCTTTTACAGAATGGACATTGCGTTGGATGAGTCGTTAAATATTGTCCAATAAAATCCTCAAAAGGTAATGCCGAATTAAAAAGACGCCATAAAAACAGTTGTATAGGAGGAGAGTGATGTTTGTACCAAATAAATGTTGCAGAGAGCAGTTTGGGAGAAGGTGTCCGGCAAGTATCATAAGCATTTTTCAGCGAAAATTCTCCCATTGGCATTGGTAACCATGAAAGGTGGTCTCCCTGCCCATCAGTCTGCGTTAGGCAGAAGGAATGGATTTGGCAAATGATTTTCCATATAGGCGAGTCCGTTAGCCGTGGCAGATAATCTTGACGGTGTCCATATTTGGCATACATGTATTAGCTCCATAACGTGGAATTTTTGTGGCATGACCACCATATTCGGCAATGATATGCTTGTTGTAACATGTTTATGTCGCGTATACCTAAACCCCCCTCAGCCCGTGGCTTGCAAATAGTAGTCCAGGAGACCCAATGCTGTCTACGTCCGCAATAGAATGCAGCCATTTTACGATGTATCACTCTAATCACCGATTTCGGTAAGCCGCCTGCCGCGATGACATGAAGTGGTAATGCGGCTATTACTGAGTTTAACAAGACTAGCCGACCTGCTGCTGATAGTAATTGGAGTGCCACCCTTGGAGTCTGTCATCAATATGCTGAAGTAACGAAACACAATATCTGGAACAGGTGATACCCTTGTGTAAATAAGAACCAAGATAACGAATTGGAAGACCTGAAAGACGCATGCCCAGGATATTTACAAATTTCTAGCGTTGATGTGGAGTTACCCTGGCAGACGGAATAATACTACTTTTTTGGAAATTTACCTTTTGACCTGAAGCAGTTTCATATTGCATAAGAAAAGCATGAAACCGTTGACGGTTTCGCTGTGTACCTCGAAAGAATATCAGTAAATCATCCGCATAGGCCAAATGTGTAATTGTAAATGGGATGCGGCCTAGGCGGAAAGGCTGTAACACTCCAGATGTTGTTAATGCTTTCAAGCCCTTGCTAAATCCTTTAGATGCTAAAATAAATAATAAAGGAGATAATGGATCCCCCTTCTTAACGCCTCTATACGGTCGGAAGGTTGAAGAAGGATGGCCATTAATTAATACTGCTAATGTAGTGGCACTCAAATGATTCAGAATAATGCGAGTGAAGAAATCAGAGAAACCGAATGTGTGTAGTAATAACTTCAAATATTCCCAGTAACTCTGTCAAATGCTTTCATCATATCTAACTTTAAGCATAATTGTGAGCCACCTCTATCCATCATATGGATCATCTCACGAGCCAATAGTACTTGGGTAGAAATGTCAGTACCTGGTAAGAAGCCTGTTTGTTCTGGAGATATTAATCGTGGTAATAATGTACTCAAGCAGCTAGCAACGATTCTGGTACAGACTTTGCTCAAAAAATTAGTGAGGCATATAGGACGATAGTCACTGAAACTAGCGGGAGAAGATTTTTTCGGGATCAGAGTGATTAATGCACTAGCCATGACTGTAGGCTGAGGAACACCAAGGAAAAATTCTTGTACCGCTTTAACGATGTCTGTGTGAATAATTGACTAGTAGGATCGATAAAAGTTTCCATTAAAACCATCGGGTCCGGCAGCACTATGAGGGTCCAAATGCCAAACTGCTGATTTTAGCTCCTCCGACAATGGTATCTGCGTCAGGATGGCATTGTCTTCGGAGGAGACTAATGGCGGAATATGTCGAAGAATATTATCATAATTGGCAGTAGGCTCACGAGCAAATAAGGCTGTATAGAAAGATACTGCTTCAGCCATAATATCGTCTTGTCCAGTGCAGATATGTCCGGCACTGGTCTGTATTTGTTGAATCCGGAGGTTCAAATGTCTCCCTTTGACAATGGAGTGAAAGTATCGGGTGTTAGCGTCTCCTTCCTTTAGCCATCGGACTCGTGCTTTTTGTTTCCAAAATTGCAATTCATAAGAAGTGGCTTGAAGATATTCCGCCTTTTCTTGATGATACTCTGTCTGAGATTCCTCCGTTGGATGCGTGTCCCAAAGATTTTTAGCACGTGTGAGAGTTATTTCGGCCTGTTGGACTTTAGAGAAGATATTACCAAATATTTCTTTGTTCCAACGTTGCACATCCTTCTTAAGTTTGAATAACTTTGTGTAGAAGCCATACATTCCACCAGTAGTAGGATAAGAAGCCCATGCAGCGTGCATATAATTGTGAAAATCCGGATGCAACAACCAAGAGTCTAGAAACCGGAAAGATCGATGCATCGGAGGTGGACTCGTTCGGCATAAAAGTAATAATGGAGTATGATCAGAAGCAATGCGGGGACGATGTGTAAGTTGTAGGTCTTCAAATTTGTCATGAAATGCAGCATTAAGAAATAACCAATCTAATCTCTGGCGGACTCTTCCAAGACCCCGACCGTTGGTCCATGTGAATTTGGAACCATGAAACTGTGGCGTCATCAAACCGCATGATTCTATATAATCATTAAAATCCTGTAAAGCAGCGAGTGAGGGCTGCGAACGGCCTTCATGATCTGAGATAGAGTGGAAAGTATTAAAATCTCCACCTAGCACCTAAGGTAGAGCAGTGTTTTCGCAGAATGTACATAATGAAGCCCACAAAGAACGACGAAGAGATGGAGTGTGATTGCCATAAACTGCATATAATACAAAAGTATACTGAAGGGACCGATATATCAGTGTGAAATGGACTACTTGCCCTTCATCCTGCACTGTCATCAATGTAAAGTGTGAGTCACGCCAGACAAACCAAATACGTTCAGACTGTGATGCATAGGAATTAGAAAATCCGAAATCCAGAGCATAACGAGGAATAGTAACCGATGCATGTTTAGGTTCTATTATAACAAGTATATTTAACCGATGATCACGTATCAACTGATCGTGGTATTGAGGCTCCCAGGCCCCTTATGTTAGTGTATGTGCCCTAGGCCATGATTTGGATATTGATGTTATGCATTTATTATTAATAAAAGAGGTTTTATTATCATTATTGTTGGTTAGTATGTTACACAATTTTGATATATATGTCCCTGATTCATTATTGTTATGGAGATAAAATAATTTATAATCAGTATGAGTATTGATTTGATAATCATGAGATGATTATGTGTATGGTGATACGAATCAATCTCATAGATACTTGTTAGACAACAGTGTATTGGATAGACCCATCATGAGATTGCTACATGGATTAGCGTCATAAGTAAATCTCATGATAGTCATGTTTTAATCCTTTGACTTGAGATTGTCATAGTTTCCAACATAAGGACTATTATATTTTGACATGATCAAACATTATCCATGACTGGATAATAATAAAGGTCATGATTGAATCTGATAGAAATTATGTAGAGGATATTGAACAATCAAGATAGAATTTGTCCCTCTCTTTTGAGAGAGATATCTTTGGGCCCCTCAATTAGTGAGACTGTGAAATGCATGGCCGTGCTCAAATGAATTGATAGTGTGATCAATATCATTTGTTTTATCAGTCTACTTAGAGATCGAGTAATCATATGTTTGAACTATATAAGTATGACGCTGACCATGACTTATGTTCAAACTAGATATCGTGTGACAAAGGGATTAATGCATGTACTATTATTAGGCTAGTTGGACTTTACTCGTATTAATTGGGTAGTTGTAATGCCTTGCTAAAGGCCAATTACGACTTGTTGGTTTAATAGAGATTTAATCAACTGCCAATTAATATGGGCCTATCGGGTCACACACAAGAATGCTTAAGGCTGAGATTAATAATATTAATATTGGATATTAATTATTATTATTATCATTTTAATATTAATGATATTAATATTACATATTAATTATTATTAATATTATTATTTTCGTTTTTGTGGTTATATTTATATATATATATGCTGTCAGATAATAATGAGAGAATCCATATCTGATATGGATTTTGAATATCCTGACAGAATCCATATCTGATATGGATTTTGATTGGCATCAACGAGACCGATTAGGACTCGGTTTTTAATATCCATATATGTGTATATATATCTATGTATCTCGTACATAGAGACATACGAAATACACACAAAAAAACAAAAACCCTAGAGCCGTTTTTGAGAAAAGCGAGTTCTCTCAGCCGCGTCGTTCAGGAGCTAGCACTCCGGGCGGAAGCATTCGAGTGGATACCGACAGAGGGTGTTCGTGATTTCGCACCTCTTCCATCTGCGGATTTTGAATCTTCGGAGGTAATTTTTGAGTTTCTTTCATCGATTTAAACAAACAACATGGATCCTTGGTAGGAAATCGGAGATTAAGTTTTGTTTTTCCGCTGCGCGTTTTGCAGTGATCTTGTTTGATTTCCTAACACCTTATATTCCATATCATAATATTCATTGATAGAGAGTTGAGTCACTTCCCTGAATTGCATGTGAAGCACTACTTGTGAGAATTGAAGATGGTGGCAGTGGAGGAAGATCTTTCTTTGCACGACGCTTTCTACGTGGAACAACTGGAATAAAATCCTCTGTTGAATCCTGTAGCCGCGAGATTAAAGTATCCGTGTCATGCGAGGGGGTAGCAGCTGCATGCGGCGGGCTACCTCTTCTGGAACAGTAGGTATGTCAAGATTATCTGCCACAGGTAACTCATTATCTGATGAATGTCCAATTTCACAGTTATCTAGATGAGTCCTCGTCGGTTCAGTAGGCTCCTCAGGATTGAAATCCGTCATAGGAGCATCGTCTTGGGTGGGCTGATCCGGAGGGGATTGTGGTTCTGTCAAAGGAGGATCAATCTCTGCAGTAGATATTGATGCATTTGGTTTCTTCTTCACTGGTGTCCAGCGTTGAGCTGGTGCTCGACGTGGAGGCGGTGGAGGCGGTGGCGGTATCTTTGCTGCCATTTGCGGCATGCATGAAGAGACGGCATGTCCTAATCGTCGTCAGGATGTGCAAATAATGGCAAATCTTCATATACGATGGATTGCAGTATAAATCGACTTTTTGCCTGTAAATAAATCTTTTGAGGCAGTTCCTGGGAAACATCTACTTCTACACATACACGTGCAACTGAGGGTTGGAGTCCATCTGTTGTTGCTACATCAAGTTTGATGGGGCTTCCAATCGGTTTAACAATTTCAAACAATGCCTCTTTTCGGTGAAGATGGATAGGGAGTCCAGGAAGGGCAATCCAAATTGGTACAATTGGCACATCAGTAGATGGATCAAAATCAACTGTCCATTTGGTTATACGCATATGACAGCCAGATATATGCCATGATCGACGATAAAAGCAACGTAAATAATCAGCTTCATTTCGAAAATTTAGCAAGATATGCGTTTGATCAATGAGAGTGATGCGAAGATCATGATGAAATCCAATTTTCTCAAAAACATCTCTGATAACTTTTAATGGAGGTCTCCCATACCAGAAAGTACCCACTAACGAATATTTGAATGGAGCAGCAAGTTCATCAATTTCGGAATCCAAGAACGAGATGAAAGGAATACCTTTATACCGGGAAACAGTTTTTGGTGAGATGTTGATTGATTAAGATGAAGTGATGTCGGAAACAATGGCTGCGAAAGACGGCGACAGCGCAGTCATATTCAGAGATGAATAAACAGATGTCCAGCAATCAAAAAACTTCCCGGGCAAATCAACAGCGAGAATTCAATGAATGTCGTGAGGTCGAAATGGAGATGTGATGTGCTTCCCAGCAGCGGCGGCTCACGCCGCTAGTCACCTGTGATCACCGCAAATTGCCTGCGCCGTATATATATATAATATATATATATGTGTAATACACAGAACGCTCTGGCGATGATGCTCCTCGGCGGCGCAAGCCGCTGACGTCGACGGCAACATTGTCGTTCTTTTCTTCCGGTCCGATCGCTTTTTCTGGCTCACTACCTCACTGCTTCACTTAATTCCCATCAAAGTTCCGGTTTTTTTCTTCTTCTTCCCACATTACCGATATCATGGCCGCCGCACCATCCTTTGCTGCGGTGATTAGTGGTGCCACTGCTGTTAAGGACATTTTGATCGCGCCAAAATCTGTGTCCCGTTATGAAGGATTCCATTGATTTCTTTTCTAGATGCTGAGATTGATGCACTTGCAGAACCATTCAGATACTCGTTGGTGGGAACTTTTTGGTATGGTCGACTACCTTTGAAAATAATACGTGAAGTTTTTGAGAAAATTGGATTCCATCAGGATTTGCGAATTACACTGATTGATCAGTCGCATATACTTTTGAATTTTCGCAATGAGGCTGATTATTTGCGATGCTTTTATCGTCGTTCATGGCTTATATCGGGTTGTCACATGCATATCACCAAATGGACAGTAGATTTTGATCCGAAGGCGGATGTCCCCATAGTTCCGGTATGGATCGCTTTGCCATCTCTCCCGATACATTTGCACCATCGAGCAGCTTTATTCGAAGCAGTCAGGCCGATTGGCACTCCATTGAAGCTGGATGTCACAACAGCAGAAGGCCTCCGTCCGTCAGTTGCCCGTGTCTGTGTTGAGATTGAGGTCTCTCAAGATTTGCCGCAGAAAATTTATTTACAGGCTAAAGGTAGGATGATATTGCAGTCGATAGTTTATGAAGACCTTCCTTTGTTCTACACAACATGCCGGCGGTTGGGTCATGCTCTAGGTGCCTGCCCTCCAAAAGATAACCCTCCTCCTCCACCGCCTCCACCGCCTCTGCCTCCTCCGCTACGGACGAACTCCACACGCCAGCGCTGGACTCGAGTCAAGAAGAAGACAGCGGTGCCTACTCAGCCGAATCTGACTGTAACAGTGGAGCATGCTGATCAAACCATACAAACAGCTAATGAAGATATCCACCTATCGGATACAACCCTCCCTCGCGCTGCCGCTGCCCACTCTGAAGAGGAATTTTGTGATGCTGCCGATCAACACTTACCCATGGAGCCAACCCCCGTAGAAACTGGTCATTCGTCCGACACGGATTTGCCCATAGAGGGTTCGGTTGAAGATATTCCTAATGTCCCAGAGGACGTTGCACGTCGAATGCAGCGTATACCACCCTCGCCTGATGAGGAGGTTTTGATATCACGTTTGACAGAAAACAAGACTGAGACTGAGTTCATCCCAGTATTACCCAAGACGCCATAACCCTTTTTCCCCACAAGATGACGATTTTCTAAAAACCAAAATAAGCATTCTAACGTTTTATGGTAAAAGTAATTCGGAGGAATACTTAGAGCGAGAAACGAAAGTGGATCTAATCTTTTCTTTTACCAACTACACTGAGTTACAAAAGGTGAGGTACGCTTCTATAGAGTTTTCGGGCTACGCATTAAATTGGTGGAAAAATGTGTGTCGAAATAGGACTAAAACAAGACAACCTCCAATTGTCACTTGGAATGAAATGAAATTTGAAATGAGACAACGATTTATCCCAAACAATTTTGAGATTTCTTTTTTCACAAGTTTGCAAAACTTAAGACAGGGTTCCAAAAGTGTTGACGAATATTACAAAGAGTTAGAGTATGTGACTGAGTCCGAGCATGAAAACGAATCTGAGCATGATAATGAAACTGAACCTGAAGAGGATCTAGGCGCACTAGATGATTATGACACTAAGGAATTTCTTGGTGTGCGTAGAGCTTTGAATGCATATCAAAAATTAGATAATCATGAACAACATAGAATGATGAGCTACAGCCTAACCTTGTGGATACAAACACTGACGATGACACCTCAATGCCCCACACAGGTCCCATAACAAGGAGTATGGCTAAGAAGTTGTTACATTGTGTTGAATCATTTCTTTACAGGCATGAAGAGGATGAACCAAGCAGAGATGATGTCCATTGGGTTTATATGATACAAGCTTTGATCTAGTTGTATCGAAAACATGTTGTACATATCTTTAGTTGTTCTTTTTAATATTATTGGTTGGTTAACCTTGTTTTAGGATAGTTTGTGTTGTATTATTGCCTTGTCTTTCAGGTACACGTACTTAGCTTGAAAATACAATTGGAACCTAAATTTTTATCCAAGCAAGGAGGTGATAACCAAGTAGCTTACAAGCAAGGTGGTGACAAGCACCCATGTCAAATCTGATTTCTTCTCCACGCAAACAAGGAAGAAACAAGCTGCTCAAATCTTTAAACCAATAGCAAGAAGTCTTGCAAATATTCAAGCCAATCAAAAACAAGCAAGGAGACAATTCAGCAAGCTGCACAACAATTCATCCAATCAGCTCCTTTTGAAGAAACGGCTGATCAAGGCAAAATCCTTTGAAAATTCAACACCAAACTTGCAACCAATCAAAGCCTAATTCCAAGCAAGCTGCTCTAAGTATTATCCAATCAAATTGATCAAGAAAAAGGCTGGAAACAAAGCATGGAGTACACGGCAAAAGCAACCAGAATTCTTGGAACAAAAGTTGTTCAAAAAGCAAGCATGTCATTTTAGTCTTGTACTTTGTATTTTAAAACTTGTACTCTTTATAATTTTTGTTTGCTATAAGTAAGGTAGGAACTTGAATGTACAAACCACAATTTCAAACATATTTCAATCAGATTTTCCTTTAAGGAGTTATCAACTTATTCTAGTTGAAGTTTAAGACCACTAACGGTTTTCTTTCAAGTTCAAAGCCTAGAACTTGTTAGTATTTACTTCATTTTTGGTTTACAGCATCTTAGGGTCTCAATGAGGTTTTAGATGTGTTGGAATACCAAAGAGGAAGAGGTGTTGGTATAAATTGATCCAAGAACAAACGGTTACAGTTCAAGGGGTGTCATTGTGATGTTCTTTGCCATAGCTGAGGTTCAAATTAATTTGGAATAGGAGACAAAGTCCTTGGAATGTTTTTCTAGCCTTCGTTTGGCTCATCAATTGGTATCAGAGATTTGGTTAGTCTTCTATTCATGTTTACATTGTTTAAACTTGCATATGCATGATGCTGCCCAAAACCGTTTAGTAAACTGTTTTGTTGTTCAATTAGATTCTGTTTGTTTAGGCAGTTAGTTTATGTTTTAAAGTGTTTATTAGTTGGTTTACAATAGTTTGTTAAATTAGTTTTAAGTAGCAAAACTGAAAACCACCACAAAAAGAACTTAGACTAGACTTAAGTGTGTTAGAAACTGTTTGTGTAGTCTAGTTAAAACCGTGTGTAACCTGATTGTTCTTGTTCAATCTAGCTTAGATAGTGTTCATTAGATCCTAATCTAGAAGTTTAAATGGAAGTTTAGATAAGTCCTTAAAACAGAAAACTTGAACACAAAATTAGAATAGTTGATAGATTAGTTGTAATCAAGTTGTTAAATTCTGTTTTTAGTAGTTGTGTGCAATCTGTTTAGACGTTGTATTTGCTACCTTATTTAGCTTGGTTAGGCTAGTTTATAACATAGTTTAAGTGTTTAGTTTGTTGTTTAGTTTAGCACAAGAAATCCGAAGACTAAAGATCAAAACAAGTAGTTTTAGCTAACTAAGTGTGCTGCCTAGTTTCTAGTAATATACGTTTGATAAGTAGGATATAAACACTTGCATCTAGTATCATCTAGCTTAGAAACTGATTGCAACATACAAACAAAAACCAAGACAAAAACAAGTAGATTAGATAACTTTAAAACAAAACAAAACCAGTTAGCTAGTTTGCATCAAAACTGATTTCCATTAGTTGTTAGTAATCAGCCTTTATACATTGCATTTAGAAACAACTAAGTTGCATTTAGCTATCTTAAGATTAGTTAGATCATTTGCATCAAAAACAAAAAAACAAGTGCCAAAACCGTGTGTTTAAACAACTCTTTAAAGCTCATTTGAATTCTTGGTGAATGCTAATAGCTATATCTTTTTGTTGATTTCAATTGTTTCAAACAACTTGTTGGACTTAGATACATCCTGGAAGTTAGGAATTGTTTAAGCCCCAAACTGTTAAAGAGCTATCCAATTGTTGTTTTAGATCAATTTCTGAACTTACCTTGCACTATATTCAATTTGAACTTGTTGTAATTGTGAATTGAATTCTCACTACATAGTGTTTAGCCGTGTTGTGTACGAGAAACTTTCAAATTCCAAATACAACAAACCTTGTGCAATTAAAGGCTGTGAGCAATGACTCATGTAGGCCGTGAGGAGTAGTCTCACAACAATCAAGCAAACCCCTCCAAAGAAAGAAAATTAAGCTTGATTGAGAAATACACGAGAGAAAAGCCAATATTTGTCAACAAGTAAGAGACAAGACAAGAGAGAATTGCACAAGAAAGAAAAATGAGGAAAAGCCCAAAGTTAAACATTGCAAAAGGGAAATTCCTGTGCAAAGCTCAAAAGAAAGAAAGTGCCCAAAACGAACCAAAGTGTTGTAGTTTTGAAATATTGAAAGTTTCTAAAGGAAACCCTTGCTGACACTTTGTTTGTGTGCTTTTACTTTCACTTTACTTCAATTGATAATTGCATATGCTGTAAAGTAAATTAAGTGATTGTCTTAAACAACCCCGTAGATTTCATTCAGCCAGAACAACAATTTGACTTCTATGATTTTCTTGAATCCTTAGGAGAAATAGTCCAAATTGCTGTTTTAAACAATTGTCAACATAAAGAAGAGTGTTTGCATCTTGTCAATATTTTAAATTGGCTTTTGAGATTGTCTTTTGAATCATGGGTCCCCAACAGAAAGATAATGCACCATCCCTGTCCCCATCTACTCCTGTCCCATCCCCAGTCCCTGTTACCCTAGAGAATATACAACAAACACTCACTTTCCTTGTTAATCAGTTTGGTTGAATGAGAAGTGACATAGAGGATAACAAACAAAGGATAAGCAAAGTAGAAAAGCCAACCTCAGATCAAAAGGAACCTAGTATACCTTTTCAAGAAGGCACCTCTTATGGTAATGAGTCTCACGTTGAACGTAGAAAAGTCACATCACTTAGAGGTAGAGGTAAAGGTCGAGGTAGTAATGGTGGTCGTAGGAACATTTCTTTTGAGGAAAGATTTGACTATCTCCCTGAGTACAATGAAGAACACTATCCGGAAGAACGGTATGATGAACGTCAACCTGATAGAGATGAACATCTTGAAGAAGAGTTCATTACTACTAAACTGACAATACCCTCCTTCCAAGGGAAAAGTGATCCTGAAACATATCTGCAATGGGAAACAAAAGTAGATCATATGTATTCTTGCACTAACTATTCTGAATTGGCCAAAGTGCGGTATGCAACTTTTGAATTTGTAGATTATGCTTTACTTTGGTGGGAACAATTGAAGAACACAAGGAGAAGAACAAGACAGCCCCCTGTTTTTACTTGGTCCGAGCTGAAACAAGAGATGAGGAAGAGATTCATATCTCCTTCCTATGAAAGAAGCGTTTTCTAGAAACTGCAACAACTTTCTCAAGGTAATAGATCTGTTGATGAATTTTATAAAGAATTAGAACATCTGCTTACCAGGGCTAACATAGAAGAGGCATAGGAAGCCACAATGGCTAGATTTCTAGCTGGTTTGACCAAAGAGATTGCATTTAAGGTGGAACTTACACCTTACTCTGATCTGGCTTCTATGGTTCACATTGCTGAGAAAGTGGAAAGACAATTGAAGGTAAAGACTTCTAACCCTTCTTTTCGGACTAATCCTTTGAGTTTTCCTAGAAAAAAGCTCAGGACGCCTTTCCGTCCACAACAAGGTCAAGGCCGTGGATTCCAAGGAAAATCAACCCAGAACATCCAAAATCGTCCAAAGTTTCTAATCACTGATAAAGACAAAGCCAAGGTGGAAGGTACGCCTAATGTTAAGACTTGTGATATTCAATGTTTTAAATGCTTAGGAAAAGGTCATTTTGCTAATCAATGTCCCAACCCTAAACGCATCATGTTTATTGAAGAGTCTAATGAGTATTATTCTGAGGAAGAATTGGAAGAGAGTGAGGAAAACAATGAAGTTGAACAAACATGTGAGGAAGAAGAAGAGATTAGTGAAGAGACTAATGAGTGTGAAACAAAAGAGTTCTTAGTTGTCCGTCGAGCTCTAAGTGCCCAAATTAAAACTGAAGAACCTGACATACAAAGAGAGAACATATTCCACATTCACTGTATGGTTAAAAAGAAAGTCTGCACTTTAATCATTGACTCCGGTTCATGTACCAATGTTGCAAGTTTTGAATTTGTTAGGAAACTTGAGTTACCTTTAATTAATCACCCCCATCCTTATAGACTTACGTGGCTTAATGAGTGTGGTGAAGTTAAAGTAAAAAAGAAAGTCCTAGTTTCTTTATCAATTGGTGGGTATTCTGCTGAGGTGTTATGTGATGTAGCCCCTATGCAATCAAGTCATATTTTATTAGGTAGACCGTGGCAATTTGACAACAAGGTTACATATGATGGTTACCTGAATAGATATTCCTTTAGGCATAACAACAAACTGTTCAAATTAAATGTCTTGCCCCCGCACAAAGTCTTTGAGGATCAACAACGAATGTTAAAAAGCTATAATGATCCAAAAGAAAAGGAACTAGAAAGGATTTTCATCAAAGAGAACCAACTGAAAACTTCTCATCTTAAAATTGAACCGAAAGAAATCAAAGTTTCTGCTGAACCATCTCTAAAGAAAAGTGCTATCGTTGCATCTCAAAGCGAGGTATTCCATGCTATCAATTCAAACAAAAGTGTTTATATCTTGCTTTACAAAGAAACTCTGTTCTCTTCATCTGAAATACCATCTACTTTACCAAGTGAAGTTGCATCTTTACTTCAAGAATTTTCTAGCTTGTTCCCTGAAGGAGATCCCCCAGGTTTACCACCTCTAAGAGGCATTGAGCATCAAATAGATTTCATTCCAGGAGCTGTTCTGCCAAACAGACCTGCCTATAGAGCCAATCCAGAGGAAACTAAGGAAATCCAAAAGCAAGTTGAGGAATTATTGACCCAAGGTAAAGTAAAAGAGAGTATCAGTCCTTGTGCTGTTCCTGTTATCATTGTCCCTAAGAAAGATGGAACTTGGAGAATGTGTACTGATTGTAGAGCCATCAATAAGATCACTGTGAAGTATAGATACCCTATTCCTAGGTTGGATGACATGTTGGATATGTTGCATGGGTCTAGATTCTTTAGCAAAGTAGATCTTAAATAAGGATATTTCCAAGTGAGAATTAGGGAAGGTGATGAATGGAAAACTGCCTTTAGGACTAAGTTTGGATTGTACGAATGGTTAGTTATGCCCTTTGGTTTAACCAATGCTCCTAGTACTTTCATGAGGTTAAAGAATGAGGTCTTAAGGAAATTCATAGGGAAATTTGTAGTAGTTTACTTTGATGACATTCTTATCTACTCCAAAACCCTAAGTGAACATCTGATCCATCTAAGAGCAGTTTTTGTCACCCTACAGAAAGAAGAGTTGTATGCTAATTTCAAGAAGTGTTCTTTCTATCTAGAGAAGGTTACATTCTTAGGATTTGTGATTAGTTCTGAAGGAATTGAAATGGACCAAGAGAAAGTTAAATCCATAACTGAGTGGCCAACCCCTAAGTCTGCTGGAGATGATAGGAGTTTTCATGGTAGCTTCTATAGACGTTTTGTGAAGGATTTCTCTACCATTGCTCCACCCTTGAATGAGTTAGTCAAGAAAGATGTAAGATTTGAATGGGGAGAATCACAACAACAAGCCTTTGAGGAACTTAAGAAACGTCTAACTTCTGCACCTATCCTGAGATTGCCCAACATTGATGAAATGTTTGAAGTAGAATGTGATGCCAGTGGAGTTGGCATTGGAGCTGTATTGCATCAAGGTAACAAACCTGTTGCCTACTTTAGTGAGAAATTGAAAGGAGCTTCCATAAATTATTCAACCTATGATAAAGAATTGTATGCCCTTGTCTGTTCTTTACAAACTTGGCAACATTATCTGCAACCTAAGGAATTTGTGATTCATACTGATCATGAAAGCCTTAAGTATCTAAAAGGTCAAGGAAAATTGAACAAAAGACATGCCAAATGGGTTGAATTCATTGAACAATTCCCTGATGTGATCAAGTATAATCAACGAAAACAAAATGTTGTTGCTGATGCATTATCTCGTCGCTATACTTTGATTACTACTCTTTCATGTAACATGTTTGGTTTTGATTCTATCAAAGAGATGTATCATTCTGATCATGACTTTAGTTCTACCTATCAAGCATGCATTGACTCACCTTTTTCTAAATATTACTTGCATGATGGTTATTTGTTTAAAGAACATAAGTTATGTGTACCAATGTGTTCATTAAGAGAGTTGTTGATAAAAGAAGCTCATGGAGGAGGTTTAATGGGTCATTTTGGCTCGTTAAAAACTTTGGAAACACTTAAGGAGCATTTCTTCTGGCCGCATATGAGAGCACATGTTGATAAGGTATGTGACGAATGTATTACTTGCAAACAAGCAAAATCTAGGACAACCCCATGGATTGTACACTCCCTTTCTGTTCCAAGCTCAGCTTAGACTGATATTTCTATGGACTTTGTATTGGGATTGCCTCGATCCAAAATTGGTAAAGATAGCATCTTTGTTGTTGTTGATAGATTTTCCAAAATGGCACATTTCATTGCATGTAAGAAAGTTGATGATGCTATTCATATTGCTGATTTGTTCTTTAAGGAGATTGTTAGATTGCATGGCATGCCACGTACAATTGTTAGTGATAGAGATACAAAGTTTCTAAGTCATTTCTGGCGTGTTTTGTGGAGTAAACTTGGTACTAAATTGTTATTTTCTACAACTGCTCACCCACAAACCGATGGTCAAACTGAAGCTGTTAATAGAACTTTGTCTCAACTGTTACGTGTTGTCATTCAAAAGAATTTAAGGAATTGGGAAGACTGCTTAGCTTATATTGAGTTTGCATACAATAGAGTTGTTCATAGTGGAACATTGCATTCTCCTTTTGAAGTTGTTTATGGCTTTAACCCTTTGTCCCCGCTTGATCTTGTTCCCATACTTGTTCATGAACGTGTTAGTTTAGATGGTGAACGAAAAGCAAAACTTGTGAAAGAATTGCATGAAAAGGTTAAGTCACAACTTGAAGCTAAGAATAAAGTGTATGCCAATAGAGCCAACAGGAATCGTAAAGTTGTTATATTTGAGCCTGGAGATCTTGTTTGGTTACACTTAAGGAAAGAAAGATTCCCTAAGGAAAGGGACTCAAAGTTGAAGCCAAGAGGCGATGGACCGTTCAAAGTGTTGAAACGGCTTGGTGATAATGCCTATGTTCTCAATCTCCCTGAAGAAAGGTATGGTCCTATCTCTAAAACTTTTAATGTTGCTGACCTTTCTCCGTTTAGTATTGATTCAGATTCGAGGACGAATCCTTCTCAAGTGGGAGGGAATGATGAGCTACAGCCTAACCTTATGGATACAAACATTGACGATGACACCTCAATGCCCCACACAGGTCCCATAACAAGGAGTATGGCTAAGAAGTTGTTACATTGTGTTGAATCATTTCTTTACAGGCATGAAGAGGATGAACCAAGAAGAGATGATGTCCATTGGTTTTATATGATACAAGCTTTGATCTAGTTGTATCAAAAACATGTTGTACATATCTTTAGTTGTTCTTTTTAATAATATTGGTTGGTTAACCTTGTTTTAGGATAGTTTGTGTTGTATTATTGCCTTGTCTTTCAGGTACACGTACTTAGCTTGAAAATACAATTGGAACCCAAATTTTTATCCAAGCAAGGAGGTGATAACCAAGTAGCTTACAAGCAAGGTGGTGACAAGCACCCATGTCAAATCTGATTTCTTCTCCACGCAAACAAGGAAGAAACAAGCTACTCAAATCTTTAAACCAATAGGAAGAAGTCTTGCAAATATTCAAGCCAATCAAAAACAAGCAAGGAGACAATTCAGCAAGCTGCACAACAATTCATCCAATCAGCTCCTTTTGAAGAAACGGCTGATCAAGGCAAAATCCTTTAAAAATTCAACACCAAACTTGCAACCAATCAAAGCCTAATTCCAAGCAAGCTGCTCCAAGTATTGTCCAATCAAATTGATCAAGAAAAAGGCTGGAAACAAAGCATGGAGTACACGGCAAAAGCAACCAGAATTCTTGGAACAAAAGTTGTTCAAAAAGCAAGCATGTCATTTTAGTCTTGTACTTTGTATTTTAAAACTTGTACTCTTTATAATTTTCGTTTGCTATAAGTAAGGTAGGAACCTGAATGTACAAAACACAATTTCAAACATATTTCAATCAGATTTTCCTTGAAGGAGTTATCAACTTATTCTAGTTGAAGTTTAAGACCACTAACGGTTTTCTTTCAAGTTCAAAGCCTAGAACTTGTTAGTATTTACCTCATTTTTGGTTTACAGCATCTTAGGGTCTCAATGAGGTTTTAGATGTGTTGGAATACCAAAGAGGAAGAGGTGTTGGTATAAATTGAGCCAAGAACAAATAGTTACAGTTCAAGGGGTGTCATTGTGATGTTCTTTGCCATAGCTGAGGTTCAAATTAATTTGGAATAGGAGACAAAGTCCTTGGAACCTTTTTCTAGCCTTCATTTGGCTCATCAATAGAGAAAACATTTTCCATATCCACTGCATGATAAATGGCAAAGTGTGCACTATGATCATTGATTCCGGTTCTTCTGCAAATGTGGCTATCATCGAATTGGTAAGGAAACTGAATTTGCCTATGACTAATCATCCGCATCCTTACAAACTTGCATGGTTAAATGATTGTGGTGAAGTTAGCGACAGTAAGCAAGTTTTGATTTCTCTTAGCATTGTTAGTTACAAAGATGATGTTTTATGTGATGTTGCACCAATGCATGCTAGTCATATCTTACTTGGTAGACTATGGCAATTTGATAGATGTGTGACATATGAAGGATATTTAAATCGTTATTCCTTCAAATTGAATGGTAAACTGTACAAGTTGCATGCACTTCCACCCCATAAAGTCCACACAGATCACTGACGCATGTCTGAGTCTAGGACCGACCTTAAGGAAAAGGAAGCTGAGCAAAAATTCACGGAATGCATGAAGAGTGAAAGTAAGAAACAAGAGAGAAGGGAAAAGAGGTTGTACCCATAGGTGTCAACGATTCAAAAAAGAAGTGTGAGTATTTTGTAAAGAAAAGAGAGGTCAAACGAGCCCGAGCCCTTTATAGCAACCAAACCGTTCTCATCTTCATTCCCAAGGCGTGTCACCTTTCAATAGAAGAACTCCCAACAAAATATACCTACCTCTTTTGCGTCCCTTATAAAAGAGTACGATTTTCTATTTCCCACCAAGACACCATCCGAATTACCACCTCTTAGAGGAATAGAACATCAAATCGACTTTGTCCCAAGAGCAGCCTTACCAAATAGACTAGCCTATCGAGCCAACCCGAATGAAACCAAAGAAATTCAAAGGCAAGTAGAGGAACTCCTAGCGAGCGGACAAATCTAAGAGAGGCTAAGCCCGTCAGCCGTCCCTTTCATTCTAGTACCCAAGAAGGATGCAACCTAGAGAATGTGTATCGATTGCTGTGCCATAAACAAAATTACCGTCAAGTGTAGGTACCCCATACCTAGGCTAGATGATATGTTGGATATGTTGCATGGATCTAGATACTTTACCAAGATTGACATTAAGCAAGGGTACTTCCAAGTGTGGATAAGAGAAGGGGACGAATGGAAGACTGCATTCAAAACCAAGTTTGGGCTCTATGAGTGGTTAATGATGCCCTTCGGGTTCACCAACGCACCTAGCACCTTTATGAGGTTAATGAATGAAGTCTTATGAGCCCTTATAGGATGATTTGTTGTGGTTTATTTCGATGATATCCTAATTTATTTCCGAACCATAGAAGACCACCTTGACCATATTAGGGCCGTTTTTGAGAAGCTTAAGCAAGAACAACTTTATGCTAACTTTAAGAAATACTCTTTTTGTTTGGAACGAATAGTCTTTCTAGGCTTTGTCATTTCGGCTGAGGGAGTAGAGATGGATGAGGAGAAGGTTAGGTCAATTGTGGAGTGGCCTACACTTAAGACGGTAGGGGAAGTACGAAGTTTCCATGGACTTGCTAGTTACTATAGGCGATTTGTCAAAGATTTTTCATCCATAGCTGCACCGCTAAATGAGATTTTAAAAAAAGATGTGTCTTTTTGTTATGTCTGGAAGTTTTCGTAAAAGGAAAAAAAAGGGATATAACAAAATATAGTGATTATCCTAAATTTGATTAATTGGAAATATGAGGATAATATTTGATTTTTGGATATGATTTATGAAATAAAATCATAACCAACTAGGAATATACCTTTATACCAAATTCATACATATCTATTTATAATAAACAAGTCATAACCTCTCCCACCCAAAAACCCTACCTGCCGCCGCCCCTGCTGAGAAAAAGAAAAAAAACTCCATCCCCTCTTGTATTCATCATCTGCCGACTGCATTCGGGAGAGGAAAGTGCACTTTTCTTTCCTTTGCTTCAAGCCATCAAGCTTAGTCTAATATACTGTGTAGTATACATGAATCGAGGTAAGTAATCTTCATATACTTGCTATGTTTTACAAAAACTCTATATAATTATTTTAGTATTAACTATAGATCATGCATTCGTACAATTGTTTTGGTTGAATATATATACATATATATATATATATAGACATTTGGGTGAGGTGCCAGTATATATATATGTCATATGCATAAATTCTTTTACGCAAGCATGTATATATTGAAAATCTATAAGTTTTCTTTGTTTTGGGGTATTTCGAACAAATTGCAGTATGAATCCCACTTGTAAGCGATGTGGGATTCACAAGTGGATGTGTGGATTTTTTTTGAAATTTTGTAATCAAATTGCTGCTGGCTAGTTTTAAACAATATACATATACATATATATACTTGAATTACAAAAGGAAAACGGCAGCCTTTATTGGAGAAACAAATAAGAGATTTTGCCAAACAATACACTAAATCAGATAAGTCGGTATAGTAATTACGAATCTTGTAAGTACCTTCTCTGTATTTATTATGAATTTGTGAAACTCGTATCATTATTTTCATATCAAAATATAGATCATACATTGGTATTATTGATTTCATAGATGGATGAATACATATGTGTATACATATGTGTGCTGTATACGTATAACTATGTAACTATTATGAATTTGGTAAAAAGAAAGAATTTTTGTATGCTGGCCGAAAGCTTGGTTTTAAAATTTGAAAGAAAAAAAAATCTTCTAACATGTTAATGTTTCAAATTAATGAATATGATTTGCATTTTTTTATATTGACCATTTGTTTGTGAATATGTACTTGATGTGCAAAGGGTTAATGGCCGAAAGTTTTGAGATTTTTGGGGAAAATCAAGGCAGGGCCAAATAGGGGTAATGAAAACATAAACATATTTGATGGTATATGTATGTTGGTATGACAAATAGTAAAAAGAAATTAGAAAGCTATGAACTAATTATTTTATGTAAGTCAAATTAACCTTTATTGTTAGGTATTGATGTTTATACTACAATTGTTTAGATTCGAGCCTAGAAGAGAAGGAAGTTAATTTGTCAGAAATGTAGGTGCCTCTTCCCCCCTCAAACGGATACGATTCATGCATGCTTTGATGGTATACTAATGTGCTTCGTTGTTTTACTTGTTTAAGTTGTAAATTTTGTTTCGTTGTTTTTATTTGTTTAAGTTGTAAATTTTGTATATGTTGGAAAGCATGAGATATATTATTTATGGCTGCTATCTGCGTGTATGTGTGTTTGAAATTGGTGGTATGATTGAATCGAAAACAAAATATCCTTAAAAAATGGGGGAAAAGGGGAACTTTTACATTAGGAGTCTTTAAGAAGTTGTGTTTTGGCCTTAGAATAGGTTCCTATAGACTGAAAATAGGAGGAAATGGGGGTTGGGATCGAAAAACAAATCACAGTGCGCGTTGCCACTGGTGGAACATCAAATTAGATAAATAAATAAATAATTAAATTAAAGCAGAGAACAGGCAGGCCAACGGACCAGGTCGACTGGCCAGCGGGTCGGACCGAAGGCGGCTCATTAACCTCTCAAAAAAAATATGTGTCGAGCGTGGCGAATCAGGTCAGGAAAATATAATTAAATACCAATAAAAATCCAAATAAATTCCAGAAAATATAAAAGGTTAAAATTAAATTATTTTCACTTAATTTCTGAAGTTTGGTAAATTTAAGTAACAAAAAAAATTAATAGTAATAAATAGAATTAAGTAAGGGAAACATAGGGGAAATTAGTAGAAAATTCTAGTAAACTAATACAAGCTAAGGAAAAATAAGGGTGGCGATAAATAACAACTTTCCAATATTCAAAAATTTCACAAAGCCAAATATTGAGTGCCGGAGGATGGTGAGGATGGGCCAGGGGCCTCAGGCGATTGTGTTATTGCATTCATGACACGTGCATTGCATGATGGCGGGTCGTGACGTATGGGTCACGGGCGCTCAGGATGGTGTACGGTGGCGGGGCCACGGCACTCAGGATGGTGTGTAGTGGCGCGGCCACGCACACTCAGTATGGTGACTGTGGGGTGTACGACCTGCAGCCACTCAGTAGGACCCGGGTTCATGCATTGCACGGTATGGATATTGGCATTATGTGTGACATGATTTTGTTGCGTGTGACACGTTGATTGAGCATGCATCACGTACTTGCGTATTTTTATGTGGAGTGCTTTACTTACAGCGTTTTCTTTATCTTATGCATGATATCATATCTATGTGCTATGTGGCTATATCATTTCGGTATGCACGTTTTGTATTGGTTTGAGGCGGGCATCTACTGGGTGATTTCTGTCACTCACCCCTACTTCCCAGGTGAGCCGGATGAGGACTACGAGCATTTCTTCGTTGAGGACGGGACAGACATAGCAGAGTGGGCTGGTTGATAGCTGCATTTAGGTTACGAGGGGGCTCTGCAGATGTTTGTGTTTACTTATACTTTGAGGATTTTTTTTCACAGACTTCTCTATTACTTTTATTATCAGAATTTTGATTCAGTAATGTAATGACGATTATTGGAGTTTAATTTAAGTTATGATTTACGTTTTCGCGAGAAACATTTCTACGTCATTTCTGACATGTAAGAGATTAATGTGACGCCTTGTATTCTCCTTAGTGAGATACGGCGGGTGCACTGTTCCCGATGCTAGGGTTCGGGAGCGGGGCGCTACAGGTGGTATCAGAGCCAGGTTTCAGATCCGCCTCGGAAACGCAGGCTTAATTAGATCACTTAGACATAAGTTACGATATTTTATAAATTTCGATTTTACCCCTAATAAACAAAGTAGACTTAAGATGATCTTAGAACTAGGTTATGATTCGGTTATGGGAGGTGTGTGCCGATGGTGAGCTTTCCTTGTCTAACTATCGATTTATCGGCGTCAACCTTTCATCTTATTATTGACTAATCCGATTTCTTCTCATGAACTTGGATAACAGGAAATGCCTCCACGACGTGAGCCAGTTGGGAACGGTGGTGAGAACCACCAGAATCAGCGGATCATCCACAAGCACTTGAAGATGTCATAGTCACTATGACCAATACCTTAGCACAGTAGCACCAGCTGCTGAACTAGCATGCACCGCCTCCACCACCATTGCACTTGACCTGAGATTCTTCGACAAGGAGATGCGGAGGAGTGATGGCGCAGCACAACTGACACCGCCAATTACTTGGATGTAATTTCAAAATGAGTTTAAGGAGTACTACGTGTTCGACAGTGCGATCTTTCAGAGCATGGCTCTAGATTCACAGCGGAAGCATAGATTTAGGCTATGATATTATGAATTAAGTTACGATTTTTCCCCTAAGTCACATCATAGACATAAGTACCGATTTTTTTTAGTCGCAAGTAATGATTCTGTATTAAGCATGTTATTAGAAATAAGACGTGGCCTTAATAGGTTAAGTGATGGCCTTGCCTGTAAGTTACGACTTTAGACTTAAGGAATGATGATATCGAGTATCGATTCTAGAAATAAGTCATGACATCAGACCTAAGTGATGATCGGATAAGGGATATGCCCACCTATGCCTAGGGCGTTCCATACGATTTGAATTAATTGTAGTATCTAGGTTCGGATTATAACCATTTGTATAATTCTGTAGATCCGACCACGCTAACCCGGTACCATTTTGGTAAATGAACTAGGTTCACGCCTCTACCTCGACATTAGTGTCGGAACGCGACTAGGTCTAAGTGGGGATCGGAGTTCCTAAGAGATGATTGATAGTAAAGCGAAGTACTAAGAAATGGATTTATTAGCGTTATGATCAGTAGAGTCTAGCAAAGAATGTCATATAAATGGGTTTATAGTTGTGACTAAGATGTTGAATTGTAGAGTATCAAATAAGCGGAAGATATTAGTTCTATTAGAGATATTGAGTGATAGTGATAAGCGAGCAATACTAGAACAAGTATAGTGGAATAACAAAGAATTATGAATTTGAGTTAAGGGTTGATTCATAGAAGTACGCCAGGATTGATGTATCGAGTAGGCTTGAACTGAAATAGGGTAAGTATGAAACATGTATTGATTGCTTTCAGGTGAGATCCAACTAAATTAAAATTAACGGTTGAAATTACCAAGTGAAAAAGAACGATGGATCAGTGTGGCGCAGCGGAAGCATGGTGGATTAGCATGCACTAAGTCGATCAATATTTAGTGTGCCATGCTTAGACAAAAAAAAACTCAAGTTAGGAGTTATAAGAAATGGCACATAGGTGGATTTTTTATTTGACCTTAAGGGGTGACTTAGAAGGTTATACGAAGTATTGGACTATTATTTTTCAAATAGTTAAATGTTTTCTTATAAGCACGTAGACCGATATATATTCTATGTTTTAAAGGTATTTCAAAGATTTTTGCTACTAAGTATTCTAACTAGTTTTGTTTTTTTATATAGTCTAGTAACTTTACAAGTCTATACTCCTTTCTGAATTTGTATAGCTATCTAATGGAATTTCGGCCACCCCTGACAAAACAGATATGTTTTAAACAATGATGCTTTCGAAGAACAATATATTTATATATTTCTTATATTTCTCAAACTTTCGTTTAACTACATTTATTCTGCTAAAATAATTGTATTTGTCAACTATTGATATTGCAAGCATTTCACTCATTAAATACTTTCAAATATCTTTATCTGCTTGCGATGAACTTGCTTAATTTTTGTGAGGCATAAATAGTTTCAAAATATATATATATATATATTTTTTCTTTGAAAAAGAAAGGTACCTTATCCAAATTGTTTTATGAAACTTTATATTTGCTGACTTTGCAATTATTGTACCTTGCGAAACAAAATATAGCTTTCAATATATATATATCGTTGAAAAGAAAAAGACACCGCGTTCAAATCGTTTTGTTTTTTTTAAAAAAAAGTTTTACAATTGTTGTGTCTCAATTGTTTTAAAGTGGTTTTAAACCGTAATATTTGCGAACCAGTTATACGATTGTTTTATAGGTGGTCATTTGAGACACCGTGTTGCCAAAACAAATGATATTTTGGTTTTGTGTTTACAAAACAAATTAAAATGTATACTATTCTAAACAGTTAAATCTATATTCCAAATTATGGCTACACAAGTTACTTTTCTTTAAATTAAGAAAATATGTCCATACACATACTTCGTATGCTAGGTTATTGATGATGTTTCTGAGAAAAGTAAGGACATGATCATAGATCTAGTTCGTAAATATATAAGAATTGATGTTGAAGACTTGATTCTATATTTATGAAGTGTAACGGTTAATAAGTCGAAGGACTTGATGGATATTTTGGACGGTCATGTAACTAGGAGATGAATCATACGTGATGAGGTTAAGAATACTAAATTGTAAATCGCAAAAAGTTGAGGGATACACGTCAAGTGTTGTAAATAGAAGTTTATAAGTTGTAATCATAGAGAATTAAGTTAAGGATTAGAGTACATCTAAGAACCGATCTTAGAGGACTGCTATGACCGCAATATAAGTACGATATCGACTGATGATTGAATTATGGAACCCCGGTATGATAATACTCCTAAGTTTGATTCTAAAATTATACGATGAGTAGGTTATGATCTTAAATGAGCAGAGAATGATAGACTAAGAAATTACCTTGTCGGATACAACGAATAATTTCGAGGCCTTAGTCTATGATAAGGAAGTGAAATGGTTAATCAGAATACGCAATGGGAATTTAGCTTAATCATTATATAAGTGAATCAGTAAGTAGAACCATATGAAGTCATTGATCACGTCGTACGTAAGTTTCGAGGATGAAACTTTTTGTAACGAAGGAGGAGTGTTATGTCAGGAAGTTTTCGTAAAAGGAAAAAAAAGGGATATAACAAAATATAGTGATTATCCTAAATTTGATTAATTGGAAATATGAGGATAATATTTGATTTTTGGATATGATTTATGAAATAAAATCATAACCAACTAGGAATATACCTTTATACCAAATTCATACATATCTATTTATAATAAACAAGTCATAACCTCTCCCACCCAAAAACCCTACCTGCCACCGCCCCTGCTGAGAAAAAGAAAAAAAAAACTCCATCCCCTCCTGTATTCATCATCTGCCGACTGCATTCGGGAGAGGAAAGTGCACTTTTCTTTCCTTTGCTTCAAGCCATCAAGCTTAGTCTAATATACTGTGTAGTATACGTGAATCGAGGTAAGTAATCTTCATATACTTGCTATGTTTTACAAAAACTCTATATAATTATTTTAGTATTAACTATAGATCATGCATTCGTACAATTGTTTTGGTTGAATATATATACATATATATATATAGACATTTGGGTGAGGTGCCAGTATATATATATGTCATATGCATAAATTCTTTTACGGAAGCATGTATATATTGAAAATCTATAAGTTTTCTTTGTTTTGGGGTATTTCGAACAAATTGCAGTATGAATCCCACTTGTAAGCGATGTGGGATTCACAAGTGGATGTGTGGATTTTTTTTGAAATTTTGTAATCAAATTGCTGCTGGCTAGTTTTAAACAATATACATATACATATATATACTTGAATTACAAAAGGAAAACGGCAGCCTTTATTGGAGAAACAAATAAGAGATTTTGCCAAACAATACATTAAATCAGATAAGTCGGTATAGTAATTACGAATCTTGTAAGTACCTTCTCTGTATTTATTATGAATTTGTGAAACTCGTATCATTATTTTCATATCAAAATATAGATCATACATTGGTATTATTGATTTCATAGATGGATGAATACATATGTGTATACATATGTGTGCTGTATACGTATAACTATGTAACTATTATGAATTTGGTAAAAAGAAAGAATTTTTGTATGCTGGCCGAAAGCTTGGTTTTAAAATTTGAAAGAAAAAAAAATCTTCTAGCATGTTAATGTTTCAAATTAATGAATATGATTTGCATTTTTTTATATTGACCATTTGTTTGTAAATATGTACTTGATGTGCAAAGGGTTAATGGCCGAAAGTTTTGAGATTTTTGGGGAAAATAAAGGCTGGGCCAAATAGGGGTAATGAAAACATAAACATATTTGATGGTATATGTATGTTGGTATGACAAATAGGAAAAAGAAATTAGAAAGCTATGAACTAATTATTTTATGTAAGTCAAATTAACCTTTATTGTTAGGTATTGATGTTTATACTACAATTGTTTAGATTCGAGCCTAGAAGAGAAGGAAGTTAATTTGTCAGAAATGTAGGTGCCTCTTCCCCCCTCAAACGGATACGATTCATGCATGCTTTGATGGTATACTAATGTGCTTCGTTGTTTTACTTGTTTAAGTTGTAAATTTTGTTTCGTTGTTTTTATTTGTTTAAGTTGTAAATTTTGTATATGTTGGAAAGCATGAGATATATTATTTATGGCTGCTATCTGCGTGTATGTGTGTTTGAAATTGGTGATATGATTGAATCGAAAACAAAATATCCTTAAAAAATGGGGAAAAAGGGGAACTTTTACATTAGGAGTCTTTAAGAAGTTGTATTTTGGCCTTAGAATAGGTTTCTATAGACTGAAAATAGGAGGAAATGGGGGTTGGGATCGAAAAACAAATCACAGTGCGCGTTGCCACTGGTGGAACATCAAATTAGATAAATAAATAAATAATTAAATTAAAGCAGAGAACAGGCAGGCCAACGGACCGGGTCGACTGGCCAGCGGGTCAGACCGAAGCCGGCTCATTAACCTCTCAAAAAAAATATGTGTCGAGCGTGGCGAATCAGGTCAGGAAAATATAATTAAATACCAATAAAAATCCAAATAAATTCCAGAAAATATAAAAGGTTACAATTAAATTATTTTCACTTAATTTCTGAAGTTTGGTAAATTTAAGTAACAAAAAAATTAATAGTAATAAATAGAATTAAGCAAGGGAAACATAGGGGAAATTAGTAGAAAATTCTAGTAAACTAATAGAAGCTAAGGAAAAATAAGGGTGGCGATAAATAACAACTTTCTAATATTCAAAAATTTCACAAAGCCAAATATTGAGTGCCAGAGGATGGTGAGGATGGGCCAGGGGCCTCAGGCGATTGTGTTATTGCATTCATGGCACATGCATTGCATGATGGCGGGTCTTGACGTACGGGTCACGGGCGCTCAGGATGGTGTAGGGTGGCGGGGCCACGGCACTCAGGATGGTGTGTAGTGGCGCGGCCACGCACACTCAGTATGGTGACTGTGGGGTGTACGACCTGCAGCCACTCAGTAGGACCCGGGTTCATGCATTGCACGGTATGGATATTGGCATTATGTGTGACATGATTTTGTTGTGTGTGACACGTTGATTGAGCATGCATCACGTACTTGCGCATTTTTATGTGGAGTGCTTTACTTACAGCGTTTTCTTTATCTTATGCATGATATCATATCTATGTGCTATGTGGCTATATCATTTCGGTATACACATTTTGTATTGGTTTGAGGCGGGCATCTACTGGATGATTTCTGTCACTCACCCCTACTTCCCAGGTGAGCCGGATGAGGACTACGAGCATTTCTTCGTTGAGGACGGGACGGACATAGCAGAGTGGGCTAGTTGATAGCTGCATTTAGGTTACGAGGGGGCTCTGCAGATGTTTGTGTTTACTTATACTTTGAGGATTTTTTTTCACAGACTTCTCTATTACTTTTATTATCAGAATTTTGATTCAGTAATGTAATGACGATTTTTGGAGTTTAATTTAAGTTATGATTTACGTTTTCGCGAGAAAAATTTCTACGTCATTTCTGACATGTAAGAGATTAATGTGACGCCTTGTATTCTCCTTAGTGAGATACGGCGGGTGCACTGTTCCCGATGCTACGGCTCGAGAGCGGGGCGCTACACTTTTCCATGGGGAGAGCCACAACAACAAGCATTCGATGAACTTAAAAGAAAGCTAACCACTGCACACATACTTAGGTTACCAAACTTTGATGAGACCTTTGAAATTGAGTGTGATGCAAGTGGAGTGGGTATTTGAGTGGTAGTGACGCAAGCAAAGAAACTAATAGCCTACTTTAGTGAGAAGTTGAAAGGTGCTGCATTGAGGTATTCTACCTATGATAAGGAACTTTATGCCCTCGTGAGATCCCTAATATCTTGGCAACACTACCTTCAACCTAGAGAGTTTGTGATCCACACTGACCACGAAAGCCTTAAGTACCTTAAAGACAAGGAAAGTTGAACAAAGGACATGCTAAATGGGTAGAGTTTATAGAGCGATTCCTTTATGTGATTAAGTACAAACAAGGAAAGGATAATACCGTTGCTGATGCCCTCTCTAGGAGATATACACTAGTGACTACCTTATCCTCTCGATTCTTAGGATTCGAATCTCTTAAGGACTTGTATCCCAACGACCATGATTTTGGCACAATTTTCGAGGCTTGTAAGGAGGCACCCTTCGGAAAATTCTACATGCACGAGGGCTACCTTTTCAAAGAGCATAAATTGTGTGTTCCCCAATCGTCCCTACGAGAAGCCTTGACTAGAGAAGCCTATGGGGGATGATTAATGGGTCATTTCAGAGTGTTCTAAACCCTTGAAACCCTTGACGAACATTTCTATTTGCCACATATGCGCGTAGATGTCGAAAGGTTATGTGGTAGTTGCATCACTTGCAAACAAGCCAAATCCAAGTCCCAACCATATGGCCTTTACCCACCCTTACCCGTCCCTAATTCCCCTTTGATTGACATTTCAATGGACTTTGTTTTAGGACTTCCTAGGTCAAGAGGAGGGCGCGATAGCATTTATGTTGTGGTAGATAGGTTTTCAAAAATGGCACACTTCATTGCATGTAGGAAAGTTGATGATGCCACACATGTTGCTGATTTGTTCTTTAAAGAGATCGTGAGATTGCATGGCATGCCACGTACCGTTGTGAGTGATAGAGATACGGAATTTCTAAGTCATTTTTGGCGTGTTTTGTGGGCTAAACTTGGTACTCAATTGTTGTTTTCTACCACAGCTCACCCACAAACTGATGGACAAACTGAAGTAGTTAATCGTACTCTCTCTCAACTTTTGCGTGCCATTTTGCAAAAACATCTTAAACATTGGGAAGATTGTTTACCATATATTGAATTTGCATACAATAGGAGTGTCCATCACGATACATTACATAGCCCATTTGGAATCATGTATTGTTTTAACCCCTTGTCTCCACTTGATTTGGTTCCCATTACCGTACATGAACGTTCAAGTCTTGATGGTAAACAAAAAGCGGAAAAGATAAAGAAACTTCATGAAAACGTTAAAGCACAACTTGAGAAGAAAAATCAAGCTTATGAAAAACAAGCCAACAAACATAGAAAACAAGTTGTGTTTGAACCAGATGATTTGGTTTGGTTACATTTATGCAAAGAAAGGTTTTTCAATAAGCGAAAGTCAAAATTGTTGCCTAGAGGAGATGGACCATTAAAAGTCTTAAAACGCATAGGTGATAATGCCTACATCCTTGATCTTCCCGAGAGGTATGGTTCTATTTTTTCTACTTTTAATGTTGCAGACCTCACACCTTTCACTAACTAACCCTTTGATTCGAGGACGAATCCTATTGAGGAAGGGGGGATTGATGAGGATCGGGGATCCCATCAGAGGTCATGGGTCCTATGACAAGAAAGAGGGCTAGAGAACTTGGACATCAAGTTAGAACCTTCTTGTACAAGCATGTTCAAGATGAACCTAAGGTTCATTGGGTTCACTCGTTGAACCCACACTATGAGCGTGTATGAGTGTGCGTGTGTGAGTGTATTCTTTATTTTGGACTTTAGTCTTGTTTTCTTGTGATCAATGATTCTTTGTGTTTTCTTTGTAGGTAAGTAGGTACATGATAAGTTACAAGCGAAACAGAGGACCACAATTAGAGTTAAAGGCGTGTGCAACCAAAAAGGAGGCAAAAGTAACGTTGTCTTGAGAAGAATGTTTGTCTCCACAAGGACAAATTCAAATGTGGTCTAAGATGGAATTCCTTTTCAAAAATTAGCTCAATTTATCTCCAAGGGGGGCGGTCACATGAAGTTCAAAATGGAAGATCAACTTGAATTAAACTTGAACTCGAATTCAACTATGATTTGAATTTCAAGTTCCAACCGATTTGATACTCAAATTTCAAGACACAAGTTAAAGATTTCAGCCACTTTTGAAGTCATCCACACGCCAACCTTGAAGAAAGAATGAGGATAAGACACAACTCAAAATTGAATCCAAACTTGAATTCAAATTCAAACTCAACTTGGATTCAATCTTCAACCAACCTTTGAATTCAACTCCATTCACTTGCTCATCATCAAATCAGGCCTCCAACACACCAAACACGGTTAGGAAGAGTGGAATAACCAACTCAAATTTGAATTCAAATTCGAACTCAATTTGGATTCAAACTTCAACCAACTTTTGAATTCAACTCCAATCACTTTTCTCAACATCAAATCAGGTCTCTAACACCCTCATGAGTCATCAAGTTTGGGCTCCAGGTACATATTAGAGAAGGGGACGAATGGAAGACTGCATTCAAAACCAAGTTTGGGCTCTATGAGTGGTTAGTGATGCCCTTTGGGCTCACCAACGCCTCTAGCACCTTTATGAGGCTAATGAATGAAGTCTTATGCGCGTTCATAGGACGATTTGTCGTTGTCTATTTCGATGATATCCTAATCTATTCCCAAACCATAGAAGATCATCTGGACTACATTAGATCCGTTTTTGAAAAGCTTAAGCAAGAACAACTTTACGCCAACTTTAAGAAGTTCTCCTTTTGTTTAGAACGTGTAGTCTTTCTAGGCTTTGTCATTTCGGCTGAGGGAGTAGAGATGGATGAGGAAAAGGTAAGGTCAATTGTGGAGTGGCCTATACCTAAGACTGTAGGGGAAGTTCGCAGTTTCCATGGACTAGCAAGTTTTTATAGACACTTTGTCAAAGATTTTTCTTCTATAGCTGCACCCCTAAACAAAATTGTAAAAAAAGATGTGCCTTTTAGGTGGGAAGAGCCACAACAACAGGCATTTGATGAACTTAAACGTAGGCTGACCACTGCACCCATATTAGGCTATCAAATTTTGACGAGACCTTTGAGATCGAATGTGATGCAAGTGGAGTGGGTATAGGCGCAGTTTTAACCCAAGGTAAGAAACCCATAGCCTATTTTAGTGAGAAATTGAAAGGATCTGCATTGAATTACTCTACTCACGATAAGAAACTTTATGCCCTCATGAGATCCCTACAAACTTGGCAACACTATCTTCAACCTAAAGAGTTTGTGATCCACACTGACCACGAAAGCCTTAAGTATCTTAAAGGGCAGGGAAAATTGAACAAAAGACATGCCAAATGGGTAGTGTACATAGAACAATTCCCTTACGTGATTAAGTACAAACAAGAAAAAGACAATATAGTTGCCGATGCACTCTCTAGGAGATACACGTTAGTAACTACATTATCCTCACGATTCTTAGGATTCGATTCAACCTTGATTTGAATTCAAGTTTCAACCAAATTGAGGCTTCAAATTCAAGATGAATTCAGCCAAATCAACCAGCCATCCACACGCCATTTTTGAAGAGAAAGAAGGAGATAAAATCCAATTCAAATTGAATCCAAGTTTGAATTCAAATTCAAACTCAATTTGAATCAAACTTCAACCATCTTTTGAATTCAACTCCAGCCATATTATCATCATCAAAATCAGATTTCAAGACCTCTCTTGGACTTGTTATACACGGCTAGAACAAAGGAAAGGATGTGCAAGAAACAAATTCAAAGTAAGCTCAAATTCAAACTCAACTTGAATTCAAATTCACCCAACTTTTTGAATTCAAGTTCAGCCCTATCCTACTCATC
This sequence comes from Eustoma russellianum, assembly GCA_036186865.1. Taxonomy (NCBI): domain Eukaryota; kingdom Viridiplantae; phylum Streptophyta; class Magnoliopsida; order Gentianales; family Gentianaceae; genus Eustoma; species Eustoma russellianum. The sequence goes on from AP025047.1 coordinate 34,545,494, forward strand.
AAATCTGATGAGCCAAATAAAGGCTAGAAAACGTTTCCAAGACTTTGTCTTCTATTCCAAACTGATTTGAACCTCGGCTATGGCAAAGAACATCACAATGACACCCCTTGAACTGTAACCGTTTGTCCTTGGCTCAATTCATGCCAACACCTCTTCCTCTTTGGCATTCCAACACATCTAAAACCTCATTGAGATCCTAAGGTGCTGTAAACCAAAAATGAAGTAAATACTAACAAGGTCTAGGCTATGAACTTGAAAGAAAACCGTTTAGTGGTTTAAACTTCATCTAAAAAAGTTGAGAATTCCTTAAAGAAAATTTTGATTGAAATATGTTTGAATTGTGGTTTTTTTTACATTCAGGTTCCTATTCTACTTATAACCAACGAAAATTACAAAGGTACAAGGTTTAAAATACCAAGTATAAGTCTAAAAGTAACATGCTTGCTTGGTAACTTGTTTGAACAATTTTGGTTCCAAGAAAGCTGGTTTGTCTTGCCGTGCTTCCTTGCTTGTTTCAGCCACATTTCTTGATCAATTTTGATTGGATAATACTTTGAGCAACTTGGTTTGAATTGCCTTTGATTGGTTGCAAGTTTGACTTTGAATTTTCAAACCTCTCTTGCGTGAATTAGGCCTTAAACAGCCTCAATCTGATTGGATCAATTTTTGTGCAGCTTGCTTGCTTGTCTCCAACTTGTTTTTGATTGGTTTGAACATTTGCAAGACTTCTCCCAATTGGTTCATGCTTTGAGCAGCTTGTCCATCATGTTTGGCATTGAAGATAATTCAGATTTTGACATGGGTGCTTGTCACCTTCTTGCTTGTAAGCTACTTGCTTATCACCTCCTTGCTTGAACAAAAATTCAGATTCTAATTGTATTTTCAAGCTAAGTACGTGTACCTAAAAAACAAGGCAATAATACAACACAAAAACTATCCTAAAACAAGGTTAACCAACCAACAATATTAAAAAGAACAACTAAACATATGTACAACATGTTTTTGATACAACTAGATCAAAGCTTGTATCATATAAACCCAATGGACTTCATCTTTGCTTGGTTCATCCTCTTCATGCCTATAAAGAAATGATTCAACACAATGCAACAACTTCTTAGCCATACTCCTTGTCATGGGACCTGTGCGGGGCAGTGAGGTGTCATCATCAGTGTTTGTATCCATAAGGTTAGGTTGTAGCTCATCGTTCCCTCCCACTTGAGAAGGATTCGTCCTCGAATCTGAAGCAATACTAAATGGAGAAAGGTCAGCAACATTAAAAGTTTTAGAGATAGGACCATACCTTTCTTCAGGAAGATCGAGAACATAGGCATTATCACCAAGCCGTTTCAATACTTTGAACGGTCCATCGCCTCTTGGCTTCAACTTTTATTCCCTTTCCTTAGGGAATCTTTCTTTCCTCAAGTGTAACCAAAAGAGATCACCAGGCTCAAATATAACAACTTTACGATTCCTGTTGGCTCTATTGGCATACACTCTATTCTTAGCTTCAAGTTGTGACTTAACCTTTTCATGCAATTCTTTCACAAGTTTTGCTTTTCGTTCACCATCTAAACTAACACGTTCATGAATAGGTATGGGAACAAGATCAAGCGGGGACAAAGGGTTAAATCCATAAACAACTTCAAAAGGAGAATGCAATGTTCCACTATGAACAACTCTATTGTATGCAAACTCAATATAAGCTAAGCAGTATTCCCAATTCTTTAAGTTCTTTTGGAGGACAACACGTAGAAGTTGAGACAAAGTTCTGTTAACAACTTCAGTTTGACCATCGGTTTGTGGGTGAGCAGTTGTAGAAAATAACAATTTAGTACCAAGTCTACTCCACAAAACACGCCAGAAATGACTTAGAAACTTTGTATCTCTATCACTAACAATTGTACGTGGCATGGCATGCAATCTAACAATCTCCTTAAAGAACAAATCAGCAATATGAATAGCATCATCAACTTTCTTACATGCAATGAAATGTGCCATTTTGGAAAATCTATCAACAACAACAAAGATGCTATCTTTACCAGTTTTGGATCGAGGCAATCCCAATACAAAGTCCATAGAAAGATCAGTCCAAGGTGAGCTTGGAACAGATAAGGGAGTGTACAATCCATATGGTTGTGTTCTAGATTTTGCTTGTTTGCAAGTAATACATTGGTCACATACCTTATCAACATGTGCTCTCATATACGGCCAGAAGAAATGCTCCTTAAGTGTTTCCAAAGTTTTTAACGAGCCAAAATGACCCGTTGAACCTCCTCCATGAGATTCTTTTATCAACAACTCTCTTAATGAACACATTGGTACACATAACTTATGTTCTTTAAACAAATAACCATCATGCAAGTAGTATTTAGCAAAAGGTGAATCAATGCATGCTTGATAGATAGAACTAAAGTCATGATCAGAATGATACATCTCTTTGATAGACTTAAAACCAAACATGTTACATGAAAGAGTAGTAATCAAAGTATAGCGACGAGATAATGCATCAGCAACAACATTTTCTTTTCCTTGCTTATACTTGATCACATAAGGGAATTGTTCAATGAATTCAACCCATTTGGCATGTCTTTTGTTCAATTTTCCTTGACCTTTTAGATACTTAAGGCTCTCATGATCAGTATGAATCACAACTTCCTTAGGTTGCAGATAATGTTGCCAAGTTTGTAAAGAACGGCAAGAACATACAATTCTTTGTCATAGGTTGAATAATTTATGGAAGCTCCTTTCAATTTCTCACTAAAGTAGGCAACAGGTTTGTTACCTTGATGCAATACAACTCCAATGCCAACTCCACTGGCATCACATTCAACTTCAAACATTTCATCAAAGTTGAGCAATCTCAGGATAGGTGCAGAAGTTAGACGTTTCTTAAGTTCCTCAAAGGCTTGTTGTTGTGATTCTCCCCATTCAAATCTTACATCTTTCTTGACTAACTCATTCAAGGGTGCAGCTATGGTAGAGAAATCCTTCACAAAACGTCTATAGAAGCTAGCTAATCCATGAAAACTCCTAATATCTCCAGCAGACTTAGGGGTTGGCCACTCAGTTATGGATTTAACTTTCTCTTGGTCCATTTCAATTCCTTGAGCACTAATCACAAATCCTAAGAATGTAACCTTCTCCAGACAGAAAGAACACTTCTTGAAATTTGCATACAACTCTTCTTTCTGTAGGGTGACAAAAACAGCTCTAAGATGGATCAGATGTTCACTTAGGGTTTTGGAGTAGATAAGAATGTCATCAAAGTAAACTACTACAAATTTCCCTATGAATTTCCTTAAGACCTTATTCATTAACCTCATGAAAGTACTAGGGGTGTTGGTTAAACCAAATGGCATAACTAACCATTCGTACAATCCAAATTTAGTCTTAAAGGCGGTTTTCCATTCATCACCTTCCCTAATTCTCACTTTGAAATAACCTTGTTTAAGATCTACTTCGCTAAAGCATCTAGACCCATGTAACATATCCAACATGTCATCCAACCTAGGAATAGCGTATCTATACTTCACAGTGATCTTATTGATGGCTCTGCAATCAGTACACATTCTCCAAGTTCCATCTTTCTTAGGGACAATGATAACAGGAACAACACAAGGACTCATGCTCTCTTTTACTTTACCTTGGGTCAATAGTTCCTCAACTTGTTTTTGGATTTCCTTAGTTTCCTCTGGATTGGCTCTATAGGCATGTCTGTTTGGCAGAACAGCTCCTGGAACGAAATCTATTTGATGCTCAATGCCTCTTAGAGGTGGTAAACCTGGGGGATCTCCTTCAGGAAACAAGCTAGAAAATTCTTGAAGTAAAGATGCAACTTCACTTGGTAAAGTAGTTTGTATTTCAGATGAAGAGAACAGAGTTTCTTTGTAAAGCAAGATATAAACAGTTGTCTTTGAATTGATAGCATGGAATACCTCGCTTTGAGATGCAAAGAATGCGCTTTTCTTTTGAGATGATTCGGCAGAAACTTTGATTTCTTTCGGTTCAATTTTAAGATGTGAACTTTTCAGTTGGTTTTCCTTGATGAAAATCCTTTCCAATTCCTTTTCTTTTGGATCATTATGGCTTTTTAACATTCGTTGTTGATCCTCAAAGACTTTGTGCAGGGGCAAGGCATTTAATTTGAACAGCTTGTTGTTATGCCTAAAGGAATATCTATTCAGGTAACCATCATAAGTAACCTTGTTGTCAAATTGCCACGGTCTACCTAATAAGATATGACCTGATTGCATAGGGGCTACATCACATAACACCTCAACAAAATACCCACCAATTGATAAAGAAACTAGGACTTGCTTTGCTACTTTAACTTCACCACACTCATTAAGCCACGTAAGTCTATAAGGATGAGGGTGATTAATTAAAGGTAACTCAAGTTTCCTAACAAGTTCAAAACTTGCCACATTGGTACATGAACCGGAGTCAATGATTAAAGTGCAGACTTTCTTTTTAACCATACAATGAATGTGGAATATGTTCTCTCTTTGTATGTCAGGTTCTTCAGTTTTAATTTGGGCACGTAGAGCTCGACGGACAACTAAGAACTCTTTTGTTTCACACTCATTAGTCTCTTCACTAATCTCTTCTTCTTCCTCACATGTTTGTTCATTTTCATTGTTTTCCTCACTCTCTTCCAATTCTTCCTCAGAATAATACTCATTAGACTCTTCCATAAACATGATGTGTTTAGGGTTGGGACATTGATTAGCAAAATGACCTTTTCCTAAGCATTTAAAACATTGAATATCATGAGTCTTAACATTAGGCGTACCTTCCACCTTGGCTTTGCCTTTATCAGTGATTGGAAACTTTGGACGATTTTGGATGTTCTGAGTTGATTTTCCTTGGAATCCACGGCCTTGACCTTGTTGTGGACGGAAAGGCGTCCTGGGCTATGTTCTAGGAAAACTCAAAGGATTAGTCCGAAAAGAAGGGTTAGAAGTTTTTACCTTCAATTGTCTTTCCACTTTCTCAGCAATGTGAACCATAGAAGCCAGATCGGAGTAAGGTGTAAGTTCCACCTTGAATGCAATCTCTTTGTTCAAGCCAGCTAGAAATCTAGCCATTGTGGCTTCCTCAGCTTCTTCTATGTTAGCCCTGGTAAGCAGATGTTCTAATTTTTATAAAATTCATCAACAGATCTATTACCTTGAGAAAGTTGTTGCAATTTCTGGAAAATGCTTCCTTCACAGGAAGGAGATATGAATCTCTTCCTCATCTCTTGTTTCAGCTCGGACCAAGTAACAACAGGGGGCTGTCTTGTTCTTCTCCAGGTGTTCTGCAATTGCTCCCACCAGAGTAAAGCATAATCTACAAATTCAAAAGTTGCATACCGCACTTTGGCCAATTCAGAATAGTTAGTGCAAGAATACATATGTTCTACTTTTGTTTCCCATTGCAGATATGTTTCAGGATCACTTTTCCCTTGGAAGGAGGGTATTGTCAGTTTAGTAGTAATGAACTCTTCTTCAAGATGTTCATCTCTATCAGGCTGACGTTCATCATACCGTTCTTCCATATAGTGTTCTTCATTGTACTCAGGGAGATAATCAAATCTCTCCTCAAAAGAAATGTTCCTACGACCGCCATTACTACCTCGACCTTTACCTCTACCTATAAGTGATGTGACTTTTCTACGTTCAACATGAGACTCATTACCATAAGAGGTGCCTTCTTGAAAAGGTATACTAGGTTCCTTTTGATCTGAGGTTGGCTTTTCTACTTTGCTTATCCTTTGTTTGTTATCCTCTGTCACTTCTCATTAAACCAAACTGATTAACAAGGAAAGTGAGTGTTTGCTGTATATTCTCTAGGGTAACAGGGACTGGGGATGGGACAGGAGTAGATGGGGACGGGGATGGTGCATTATCTTTCTGTTGGGGACCCATGATTCAGAAAACAATCTCAAAAGCCAATTAAAATATTGACAAAATGCAAATACTCTACTTTATGTTGACAATTCTTGAAGTGTTGAAACGGCCTGGTGATAATGCCTATGTTCTCGATCTTCCTGAAGAAAGGTATGGTCCTATCTCTAAAACTTTTAATGTTGCTGACCTTTCTCCATTTAGTATTGATTCAGATTCGAGGACGAATCCTTCTCAAGTGGGAGGGAATGATGAGCTACAGCCTAACCTTGTGGATACAAACACTGACGATGACACCTCAATGCCCCACACAGGTCCCATAACAAGGAGTATGGCTAAGAAGTTGTTACATTGTGTTGAATCATTTCTTTATAGGCATGAAGAGGATGAACCAAGCAAAGATGATGTCCATTGGGTTTATATGATACAAGCTATGATCTGGTTGTATCAAAAACATGTTGTACATATCTTTAGTTGTTCTTTTTAATATTGTTGGTTGGTTAACCTTATTTTAGGATAGTTTGTGCTGTATTATTGCCTTGTCTTTCAGGTACACGTTTTTAGCTTGAAGATGCAATTAAAACCTAAATTTTTGTTCAAGCAAAGAGGTGACAAGCAACCATGTCAAAATCAGATTTGTTCTCCACGCAAACAAGGTTGAAACAAGCTGCTCAAATCTTTAACCAATAGGAAGAAGTCTTGCAAATCTTCAAACCAATCAAAAACAAGCAAGAAACAAGCAAGCAAGCTGCACAAAGTTTGATCCAATCAAAATCCTTTGAAGAATTCGGCTGGTTCATGGCTAATTCCTTTGAAAATTCAACACCAAACTTGCAACCAATCAAATGCAATCCAAAGCAAGCTGCTCAATGTATTGTCCAATCAAAATGGCTGAAATCAAGCAAGGAATACACGGCAAAGCAACCAGAATCTTAGAACCAAAGTTATCAAAAGCAAGCATGTTATTTTAGACTTGTACTTTGTACTTTAAACCTTGTACTCTTGTAATTTTCGTTTTGTATAAATAGCATAGGAATCAGATTGTAAAAACAACACAATTCATATATACATTTCAATCAAAACTTCCTTTAAGGAAATCTCAACTTTCTAGTTGAAGTTCAAGACCACTTAACGGTTTTCTTCCAAGTTCATAGCCTAGAACTTGTTAGTATTTACTTCATTTTTGGTTTACAGCATCTTAGGGTCTCAATGAGGTTTTAGATGTGTTGGAATACTAAAGAGGAAGAGGTGTTGGTATAAATTGAGCCAAGAACAAACTGTTACAGTTCAAGGGGTGTCATTGTGATGTTCTTTGCCATAGCTGAGGTTCAAATCAATTTGGAATAGCAGACAATGTCCTTGGAACGTTTATCTAGCCTTCGTTTGGCTCATCAATTGGTATCAGAGCTTTTATTTATCTTATTCAGGTTGTGAAGGAGGAGGCTTTTGTACCGATTTTAACACAAGATTGGTATCAGAGCTTTTATTTATCTTATTCAGGTTGTGAAGGAGGAGGCTTTCATACAAACTGGAATCAAGAGAAAATTGGTACCGATTTTAACACAAGGGAAGCAACCTAAACCGTTGTGAAGGAGGAGGCTTGAGGTGGAGAGTGTCACACACTGCACGCATCAATTTGATATCAGAGCCAAGGTCACTCAATCCACCATATCTTTCCATTTTTGTTTTGGTCCATTTTCTTCCTAATACAATGTTTATTTCTTTTATTTGTTGTCCAACTTGTTCTTCATATTTTGTCATTCCATTCTGCCCAAATTCAAAAAAAAATTAGTTCGGCCTTGCAATTACTACAAAAAAAGAAGAAACCGAGGGAAACTCTTTATGTCCAAAAGTTGAAGTTCTTGGTTCAAAATGTACCCACAGCCTTGGATACTATTTTCTCTTGTTCGTCTATCATTTTATTTATCTTATGATGAGCCAAACGAAGGCTAGATAAACGTTCCAAGGACTTTGTCTCCTATTCCAAATTGATTTGAACCTCAGCTATGGCAAAGAACATCACAATGACACCCCTTGAACTGTAACCGTTTGTTCTTGGCTCAATTTATACCAACACCTCTTCCTCTTTGGTATTCCAACACATCTAAAACCTCATTGAGACCCTAAGATGCTGTAAACCAAAAATGAAGTAAATACTAACAAGTTCTAGGCTATGAACTTGGAAGAAAACCGTTAAGTGGTCTTGAACTTCAACTAGAAAGTTGAGATTTCCTTAAAGGAAGTTTTGATTGAAATGTATATTTGAATTGTGTTGTTTTTACAATTTGATTCCTATGCTATTTATACAAAACGAAAATTACAAGAGTACAAGGTTTAAAGTACAAAGTACAAGTCTAAAATAACATGCTTGCTTTTGATAACTTTAGTTCTAAGATTCTGGTTGCTTTGCCATGTATTCCTTGCTTGATTTCAGCCATTTTGATTGGACAATACATTGAGCAGCTTGCTTTGGATTGCATTTGATTGGTTGCAAGTTTGGTGTTGAATTTTCAAAGGAATTAGCCATGAACCAGCCGAATTCTTCAAAGGATTTTGATTGGATCAAACTTTGTGCAGCTTGCTTGCTTGTTTCTTGCTTGGTTTTGATTGGTTTGAAGATTTGCAAGACTTCTTCCCATTGGTTAAAGATTTGAGAAGCTTGTTTCAACCTTGTTTGCGTGGAGAACAAATCTGATTTTGACATGGTTGCTTGTCACCTCTTTGCTTGAACAAAAATTCAGGTTTTAATTGCATCTTCAAGCTAAAAACGTGTACCTAAAAGACAAGGCAATAATACAGCACAAACTATCCTAAAACAAGGTTAACCAACCAACAATATTAAAAAGAACAACTAAAGGTATGTACAACATGTTTTTGATACAACTAGATCATAGCTTGTATCATATAAACCCAATGGACATCATCTTTGCTTGGTTCATCCTCTTCATGCCTATAAAGAAATGATTCAACACAATGTAACAACTTCTTAGCCATACTCCTTGTTATGGGACCTGTGTGGGGGCATTGAGGTGTCATTGTCAGTGTTTGTATCCACAAGGTTTGGCTGTAGCTCGTCATCATGGGACCTGTGCGGGGCAGTGAGGTGTCATCATCTGTGTTTGTATCCATAAGGTTAGGCTGTAGCTCATCAAAATCAGCTCAACAATGCCTCATTTGCTGAACAAATACACGGCTGGAAAAGGAGGATTTCAACCAGATTTTAGCTAGGATTTTTCAAGTTGTTTTTGAATTCAAATAGTTAGCAATTTCAAGTTCAATTCAAATGTTTTTCTAGCTATTTCTTTTAGATAATATCTGATTATTTTGAAGTGTCTTAGGCATCTATAAATAGGCCCTTTGGCCGAATTGTAAGACGAACTTTTGATGAATAAGAATTCTTGATATTTTTTTCACTTTGTGAGACTTTGTTTTCTTGGTTTTGCATTAAAAACATGAGTTAAGATCCTTCAAAGTTGAGCATTTTGAAGGTGTTGCCATTTCTGAAAGGTGCCGTCTAGGAGGGCCATATTGGTTTGCCTGATCAACGACAATCTTGAAGTGTTGGTCTTGCTCGTTTGATCCACACGTTTTTATCACTAAGGAAGCAAGGAGAAGTCTTCTTCCTTATGCCTAACCCTTTGTGAAGGACGTTTGGAAGGTGGAATTGTTAGAGCCCACGAGTTGCACGCATCACCTTGTCTCCACTTGATTTGATTCTAATTCTCGTACATGAACGTTCAAGTCTTGATGGTAAACAAAAAGCGGAAAACATAAAGAAACTGCATGAAAACGTTAAAGCACAACTTGAGAAGAAAAACCAAGCTTATTAAAAATGAGCCAACAAACATAGAAAACAAGTTGTGTTTGAACCAGGTGATTTGGTTTGGTTACGTTTACGCAAAGAAAGGTTTCCCAATGAACGAAAGTCAAAATTGTTGCCTAGAGGAGATGACCATTCTAAGTCTTAAAACGCATAGGTGACAATGCCTACATCCTTGATCTTCCCGAGAGGTATTGTCTATTTGTTCCACTTTTAATATTGCAGACCTCACACCTTTCACTGACAAACCCTTCGATTTGAGGACGAATCCTCTTGAGAGGGGATTGATGAGGATCGGGGATCCCATCAGAGGTCATGGGTCCTATGACAAGGAGGGCTAGAGAACTTGGACATCATGTTAGAACCTTCTTGTAAAAGCATGTTCAAGATGAACCTAAGGCTCATTGGGTTCACCTCGTTGAACCCACACTATGAACGTGTATGAGTGTGCGTGTGTGAGTATATTCTTTATTTTGGACTTTTGTCTTGTTTTCTTGTGATCATTGCTTCTTTGTGTGTGCTTTGTAGGTAAGTAGGTACATGATAAGTTACAATCCAAACATAGGACCACAAATAGAGTTAAAGGCGTGTGCACTCAAAAAGGAGGCAAAAGGAATGTTTTCTTGAGAAGAATGTTTGTCTCCACAAGGACAAACTCAAATGCGGTGTAAGATGGAATTCCTTTTCAAAAATTAGTTCAAATTATCTCCAAGGGGACGGCCACATGAAGTTCAAAAAGGAAGATCAACTTAGAGTTAAACTTGAACTCAAATTCAACCATGATTTGAATTTCAAGTTCCAACCAATTTGATACTCAAATTTCAAGACACAAGATAAAGATTTCAGCCACTTTTGAAGTCATCCACACGCCAACCTTGAAGAAAGAATGAGGATAAGACACAACTCAAAATTGAATCCAAACTTGAATTCAAATTCAAACTCAACTTAGATTCAATCTTCAACCAACCTTTGAATTCAACTCCATTCACTTTATCATCATCAAATCAGGCCTCCAACACACCAAACATGGCTGGGAGGAGTGGAACAACCAACTCAAATTTGAATTCAAATTCGAACTCAATTTGGATTCAAACTTCAACCAACTTTTTAATTCAACTCCAATCACTTTCTCAACATCAAATCAGATCTCCAACACCCTCACAAGAGATCAAATATGCCTGGAAGAAGTGGAGAAGACAACCAACTACCAATTTAAATGTTAGCTAGAATTTACCTTAGTTTTGAATTTCAAACAAATTTCAAATTTAAACATTTGTTAGTTAGCTTTCTTTTACATAAATTTCTGGTCATTTCAAGGATTGATGGGGACGATTTCTAGCCTATAAATAAGGCCCCTTGGGGCATGTAGCAAAGGACAAGTTGCATGAAATAAAATTCTTGATATTTTCTCCTATTCTTGTGAGACTTTGTTTTCTTGGTTTTGCATTAAAAACGTAGGTTAATATCCTTCAAAGTTGAGCATTTTGAAGGTGTTTCCATTGCTCTAAGGTGCCATCCAGGAGGGCCATTGTGGTTTGCCTGAACAATGACCATCTTGAAGTTTTTGTTCTTGCTCGTTGAACCAATCGTTTGTTTCACTAAGGAAGCAAGGGAAGTCTTCTTCATTGTGCCTAACCCATAGTGAAAGATGTTTGGTGGTGGAAAAGTTAGGAGCCCACGTCTTGCACGCATCAAATTGGTATCAGAGTGCAGGTTACTCTATTCCACCATCTACTATCGTTTTCTTTTCATTTGAGTCCATTCATTACAAGTGATGAGCCAAATAAAGGCTAGAAAAACGTTCCAAGACTTTGTCTTCTACTCCAAACTGATTTGAACCTCGGGTATGGCAAAGAACATCACAATGACACCCCTTGAACTGTAACCGTTTGTTCTTGGCTCAATTTATACCAACACCTCTTCCTCTTTGGCATTCCAACACATCTAAAACCTCATTGAGACCCTAAGATGCTGTAAACCAAAAATGAAGTAAATACTAACAAGTTTTAGGCTTTGAACTTGAAAGAAACCGTTAGTGGCTTTAACTTCAACTATAAAAGTTGAGAATTCCTTAAAGGAAATTTTGATTGAAATATGTTTGAATTGTGGTTGTTTGTACATTCAGGTTCCTAACCTACTTATAACAAACGAAAATTACAATGGGTACAATGTTTAAAATACAAAGTACAAGTCTAAAAAGAACATGCTTGCTTTTGAACAATTTTGGTTCCAAGAAAGCTGGTTGCTTTGCCGTGCATTCTTGGTGGTTTTCAGATTTCTTTCTTGATCAATTTTGATTGGATAATACTTTGAGCAGCTTGCTTTGAATTGCCTTTGATTGGTTGTAAGTTTGGCTTTGAATTTTCAAAGGAATTAAGCCTTAACCAGTCGTCCTCTTCAAGGAGTTTGATTGGATCAATTTTTGTGCAGCTTGCTTGCTTGTCTTCAACTTGTTTTTGATTGGTTTGAATATTTGCAAGACTTCTTCCAATTGGTTCAAGCTTTGAGCTGCTTATACATCCATGTTTGCGTGAAGAACAATTCTGAATTTGACATGAGTGCTTGTCACCTCCTTGCTTGTAAGCTACTTGCTTATCACCTCCTTGCTTGAACAAAAATTCAGATTCTAATTGCATTTTCAAGCTAAGTACGTGTACCTAAAAGAAAAGGCAATAATACAACACAAACTATCCTAAAACAAGGTTAACCAACCAACAATATTAAAAAGAACAACTAAAGATATGTACAACATGTTTTTGATACAACTAGATCAAAGCTTGTATCATATAAACCCAATGGACATCATCTCTGCTTGGTTCATCCTCTTCATGCCTATAAAGAAATGATTCAACATAGTGCAACAACTTCTTAGCCATACTCCTTGTTATGGGACCTGTGCGGGGCAGTGAGGTGTCATCATCAGTGTTTGTATCCACAAGGTTAGGCTGTAGCTCATCATTCCCTCCCACTTGAGAAGGATTCGTCCTCGAATCTGAATCAATACTAAATGGAGAAAGGTCAGCAACATTAAAAGTTTTAGAGATAGGACCATACCTTTCTTCAGGAAGATCGAGAACATAGGCATTATCACCAAGCCGTTTCAATACTTTGAACGGTCCATCGCCTCTTGGCTTCAACTTTGAGTCCCTTTCCTTAGAGAATCTTTCTTTCCTCAAGTGTAACCAAACAAGATCACCAGGCTCAAATATAACAACTTTACAATTCCTGTTGGCTCTATTGGCATACACTATATTCTTAGCTTCAAGTTGTGACTTAACCTTTTCATGCAATTCTTTCACAAGTTTTGCTTTTTCTTCACCATCTAAACTAACACGTTCATGAACAAGTATGGGAACAAGATCAAGCGGGGACAAAGGGTTAAAGACATAAACAACTTCAAAAGGAGAATGCAATGTTCCACTATGAACAACTCTATTGTATGCAAACTCAGTATAAGCTAAGCAGTCTTCCCAATTCTTTAAGTTCTTTTGGAGGACAACACGTAGCAGTTGAGACAAAGTTCTATTAACAACTTCAGTTTGACCATAGGTTTGTGGGTGAGCAGTTGTAGAAAATAACAATTTAGTACCAAGTCTACTCCACAAAACACGCCAGAAATGAATTAGAAACTTTGTATCTCTATCACTAACAATTGTACGTGGCATGCCATGCAATCTAACAATCTCCTTAAAGAACAAATCAGCAATATGAATAGCATCATCAACTTTCTTACATGCAATGAAATGTGCCATTTTGGAAAATCTATCAACAACAACAAAGATGCTATCTTTACCAGTTTTGGATCGAGGCAATCCCAATACAAAGTCCATAGAAATATCAGTCCAAGGTGAGCTTGGAACAGATAAGAGAGTGTACAATCCATGTGGTTGTGTTCTAGTTTTTATCTTGTTTGCAAGTAATACATTGGTCACATACCTTATCAACATGTGCTTTCATATGCGGCCAGAAGAAATGCTCCTTAAGTGTTTCCAAAGTTTTTAACGAGCCAAAATGACCCATTAAACCTCCTCCACGAGCTTCTTTTATCAACAACTCTCTTAATAAACACATTGGTACACATAACTTATGTTCTTTAAACAAATAACCATCATGCAAGTAATATTTAGCAAAAGGTGAATCAATGCATGCTTGATAGATAGAACTAAAGTCATGATCAGAATGATACATCTCTTTGATAGACTCAAAACCAAACATGTTACATGAAAGAGTAGTAATCAAAGTATAGCGACGAGATAATGCATCAGCAACAACATTTTCTTTTCCTTGCTTATACTTGATCACATAAGGGAATTGTTCAATGAATTCAACCCATTTGGCATGTCTTTTGTTCAATTTTCCTTGACTTTTTTGATACTTAAGGCTTTCATGATCAGTATGAATCACAAATTCCTTAGGTTGCAGATAATGTTGCCAAGTTTGTAAAGAACGGACAAGGTCATACAATTCTTTATCATAGGTTGAATAATTTATGGAAGCTCCTTTCAATTTCTCACTAAAGTAGGCAACAGGTTTGTTACCTTGATGCAATACAGCTCCAATGCCAACTCCACTGGCATCACATTCAACTTCAAACATTTCATCAAAGTTGGGCAATCTCAAGATAGGTGCAGAAGTCAGACATTTCTTAAGTTCCTCAAAGGCTTGTTGTTGTGATTCACCCCATTCAAAACTTACATCTTTCTTGACTAACTCATTCAAGGGTGCAGCTATGGTAGAGAAATCCTTCACAAAATGTCTATAGAAGCTAGCTAATCCATGAAAACTCCTAACATCTCCAGCAGACTTAGGGGTTGGCCACTCAGTTATGGATTTAACTTTCTCTTGGTCCATTTCAATTCCTTCAGCACTAATCACAAATCCTAAGAATGTAACCTTCTCCAGACAGAAAGAACACTTCTTGAAATTAGCATACAACTTTTCTTTCTGTAGGGTGACAAAAACAGCTCTAAGATGGATCAGATGTTCACTTAGGGTTTTGGAGTAGATAAGAATGTCATCAAAGTAAACTACTACAAATTTCCCTATGAATTTCCTTAAGACCTTATTCATTAACCTCATGAAAGTACTAGGGGTGTTGGTTAAACCAAATGGCATAACTAACCATTCGTACAATCCAAATTTAGTCTTAAAGGCGGTTTTCCATTCATCACCTTCCCTAATTCTCACTTTGAAATAACCTTGTTTAAGATCTACTTCGCTAAAGCATCTAGACCCATGTAACATATCCAACATGTCATCCAACCTAGGAATAGCGTATCTATACTTCACAGTGATCTTATTGATGGCTCTGCAATCAGTACACATTCTCCAAGTTCCATCTTTCTTAGGGACAATGATAACAGGAACAACACAAGGACTCATGCTCTCTTTTACTTTACCTTGGGTCAATAGTTCCTCAACTTGTTTTTGGATTTCCTTAGTTTCCTCTGGATTGGCTCTATAGGCATGTCTGTTTGGCAGAACAGCTCCTGGAACGAAATCTATTTGATGCTCAATGCCTCTTAGAGGTGGTAAACCTGGGGGATCTCCTTCAGGAAACAAGCTAGAAAATTCTTGAAGTAAAGATGCAACTTCACTTGGTAAAGTAGATAGTATTTCAGATAAAGAGAACAGAGTTTCTTTGTAAAGCAAGAGATAAACAGTTTTACCTCGCTTTGAGATGCAAAGAATGCACTTTTCTTTAGAGATGGTTCAGCAGAAACTTTGATTTCTTTCGGTTCAATTTTAAGATGAAAAGTTTTCAGTTGGTTTTCTTTGATGAAAATCCTTTCCAATTCCTTTTCTTTTGGATCATTATGGCTTTTTAACATTCGTTGTTGATCCTCAAAGACTTTGTGCGGGGGCAAGGCATTTAATTTGAACAGTTTGTTGTTATGCCTAAAGGAATATCTATTCAGGTAACCATCATATGTAACCTTGTTGTCAAATTGCCATGGTCTACCTAATAAGATATGACTTGATTGCATAGGGGCTACATCACATAAAACCTCAGCAAAATACCAACCAATTGACAAAGAAACTAGGACTTGCTTTGTTACTTTAACTTCACCACACTCATTAAGCCAAGTAAGTCTATAAGGACGGGGGTAATTAATTAAAGGTAACTCAAGTTTCCTAACAAGTTCAAAACTTGCAACATTGGTACATGAACCGGAGTCAATGATTAAAGTGCAGACTTTCTTTTTAACCATACAGTGAATGTGGAATATGTTCTCTCTTTCCATTTCAGGTTCTTCAGTTTTAATTTGGGCACTTAGAGCTCGACGGACAACTAAGAACTCTTTTGTTTCACACTCATCAATCTCTCCACTAAGCTCTTCTTCTTCCTCACATGTTTGTTCAATTTCATTGTTTTCTTCACTCTCTTCCAATTCTTCTTCAGAATAATACTCATTAGACTCTTCAATAAACAAGATGCGTTTAGGGTTGGGACATTGATTAGCAAAATGACCTTTTCCTAAGCATTTAAAACATTGAATATCACAAGTCTTAAAATTAGGCGTACCTTCCACCTTGGCTTTGCCTTTATTAGTTATTGGAAGCTTTGGACGATTTTGGATATTCTGGGTTGATTTTCCTTGGAATCCACGGCCTTGACCTTGTTGTGGACGGAAAGGCGTCCTGAGCTGTGTTCTAGGAAAACTCAAAGGATTAGTCCGAAAAGAAGGGTTAGAAGTTTTTACCTTCAATTGTCTTTCCACTTTCTCAGCAATGTGAACCATAGAAGCCAGATCAGAGTAAGGTGTAAGTTCCACCTTAAATGCGATTTCTTTGTTCAAACCAGCTAGAAATCTAGCCATTGTGGCTTCCTCAGCTTCTTCTATGTTAGCCTTGGTAAGCAGATGTTCTAATTCTTTATAAAATTCATCAACAGATCTATTACCTTGAGAAAGTTGTTACAATTTCTTGAAAATGCTTCTTTCATAGGAAGGAGATATGAATCTCTTCCTCATCTCTTGTTTCATCTCAGACCAAGTAACAATAGGGGGCTGTCTTGTTCTTCTCCTGGTGTTCTTCAATTGTTACCACCAAAGTAAATCATAATCTACAAATTCAAAAGTTCATACCGCACTTTGGCCAATTCAGAATAGTTAGTGCAAGAATACATATGATCTACTTTTGTTTCCCATTGCAGATATGTTTCAGGATCACTTTTCCCTTGGAAGGGGGGTATTGCAGTTTAGTAGTAATGAACTCTTCTTCAAGATGTTCATCTCTATCAGGCTGACGTTCATCATACCGTTCTTCCGGATAGTGTTCTTCATTGTACTCAGGGAGATAATCAAATCTCTCCTCAAAAGAAACGTTCCTACGACCACCATTACTACCTCGACCTCTACCTCTACCTCTAAGTGATGTGACTTTTCTACGTTCAACATGAGACTCATTACCATAAGGGTGCCTTCTTGAAAAGGTATACTAGGTTCCTTTTGATCTGAGGTTGGCTTTTCTACTTTGCTTATCCTTTGTTTGTTATCCTCTATGTCACTTCTCATTAAACCAAACTGATTAACAAGGAAAGTGAGTGTTTGCTGTATATTCTCTAGGGTAACAGGGACTGGGGATGGGACAGGAGTAGATGGGGACGGGGATGGTGCATTATCTTTCTGTTGGGGACCCATGATTCAGAAAACAATCTCAAAAGCCAATTAAAATATTGACAAAATGCAAATACTCTACTTTATGTTGACAATTGTTCAAAACAGCAATTTGGACTATTTCTCCTAAGGATTCAAGAAAATCACAGAAGTCAAATTGTTGTTCTGGCTGAATGAAATCTACGGGGTTGTTTAAGACAATCCCTCAATTTACTTTACAGCATATGCAATTATCAATTGAAGTAAAGTGAAAGTAAAAGCACACAAACAAAGTGTCAGCAAGGGTTTGCTTTAGAAACTTTCAATATTTAAAAACTACAACACTTTGGGGTTTGGTTTGGGCACTTTCTTTCTTTTGAGCTTTGCGCAGGAATTTCCCTTTCGCAATGTTCAACTTTGGGCTTTTCCTCACTTTCTTTCTTGTGCAATTCTCTCTTGTCTTGCCTCTTACTTGTTGACAAACATTGGCTTTTCTCTCGTGTATTTCTCAATCAAGCTTAGTCTTCTTTCTTTGGGGGGGTTTGCTTGATTTTTGTGAGACTACTCCTCACGGCCTACATGAGTCATTGCTCACGGCCTTCAATTGCACAAGGTTTGTTGTATTTGGAATTCGAAAGTTTCTCGTACACAACACGGCTAAACACAATGTAGTGAGAAATCAATTCACAATTACAACAAGTTCAAATTGAATATAGTGCAAGGTAAGTTCAGAAATTTATCTAAAACAACAATTGGATAGCTCTTTAACAGTGTGGGGCTTAAACAATTCCTAACTTCCAGGATGTATCTAAGTCCAACAAGTTGTTTGAAACAATTGAAATCAACAAAAAGATATAGCTATTAGCATTCACCAAGATTTCAAATGAGCTTTAAAGAGTTGTTCTAAACACACGGTTTGGGCAAATGTCCTTTTTTTCTTTTTTTTCTTTTTTTGATGCAAATGATCTAACTAATCTTAAGATAGCTAAATGCAACTTAGTTGTTTCTAAATGCAATTATAAGGGCTGATTACTCTAACAACTAATGGAAATCAGTTTTGATGCAAACTAGCTAACTTGTTTTGTTTTGTTTTTAAGTTATCTATTCTACTTGTTTTTGTTTTGGTTTTCGTTTGTATGATGCAATTAGTTTCTAAACTAGATGATACTAGATGCAAGTCTTTGTATTCTACTTAACACACGTATATCAACTAGAAACTAGGCAGCAAACATAGTTAACTAAAACTACTTTTTTTTGTTCTTAGTTTTCGGTTTCTCTTGTACTAAACTAAACAACCAACTAAACCTTTAAACTATGTTGCAAACTAGTCTAACTAAGCTAAATAAAGCAGCAACTAAAACGTCTAAAACAGATTGCACACAACTACTAAAAACAGAATTTAATGACTTGATTACAAACTAAACTACCAACTAATCTATTTTTGTGTTCAAAGTTGTCTGTTTTAAGGACTCAACTAAACTACCGTTTAAACTTCTAGATTAGGACCTAATGAACATTGTCTAAGCTAGATTGAACAAGAACAACAAGTTTCACACGGTTTTGATCTAAACTACACAAACAGATTCTAATAACACTTAAGTCTAGTCTAAGTTCTTTTTTGTGGTATTTTCGGTTTTGCTACTTAAAACTAACTTACCAAACTGTTGTAAACTAACTAATAAACACTTTAAAACATAAAGTAACTATCTAAATTAACAGATTCTAAATGGACATAAAAACAGTTTACTACACGGTTTGGGCAGCATCATTTATATGCAAGTTTAAACAATGTAATCATGAATAGAAGACTAACCAAAGCTCTGATACCAATTGATGAGCCAAATAAAGGCTAAAAAACGTTCCAAGACTTTGTCTTCTACTCCAAACTGATTTGAACCTCGGCTATGGCAAAAGCACATCACAATGACACCCCTTGAACTATGACCGTTTGTTCTTGGCTCAATTTATACCAACACCTCTTCCTCTTTGGCATTCCAACACATCTAAAACCTCATTGAGACGCTAAGATGCTGTAAACCAAAAATGAAGTAAATACTAACAAGTTCTAGGCTTTGAACTTGAAAGAAACCGTTAGTGGTTTTAACTTCAACTAGAAAAGTTGAGAATTCCTTAAAGGAAATTTTGATTGAAATATGTTTGAATTGTGGTTGTTTGTACATTCAGATTCCTAACCTACTTATAACAAACGAAAATTACAAAGGGTACAAGGTTTAAAATACAAAGTACAAGTCTAAAAAGAACATGCTTGCTTTTGAACAATTTTGGTTCCAAGAAAGCTGGTTGCTTTGCCGTGCATTCTTGGTTGTTTTTAGCCTTCTTTCTTGATCAATTTTGATTGGATAATACTTTGAGTAGCTTGCTTTGAATTGCCTTTGATTGGTTGTAATTTTGGCTTTGAATTTTCAAAGGAATTAAGCCTTAACCAGCCGTCCTCTTCAAGGAGTTTGATTGGATCAATTTTTGTGCAGCTTGCTTGCTTTTCTTCAACTTGTTTTTGATTGGTTTGAACATTTGCAAGACTTCTTCCAATTGGTTCAAGCTTTGAGATGCTTATACATCCATGTTTGCGTGAAGAACAATTCTGAATTTGACATGAGTGCTTGTCACCTCCTTGCTTGTAAGCTACTTGCTTATCACCTCCTTGCTTGAACAAAAATTCAGATTCTAATTGCATTTTCAAGCTAAGTACGTGTACCTGAAAGACAAGGCAATAACACAACACAAACTATCCTAAAACAAGGTTAACCAACCAACAATATTAAAAAGAACAACTAAAGATATGTACAACATGTTTTTGATACAACTAGATCAAAGCTTGTATCATATAAACCCAATGGACATCATCTCTGCTTGGTTCATCCTCGTCATGCCTATAAAGAAATGATTCAACACAATGCAACAACTTCTTAGCCATACTCCTTGTTATGGGACCTGTTCGGGGCAGTGAGGTGTCATCATCAGTGTTTGTATCCACAAGGTTAGGCTGTAGCTCATCAACAAGTCCAGTTTGAGTCCGTCTTCTACCCCATTCTTCACGTCATTTGTGTCTTCCATATATATAAAAAAACGTCCAAGAGTCTTTGAAATTTTTGCATTTTGATCTTGTTATTCATCATTCAGGAATCATTTGATTATTCATCATTCAAGAGTCATTTTTTTCTTTTGGCGTCAAGCATCTAAACTTGTGTCATTCAAACTTGAACAATTTAGGGTTCGTTGAATTAAGGATACATTCAGCTTATTTTACAAACCTACAATCATCAGCCTATAAAGCCAGCTAGGTCTCAAATCATCTTGTTGCTACCGAAGCTTTTTGATGAGCTACAGCCTAACCTTGTGGATACAAACACTGACGATGACACCTCAATGCCCCACACAGGTCCCATAACAAGGAGTATGGCTAAGAAGTTGTTACATTGTGTTGAATCATTTCTTTATAGGCATGAAGAGGATGAACCAAGCAGAGATGATGTCCATTGGGTTTATATGATACAAGCTTTGATGTAGTTGTGTCAAAAACATGGTGTACATATCTTTAGTTGTTCTTTTTAATATTGTTGGTTAGTTAACCTTGTTTTTGGATAGTTTGTGTTGTATTATTGCCTTGTCTTTCTGGTACACTTACTTTGTTTGAAAATGCAATTAGAACCTGAATTTTTGTTCAAGCAAGGAGGAGATAAGCAAGTAACTTACAAGCAAGGTGGTGACAAGCACCCATGTCAAATCTGAATTCTTCTTCATGTTGGAATGGATGGACAAGCTGCTCATTTCATGAACCAATTGGAAGAAGTCTTGCAAATCTTCAAACCAATCAAAAGTAAGCAAGGAGACAACCAAGCAAGCTGCACAACAAATGAACCAATCAGATCCTTGAAGTTTAAGGCCTAGATCACGCAAAGAGGGTTTGAAGATTCAAAGTCAAACTTGCAACCAATCAAAGGCATTTCAAACTAAGTTGCTCAAAGTAGTATCCGATCAAAATTGATCTAGAAATATGGTTGAAACAAGCAAAGAATGCACGGCAAGCAACCAGAATTCTTGGAACAAAAGTTGTTCAAAAAGCAAGCATGTCATTTAGTCTTGTACTTTGTATTTTAAAACTTGTACTCTTTATAATTTTCGTTTGCTATAAGTAAGGTAGGAACCTGAATGTACAAACCACAATTCAAACATATTTCAATCAGATTTTCCTTTAAGGAGTTCTCAACTTATTCTAGTTGAAGTTTAAGACCACTTACGGTTTTCTTCCAAGTTCATAGCCTAGAACTTGTTAGTATTCACTTCATTTTTGGTTTACAGCATCTTAGGGTCTCAATGAGGTTTTAGATGTGTTGGAATACCAAAGAGGAAGAGGTGTTGGTATAAATTGAGCCAAGAACAAACGGTTACAGTTCAAGGGGTGTCATTGTGATGTTCTTTGCCATAGCCGAGGTTCAAATCAATTTGGAATAGGAGACGAAGTCCTTGGAACGCTTATCTAGCCTTCGTTTGGCTCATCAATTGGTATCATAGCTTTGGTTAGTCTTCTATTCATGTTTACATTGTTTAAACTAGCATATGCATAATGCTGCCCAAAACCGTTTGTTAAACTGTTTTGTTGTTCATTTAGAATCTGTTTATTTAGGTAGTTAGTTTATGTTTTGAAGTATTTATTAGATAGTTTACAATAGTTTGGTAACTTAGTTTTTAGTAGCAAAAACCGAAACACCACAAAAAGAACATAGACTAGACTTAAGTGTTGTTAGAATCCCTTTGTGTAGTTTAGATTAAAACCGTATGTGAATCTTGTTGTTCTAGTTCAATCTAGCTTAGATAATGTTCATTAGGTCCTAATCTAGAAGTTTAAACGGTAGTTTAGTGATTCCTTAAAACAGAAAACTTGAACACAAAAATAGATTAGTTGATAGTTTAGTTTGTAATCAAGTTGTTAAAATTCTGTTTTAGTAGTTGTGTGCAATCTGTTTTACACGTTTTATTTGCTGCCTTATTTAGCTTAGTTAGACTAGTTTACAACATAGTTCAAGTGTTTAGTTGGTTGTTTAGTTTAGCACAAGAAATCCGAAAACTAAAGATCAAACCAAGTAGTTTTAGCTAACTAAGTGTGCTGCCTAGTTTCTAGTGATATACGTTTGATAAGTAGGATATAAACACTTGCATCTAGTATCATCTAGCTTAGAAACTGATTGCATCATACAAACAAAAACCAAGACAAATACAAGTAGAATAGATAACTTTAAAACAAAACAAAGACAAGTTAGCTGGTTTGCATCAAAACTGATTTCCATTAGTTGTTAGTAATCAGCCTTTATAAATTGCATTTAGATACAACTAAGTTGCATTTAGCTATCTTAAGATTAGTTAGATCTATTGCATCAAAAATAGAAAAACAAGTGCCAAAACAGTGTGATTAAACAACTTTTTAAAGCTCATTTGAAATCTTGGTGAATGCTAATAGCTATATCTTTTTGTTGATTTCAATTGTTTCAAACAACTTGTTGGACTTAGATAAATTCTGAAAGTTAGGAATTGTTTAAGCCCCACACTGTTAAAGAGCTATCCAATTGTTGTTTTAGATCAATTTCTGAACTTACCTTGCACTATATTCAATTTGAACTTGTTGTAATTGTGAATTGAACTCTCACTACATAGTGTTTAGCCGTGTTGTGTATGAGGAACTTTCAAATTCCAAATACAACAAACCTTGTGCAATTAAAGGCCGTGAGCAATGTCTCATGTAGGCTGTGAGAAGTAGTCTCACAACAATCAAGCAAACCTCTCCAAAGAAAGAAAATTAAGCTTGATTGAGAAATACGCGAGAGAAAAGCCAATATTTGTCAACAAGTAAGAGGCAAGACAAAAGAGAATTGCACAAGAAAACCAAGTGAGGAAAAGCCCAAAAATAAACATTGCATAAAAGGAAAATTCCAGTGCAAAGCTCAAAAGAAAGAAAGTGCCCAAACCGAACCCCAAAGTGTTGTAGTTTTGAAATATTGAAAGTTTCTAAAGAAAACCCTTGATGACACTTTGTTTGTGTGCTTTTACTTTCACTTTACTTCAATTGATAATTGCATATGCTGTAAAGTAATTGAGGGATTGTCTTAAACAACCCCGTAGATTTCATTCAGCCCGAACAACAATTTGACTTCTGTGATTTTCTTGAATCTTTAGGAGAAATAGTCCAAATTGCTGTTTTGAACAATTGTCAACATAAAGTAGAGTATTTGCATCTTGTCAATAGTTTAAATTGGTTTTTGAGATTGTCTTTTGAATCATGGGTCCCCAACAGAAAGATAATGCACCATCCCCGTCCCCATCTACTCCTGTCCCATCCCCAGTCCCTGTTACCCTAGAGAATATACAGCAAACACTCACTTTCCTTGTTAATCAGTTTGGTTTAATGAGAAGTGACATAGAGGATAACAAACAAAAGGATAAACAATGTAGAAAAGCGAACCTCATATCAAAAGGAACCTAGTATACCTTTTCAAGAAGGCACCTCTTATGGTAATGAGTCTCATGTTGAACGTAGAAAAGTCACATCACTTAGAGGTAGAGGTAAAGGTCGAGGTAGTAATGGTGGTCGTAGGAACCTTTCTTTTGAGGAAAGATTTGATAGTCTCCCTGAGTACAATGAAGAACACTATCCGGAAGAACGGTATGATGAACGTCAACCTGATAGAAATGAACATCTTGAAGAAGAGTTCATTACTACTAAACTGACAATACCCTCCTTCCAAGGGAAAAGTGATCCTTAAACATATCTGCAATGGGAAACAAAAGTAGAACATATGTATTCTTGCACTAACTATTCTGAATTGGCCAAAGTGCGGTATGCTACTTTTGAATTTGTAGATTATGCTTTACTCTGGTGGGAGCAATTGCAGAACACCCAGAGAAGAACAAGACAGCCCCCTGTTGTTACTTAGTCCGAGCTGAAACAAGAGATGAGGAAGAGATTCATATCTCCTTCCTATGAAAGAAGCATTTTCCAGAAATTGCAACAATTTTCTCAAGGTAATAGATCTGTTGATGAATTTTATAAAGAATTAGAACATCTGCTTACCAGGGCTAACATAGAAGAAGCTGAGGAAGCCACAATGGCTAGATTTCTAGCTGGTTTGAACAAAGAGATTGCATTTAAGGTGGAACTTATACCTTACTCTGATCTGGCTTCTATGGTTCACATTGCTGAGAAAGTGGAAAGACAATTGAAGGTAAAAACTTCTAACCCTTCTTTTCGGACTAATCCTTTGAGTTTTCCTAGAACACAGCCCAAGACGCCTTTCCGTCCACAACAAGGTCAAGGCCGTGGATTCCAAGGAAAATCAACCCAGAACATCCAAAATCGTCCAAAGTTTCCAATCACTGATAAAGGCAAAGCCAAGGTGGAAGGTACGCCTAATGTTAAGACTCGTGATATTCAATGTTTTAAATGCTTAGGAAAAGGTCATTTTGCTAATCAATGTCTCAACCCTAAACGCATCATGTTTATTGAAGAGTCTAATGAGTATTATTCTGAAGAAGAATTGGAAGAGAGTGAGGAAAACAATGAAATTGAACAAACATGTGAGGAAGAAGAAGAGATTAGTGAAGAGACTAATGAGCGTGAAACAAAAGAGTTCTTAGTTGTCCGTCGAGCTCTAAGTGCCCAAATTAAAACTGAAGAACCTGACATACAAAGAGAGAACATATTCCACATTCACTGTATGGTGAAAAAGAAAGTCTGCACTTTAATCATTGACTCCGGTTCATGTACCAATGTGGCAAGTTTTGAACTTGTTAGGAAACTTGAGTTACCTTTAATTAATCACCCCCCTCCTTATAGACTTACGTGGCTTAATGAGTGTGGTGAAGTTAAAGTAACAAAGCAAGTCCTAGTTTCTTTATCAATTAGTGGGTATTCTGCTGAGGTGTTATGTGACGTAGCCCCTATGCAATCAAGTCATATCTTATTAGGTAGACCGTGGCAATTTGACAACAAGGTTACATATGATGGTTACCTGAATAGATATTCCTTTAGGCATAACAACAAATTGTACAAATTAAATGCCTTGCCCCCACACAAAGTCTTTGAGGATCAACAACGAATGTTAAAAAGCCATAAAGATCCAAAAGAAAAGGAACTGGAAAGGATTTTCATCAAAGAAAACCAACTGAAAACTTCTCATCTTAAAATTGAACCGAAAGAAATCAAAGTTTCTGCTGAACCATCTCCAAAGAAAAGCGCATTCTTTGCATCTCAAAGCAAGGTGTTCCATGCTATCAATTCAAAAAAAACTGTTTATATCTTGCTTTACAAAGAAACTCTGTTCTCTTCGTCTGAAATACCATCTACTTTACCAAGTGAAGTTGCATCTTTACTTCAAGAATTTTCTAGCTTGTTTCCTAAAGGAGATTCTCCAGGTTTACCACCTCTAAGAGGCATCGAGCATCAAATAGATTTCATTCCAGGAGCTGTTCTACCAAACAGACCTGCCTATAGAGCCAATCCAGAGGAAACTAAGGAAATCCAAAAGCAAGTTGAGGAACTATTGACCCAAGGTAAAGTAAAAGAGAGTATGAGTCCTTGTGTTGTTCCTGTTATCATTGTCCCTAAGAAAGATGGAACTTGGAGAATGTGTACTGATTGTAGAGCCATCAATAAGATCACTGTGAAGTATAGATACCCTATTCCTAGGTTGGATGACATGTTGGATATGTTGTATGGGTCTAGGTGCTTTAGCAAAGTAGATCTTAAACAAGGATATTTCCAAGTGAGAATTAGGGAAGGTGATGAATGGAAAACTGCCTTTAAGACTAAATTTGGATTGTACGAATGGTTAGTTATGCCTTTTGGTTTAACCAACGCCCCTAGTACTTTCATGAGGTTAATGAATGAGGTCTTAAGGAAATTCATAGGGAAATTTGTAGTAGTTTGCTTTGATGACATTCTTATCTACTCCAAAACCCTAAGTGAACATCTGATCTATCTAAGAGCAGTTTTTGTCACCCTACAGAAAAAAGAGTTGTATGCTAATTTCAAGAAGTGTTCTTTCTGTCTGGAGAAGGTTACATTCTTAGGATTTGTGATTAGTGCTGAAGGAATTGAAATGGACCAAGAGAAAGTTAAATCCATAACTGAGTGGCCAACCCCTAAGTCTGCTGGAGATATTAGGAGTTTTCATGGATTAGCTAGCTTCTATAGACGTTTTGTGAAGGATTTCTCTACCATAGCTGCACCCTTGAATGAGTTAGTCAAGAAAGATGTAAGATTTGAATGGGGAGAATCACAACAGCAAGCCTATGAGGAACTTAAGAAATGTCTGACTTCTGCACCTATCTTGAGATTGCCCAACTTTGATGAAATGTTTGAAGTTGAATGTGATGCCAGTGGAGTTGGCATTGGAGCTGTATTGCATCAAGGTAACAAACCTGTTGCCTACTTTAGTGAGAAATTGAAAGGAGCTTCCATAAATTATTCAACCTATGATAAAGAATTGTATGCCCTTGTCCGTTCTTTACAAACTTGGCAACATTATCTGCAACCTAAGGAATTTGTGATTCATACTGATCATGAAAGCCTTAAGTATCAAAAACGTCAAGGAAAATTGAACAAAAGACATGCCAAATGGGTTGAATTCATTGAACAATTCCCTTATGTGATCAAGTATAAGCAAGGAAAAGAAAATGTTGTTGCTGATGCATTATCTCGTCGCTATACTTTGATTACTACTCTTTCATGTAACATGTTTGGTTTTGAGTCTATCAAAGAGATGTATCATTCTGATCATGACTTTAGTTCTATCTATCAAGCATGCATTGATTCACCTTTTGCTAAATATTACTTGCATGATGGTTATTTGTTTAAAGAACATAAGTTATGTGTACCAATGTGTTCATTAAGAGAGTTGTTGATAAAAGAAGCTCATGGAGGAGGTTTAATGGGTCATTTTGGCTCGTTAAAAACTTTGGAAACACTTAAGGAGCATTTCTTCTGGCCGCATATGAAAGCACATGTTGATAAGGTATGTGACCAATGTATTACTTGCAAACAAGATAAAAACTAGAACACAACCACATGGATTGTACACTCTCTTATCTGTTCCAAGCTCACCTTGGACTGATATTTCTATGGACTTTGTATTGGGATTGCCTCGATCCAAAACTGGTAAAGATAGCATCTTTGTTGTTGTTGATAGATTTTCCAAAATGGCACATTTCATTGCATGTAAGAAAGTTGATGATGCTATTCATATTGCTGATTTGTTCTTTAAGGAGATTGTTAGATTGCATGGCATGCCACGTACAATTGTTAGTGATAGAGATACAAAGTTTCTAAGTCAGTTCTGGCGTGTTTTGTGGAGTAAACTTGGTACTAAATTGTTATTTTCTACAACTGCTCACCCACAAACAGATGGTCAAACTGAAGTTCTTAATAGAACTTTGTCTCAACTGTTACGTGTTGTCATTCAAAAGAATTTAAAGAATTGGGAAGACTGCTTAGCTTATATTGAGTTTGCATACAATAGAGTTGTTCATAGTGGAACATTGCATTCTCCATTTGAAGTTGTTTACGGCTTTAACCCTTTGTCCCCGCTTGATCTTGTTCCCATACCTATTCATGAACGTGTTAGTTTAGATGGTGAACGAAAAGCAAAACTTGTGAAAGAATTGCATGAAAAGGTTAAGTCACAACTTGAAGCTAAGAAGAAAGTGTATGCCAATAGAGCAAACAGGAATCGTAAAGTTGTTATATTTGAGCCTGGTGATCTTGTTTGGTTACACTTGAGGAAAGAAAGATTCCCTAAGGAAAGGGACTCAAAGTTGAAGCCAAGAGGTGATGGACCGTTCAAAATATTGAAACGGCTTGGTGATAATGCCTATGTTCTCGATCTCCCTAAAGAAAGATATGGTCCTATCTCTAAAACTTTTAATGTTGCTGACCTTTCTCCGTTTAGTATTGATTCAGATTCGAGGACGAATCCTTCTCAAATGGGAGGGAATGATGAGCTACAGCCTAACCTTGTGGATACAAACACTGACGATGACACCTCAATGCCCCACACAGGTCCCATAACAAGGAGTATGGCTAAGAAGTTGTTACATTGTGTTGAATCATTTCTTTATAGGCATGAAGAGGATGAACCAAGCAGAGATGATGTCCATTGGGTTTATATGATACAAGCTTTGATCTAATTGTATCAAAAACATGTTGTACATATCTTTAGTTGTTCTTTTTAATATTGTTGGTTAGTTAACCTTGTTTTTGGATAGTTTGTGTTGTATTATTGCCTTGTCTTTCAGGTACACGTACTTAGTTTGAAAATGCAATTAGAACCTGAATTTTTGTTCAAGCAAGGAGGAGATAAGCAAGTAACTTACAAGCAAGGTGGTGACAAGCACCCATGTCAAATCTGAATTCTTCTTCACGTTGGAATGGATGGACAAGCTGCTCATTTCATGAACCGATTGGAAGAAGTCTTGCAAATCTTCAAACCAATCAAAAGTAAGCAAGGAGATAACCAAGCAAGCTGCACAACAACTGAACCAATCAGATCCTTGAAGTTTAAGGCCTAGATCACGCAAAGAGGGTTTGAAGATTCAAAGTCAAACTTGCAACCAATCAAAGGCATTTCAAACCAAGTTGCTCAAAGTAGTATCCAATCAAAATTGATCTAGAAATATGGTTGAAACAAGCAAAGAATGCACGGCAAGCAACCAGAATTCTTGGAACAAAAGTTGTTCAAAAAGCAAGCATGTCATTTAGTCTTGTACTTTGTATTTTAAAACTTGTACTCTTTATAATTTTCGTTTGCTATAAGTAAGGTAGGAACCTGAATGTACAATCCACAATTCAAACATATTTCAATCAGATTTTCCTTTGAGTTCTCAACTTATTCTAGTTGAAGTTTAAGACCACTTATGGTTTTCTTCCAAGTTCATAGCCTAGAACTTGTTAGTATTCACTTCATTTTTGGTTTACAGCATCTTAGGGTCTCAATGAGGTTTTAGATGTGTTGGAATACCAAAGAGGAAGAGGTGTTGGTATAAATTGAGCCAAGAACAAACGGTTACAGTTCAAGGGGTGTCATTGTGATGTTCTTTGCCATAGCTGAGGTTCAAATCAATTTGGAATAGCAGACAAAGTCCTTGGAATGCTTATCTAGCCTTCGTTTGGCTCATCACTTTTAGTTGATGATGATTGTATGCATCTTGTGATTCACATTGTGATTGACTTCATGCCTTAAACCAGCTGTTCATATGTGTGTGTGCCTTCACAAGTCGATTTCAACCCCACCAAAACCCTACACGATCATCTATTTCCCACGATCAAAACACCATCCTAAAACCGACCATAAAACCCATCAATCAGATTCCAATCTACCTTATATTACCTCTTACACAAAAGCCCTCAACCGATTCTACCAAAATCCATCCGGCTTCAAAGATCCCAAAACATTCGAATCCAACCCTAAATCAAAAACCATAGTTTTGGACACTCCCAAGGTTGACTTCCATAATTGAAGGTACTTCACAGCAACTGGAAGCCAATTGCACTAATTTATCCGAGAGTAAGTAAATTTTTTAGACAAAGGTGTGAAATTACAATTCTGCCCCTGGTAAAAAAAATTTGGAACTGAGATTGCATCATACAGTTATCAGCAAAAAAAGAAATAAAAACAAAAGAAAAAGAGAAAAGAAAAGGGGGAAAACGTTTGTGCATTACTTTAAATTTTTTTTTTGTGTAATTTGGCTACCTTGGGTACCATCTTTCATTTTACTATGCACAAATCATAATCCCACATTAATTCTCCTTATACTACCCCTCTTGAACCAATCACACACTTGGATGCTCGATTATTGCATGACTTGAACCATTTTGTGGATAATAAGTAAATAGAATCAAAATTAACTAAAGATTGCCCACGACAACCCTTAGTTCATCTTTGGTTCAGCCTTATACATAAATTTTGGTTGCTTATATTCTTTGAATCTTAATAGAAAAGTTTAAGTTTGTCTCCATCTTTCTTGATTCCATTTTGATACTATTTGGTGCAAATTAAAAGCAACAAGGAGAGACAAGTGGAGATCATTATGATTTGGAGAAACATCGGCACACACTTTCTTAATTGATTGCTTTGAGTCTTATTAACTTCATGTTGGACAAGAAACAAAGTGGTAAGAGAGTGGAAATAAGAGAAAGAAGAGTGCTCGTATTTTGATTTCACTAATCAGTTAACATTTTCTTGTTTTGTGTTAGTTTTCTTCTTTTCTTTTCATTTTGTTTGATTACTTTAGGTGAGACATGGAGAGCAGCACTCACTCATCAGCTAGCAAATCAAAAGAGTTTGAGACATTTGACAACATGCAACAACAAATGCTGGAGATGTTAAAGAAACTCATGAATGATAACGAGGTAATCAAACACAGGTTGGAGGATGTTGAAAGGAGCCAAAAGATAAGTGATGGACAAGGCACTAGCAGGGCTGTTCCCAGGCCTCAAACACGGCGGCATCCACCTGAAGAAGTTGAGGATGAAAGCCTTAGACCACAGCACATCGAGCCAAGAAGGTTTGTCCCTCCACCGCAACCAAAGAGATACGCTCCGAGAAGGTACAATGATGATTACATTCCATTTGAACAAGATGATTATGACTTTGATGACCACCCTCCCCGTGGTTTTCAAAGACGTCATAACCCTCTTCCCTTACAAGATGACGATTTTCTAAAAACTAAAATAAGCATTCCAACGTTTTATGATAAAAGTAACGCGGAGGAATACTTAGAGTGGAAAACAAAAGTGGATCTAATCTTTTCTTGTACCAACTACACTAAGTTACAAAACATGAGGTACGCTTCCATTGAGTTTTCAGGCTACGCATTAAATTGGTGGACAAATTTGTGTCAAAATAGGACTAAAACAAGACAACCTTCAATTGTCACTTGGGAAGAAATGAAATTTGAAATGAGACAACGATTTATCCCAAACAATTTTGAGAGTTCTATTTTCACCAGTTTGCAAAACTTAAGACAGGGCTCTAAAAGTGTGGACAAATATTACAAAGAGTTAGCAATCTTGTTGGAAAGGTCTAACCTGCAGGAACCCAAAGAAGCAACCAAGGCTCGCTTTCTACATATTCTAAACAGGGAGATTGCACAAAGGGTTGAACTTCAACCTTATCTCGACCTAACGACATGGTCCACATGGCTGAGAAGATTGAGCAACAACTAAAGGTACGCAGTTCCCCCAATTTCAGTTCCACTTATCGTACTAATCAAACTTCTTCAAGGTTTTCAAGTAAGCCTTTAGGAACGGGAAACTCACGGCCTACAAGAGGCCAAACACGTGACCAAAGCGCGTCACAAAGGTTTAACAACCGTGTGCAGGGCATACAAAAGCGAGATGACCGAGCCCAACAAAAAGCTCCTATAGGGAATTCTTCTGAACTCTCCAACAGGTTTAGGGACATTAAATGCTATAAATGTCAAGGTCATGGTCACATAGGAAAAGAGTGTCCTAATGCTAAACGCATCATATTAATTGAGGAAACTAATGAGTATGTGATGAGGATCAAGGGTCCGATGAGGACCAAGGGTCCCATCAAAAGGTCAAGGGCCCTATGACAAGAAGGAGGGCAAGAGAACTTTGTCATCAAGTTGGAACCTTCTTATATAAGCTTGTTCAAGATGAACCTAAGGTTCCATGGGTTCATTTCATTGAGGCCACCCTTTGAACGTTTTATAAGTGTGCGTGTGTGCTTTTGAAATTTATTTTGTTTCTTGTGATCTTTGTTTTATGTGTTTTCTTTGTAGGTAAATTAGGTACATGGAAGATCCAAAATGAAATGAAGGTCCAAAAAAGCAAGATAAGCGTGTGTTGCAAAAAAGGAAGACAAAAGGAATGTTGTCTTGAAGAGAATATTTGTCTCCACAAAGACAAATTCAAATGTGTCCAAGATGGAATCCATTTTCAAAAATCTAGCTGAAATTATATCCACAAGGGCCGGCCAACTTGAAGCTCAAATGATGGAGATTAAATTGCATTCAAACTTCAAGCCAAACTTGAATTTATATTCAACTCTTATTTGAATTCAAGTTTCAACCATTTTGATCTTTAGATTTCAAGAAAGTTTCAGACGTATTTTGAACCACTCCACACGCCAACCTGAAAGATAATGAAGATGAGATCACAATTCAAAGTTGAATCCAAATTTGAATTCAAATTCAAATCCGATTTGAATTCAAACTTCAACCAACATTTGAATTCAACATCTCAGCCATTTGAAGACCTCCCACATGCTATCTTATACATTCACACACCAACTTGGAGATCAAAAGAGATGGGATCACAATTCAAAGATTGAATCAAGTTTGAAGTCAAATTCAAATTCAATCTTCAACCAACTTTTGAATTCAATTCCAACCACTTCATCTACATCAAAACAAGTCTCCAACATCACCTTCATCAACATACAAGGCCGGATGCATCAAGGATAGGATCTTGCAAGATTTTCAAATTTTAGCTAGAATTTGTTTTAGTTTTGAATTCAAACTTTTTTCAATTTTCAAACAATTATTAGCTAGCTTATTTGAATTAATTTCTAGTCATTTTAAAGGCTGATAGGCCGGTCATTATAGCCTATAAATAGAGCCTTTGGCCGATTGGATTTGACACCTTTTGATGAATAACAATTCTTGATATTTCTTTCACTTTGTGTGAGACTTTGTTTTCTTGGTTTTGCATTAAAAACCTAAGTTAAGATCATTCAAAGTTGAGCATTTTGAAGGTGTTGCCATTGCTAAAAGATGCCGTCCAGGAGGGCCATATTGGTTTGCCTGATCAACGACCATCTTGAAGTGTTGGTCTTGCTCATTTGATCCACACGTTTTTATCACTAAGGAAGCAAGGAGAAGTCTTCTTTCTTGTGCCTAACCCTTTGTGAAGGACGTTTGGAAGGTGGAATTGTTGGAGCCCATGCATTGTACGCATGAAATTGGTATCAGAGCCCAGGTTACTCTATTCCACCATCTATCATTTCCTTTTCGTTTGAGTCTAGTCATTTCAAGTTCAGTTGTGTCCTTCTTCTACTCCTCATTCTACACGCCATTTGTCTTGCATTTCATACAAAAACAAAAAACAAAATGTCCAGTTGTTTGAGTCATTTGCATTTTGTTGAGTCTTGTTCTTCATCATTCTAGCATCTTTGTTGATTCTTGTTCTAGTGTCATGTTTATCCAACTTGTGCATCAAACATCTGAAATTTTATCATTCAAACTTGAACAATTAGGGTTTGATCATTTAGGTTCCATTCAGCTTTCTTTTAAACGTTACAACCATCAGCCTATAAAGCTACCTCGGTTTCAAATCATCTTGTTGCTACCGAAGCTTTTAGTTGGTGATGATTGTATGCATCTTGTGATTCGCATTGTGATTGATTTCATGCTTTAAGTCAAGTAGTCATACGTGTGTTTGTCTTCACAACCCTTTTTCAATATCAAGAAAACCCTAAAATCATCCCCAACCCCACGCCCCAACCAGCAACCATCCCAACCCAATCCTAAAACTCATCAACCAGATCCCAAACAACACCATTTACACTCTTAGCAAAAAGCCCCAAACCAATTCTGCCAACAAAAATCAGAACCAGAAGTTCCCAATTCATTCAAAGTACCCTAACCCTAGAATTTGAATTTTGATTCAATTCTGTCCTACAACCATCCAATATCCAAAATGACCACACAAATAATCAATTACCAACCCAAATAGCCCATTTACACCGCCCATTCAGTTCCCACAACCTCCTTCTGCAAATTCCCAAAACGTCCAAAAAAAACCTAATTTGAAAACCCTATCCCTAATCCCAATTCCGCCCTACCCCCAATTTCCCTCACTTTCCAAGGTTATTTTGTTGCAATTCAAGGTTGCAAACTGCAATTTAAAGGCATTACACTATTGTGTACGAAAACAAAAGTGATCAGTGCAAAACACGTGAAATTTCAATTCTGCCCCTAGCCAAAAAAAGAGAGAATCTGAACCTTGCTCAATTGAAATAGCAAGGAAGAAAAAGAGAAACAAAAGAACAAGAGAAAAGAAAAAGGGCAAAACATTGTGCATTACGTGGAAATTTTTTGGTGCAAGTTGAGAACCTTGGATACCATATTTCCTTTTTACTCCATACTGCCGTCCTACTATATCCTATTCTCCATCTCCTGATCTTCTTGAACCAATCACACACTTGGTTGCTCGATTGTTGCCTGACTTGAACCATTTTGTGGATAGTAAGTGCACAGAATCAAAATTAACTAAAGATTGCCCACGGCAACCCTTAGTTCATCTTTGGTTCAGCCTTATACATCAATTTTGGTTGCTTATTTTCTTTGAATCTTAGTAGAAAGTTCAAGTTTGTTTCCATTTCGCTTGATCCTACTTTGATATTAATTGGTGCAACTTGAAAGCAAAAAGGAGAAACAAATGGAGATCGTTATAATTTGGAGAAGCATTGGCAACACGCTTTCTTAATTGATCACTTTGAGCCTTCTTAACTTCAGATTATCCAAAAAGCAAAGTGGTAAGAGAGTGAAAAGATGAGCAAGAGGAGTGTTCATAGTTTGTTTTTACTAATCACTTAACGTTTGTTCTCTTTGTGTTAGTTTGTTTCTTTCCTTTTTCTTTTGTTTTCGTTTCAATTCCTTAGGTAAAATGGAGAGCAGCACTCATTCCGCTTCTAGCAAATCAAAGGAAGCCGAAACCTTGGACAACACGCAACAACAAATACTGGAGATGCTTAAGAAACTCATGCATGACAATGAGGTAATCAATCATCGATTGGAGGATCTTGAACAGAGCTACAAAACGAGTGATAGCCAAGGCACAAGCAGGGTCGTTCCCCTACCACAACCAAGGCGTCACCCCCAGAAGAAGTTGAGGATGACAACCTTAGACCACCACACATCGAGGCAAGAAGGTTTGTTCCTCCAACACAACCAAGAAGGTACGCTCCAAGAAGGTACAATGATGATTACATTCCATATGAGCATGATGATTATGACTTTGATGACCACCCTCCCCGTGGTTATGAAAGACGCCAAAATCCCGTTTTCCCACAAGATGACGATTTTCTCAAAACCAAAATAAATATTCCCACGTTTTATGGTAAAAGTAATGTGGAGGAATATTTGGAATGGGAGACAAAAGTGGATTTAATCTTTTCTTGTACCAATTACAGTGAATTACAAAAAGTGAGGTACGCTTCTATTGAGTTTTCTGGTTATGCACTAAATAGGTGGACAAATTTGTGTCGAAATAGAACAAAGACAAGACAACCGCCAATTGCCACTTGGGAAGAAATGAAGTTTGAAATGAGACAACGTTTTATCCCAAACAATTATGAAAGTTCTATTTTCGCGAGTTTGCAAAACTTACGACAAGGTTCCAAAAGTGTAGACGAGTATTACAAAGAGTTATAAATTTTGTTGGAAAGGTCTAACTTGCAGGAACCCAAAGAAGCCACCAAGGCTCGATTCTTACATGGTTTAAACAGGGAGATTGCGCAAAGGGTTGATCTTCAACCTTATCTCGACCTCAAAACCATGGTCCATATGGCTGAAAAGATTGAACATCAATTAAAGGTACGTATTTCCTCCAATTTCAATTCCACTTATTGGACTAATCAGTCTTCATCAAGGTTTTCCAGCAAGCCTTCAGGAACAGGAAGTTCACGGCCTACAAGAGGTCAAACACGTGACCAAGGAGTGTCGCAAAGGATGGACAATCATGTGCAGTCCACAAAACAGCGTGATGACCGCACCCACCACAAGACTCCCACTGGAAATTCTTCTGATCCCTCAAACAGGTTTAGAGACATTAAATGTTATAAGTGTCAAGGACGTGGTCACATAGGAAAAGAGTGTCCTACTGCAAAATGAATCATGTTAATTGAGGAGACAAACGAATGTGTCTGAGTCCGAGCATGAAAACGAGTCTGAGCATGATAATGAAATTGAACCTGAAGAGGATCTAGGCGCATTAGATGATTTTGACACTAAGGAGTTTCTTGTTGTGCGTAGAGCTTTAAATGCATATCCGAAATTAGATGATCACGAACAACATAGAGAAAACATCTTCCATATTTATTGCATGATAAACGGTAAGGTGTGCACTATGATCATTGATTCCGGTTTATGTGCGAATGTGGCTAGTGTCGAATTGTAAGAAAACTGATTTTGCCTATGACTAATCATCCGCATCCTTACAAACTTGCATGGTTAAATGATTGCGGTGAAGTTAGCGTAAGTAAACAAGTTTTGATTTCTCTTGGCATTGGTAGTTACAAAGATGATGTTTTATGTGATGTTGCACTAATGCATGCTAGTCATATCTTACTTGGTAGACTATGGCAATTTGATCGACATGTGACATATGATGGTTACTTGAATCGTTATTCTTTCAAATTGAATGGCAAATTGTACAAATTGCAGGCACTTCCACCACACAAAGTCCACAAGGATCACCAACGCATGTATAAGTCTAGGACCGATCCTAAGGAAAAAGAAGCCGAGAGAAAATTCGTGGAATGTATGAAAAGTGAGAACAAAAAAACACGAGAGCAAGGGAAAAGAGGTAGTGCCTCTAAGTGTCAACGATTCCAAAAAGAAGTGTGGGTATTTCGCAAAGAAAAGAGAGGTCACACGAGCCCTTTATAGCAACCAAACCGTCCTCATCATCATTCCTAAGGCGTGTCACCTTTCCCCAGAAGAACTCACACCAAACCTACCTACCTCTGTTGCGTCCCTTATCCAAGAGTACGAAGTTCTATTTCCCTCCGAGCCACCATCCGGATTACCAGCCATTAGAGGAATAGAACACCAAACTAATTTTGTCCTAGGAGCCGTATTACCAAATCGCCCAGCCTATCGAGCCAACCCCGAAGAAACCAAGGAAATCCAAAGGCAAGTAGAGGAGCCCTAGCAAGTGGACAAGTCCAAGAGAGCCTAGCCCATCCGCCGTCCCAGTCATTTTAGTACCCAAAAAGGATGGAACGTGGAGAATGTGTACTGATTGCCGAGCCATAAACAAAATTACCGTCAAGTATAGGTGCCCCATACCTAGGCTGGATGATATGTTGGATATGTTACACAGATCTAAATTCTTCACCAAAATCGACCTTAAGCAAGGCTACTTCCAGGTACGCATTAGAGAAGGGGACGAATGGAAGACTGCATTCAAAACCAAGTTTGGGCTCTATGAGTGGTTAGTGATGCCCTTTGGGCTCACCAACGCCCCTAGCACCTTTATGCGGCTAATGAATGAAGTCTTACTAGTGTTCATAGGCCAATTTGTTGTTGTTTATTTCGATGATATCCTAATCTATTCCCAAACCATAGAAGAGCATCTTGACCACATTAGGGCCGTTTTTGAGAAGCTTAAACAAGAACAACTTTACGCCAACTTTAAGAAGTGCTCTTTTTGTTTAGAACGTATAGTTTTCCTAGGCTGTGTCATTTCGGCTAAGGGAGTAGAAATGGATAAAGAAAAGGTTAGGTCAATTGTGGAGTGACCTATACCTAAGACTGTAGGGGAAGTTCGCAGTTTCCATAGACTTGCAAGTTTTTATAGACGCTTTGTCAAAGATTTTTCTTCCATAGCTGCACCCCTAAATGACATTGTAAAAAAAGATGTGCCTTTTAGGTGGGAAGAGCCACAACAACAGGCATTTGATGAGCTTAAACGTAGGCTGACCACTGCACCCATACTTAGGTTACCAAATTTTGACGAGACCTTTGAGATCGAGTGTGATGCAAGTGGAGTGGGTATAGGCGTAGTTTTGACCCAAGGTAAGAAACCCATAGCATATTTTAGTGAAAAGTTGAAAGGAGCTGCATTGAATTACTCTACCTATGGTAAGGAACTTTATGCCCTTGTGAGATCCCTACAAACTTGGCAACACTATCTTCAACCCAAAGAGTTTGTGATCCACACTGACCACGAAAGCCTTAAGTATATTAAAGGGCAAGGAAAGTTGAATAAGAGACATGCCAAATGGGTAGAGTACATAGAACAATTCCCTTACGTGATTCAGTATAAACAAGGAAAGGACAATATAGTTGCCGATGCCCTCTCTAGGAGATACACATTAGTGACTACATTATCCTCATGTTTTTTAGGGTTCGAATCACGGAATTGTACCCCAATGACCATGACTTTGGCACCATTTTTAAGGCTTGCAAAGAGGCACCATTTGGAAAATTCTACATACACGAGGGTTATCTTTTCAAAGAACAAATATTGTGTGTTCCCCAATCATCCCTACGAGAAGCATTGACTAGAGAAGCCTATGGGGGAGGTATGATGGGTCATTTCAGAGTGTTCAAAACCCTTGAAACTCTTAAGGAACATTTCTATTGGCCCCACATGAGAGTAGACGTCGAGAGGTTGTGTGGTAGTTGCATCACTTGCAAACAAGCCAAATCCAAGTCCCAACCACATAGCCTTTACACGCCTTTACCCGTCCCTGATTCCCCTTGGATTGACATTTCCATGGACTTTGTTTTAGGACTGCCTAGGTCTCGAGAAGGGCGCGATAGTATTTATGTTGTGGTTGATCGATTTTCAAAAATGGCACATTCCATTGCATGTAGGAAAGTTGATGACGCCACACATGTTGCTGATTTGTTCTTCAAAGAAATTGTGTGATTGCATGGCATGCCACGTACAATTGTAAGTGACAGAGATACGAAATTTTTGAGTCATTTTTGCTGTGTTTTGTGGGCTAAACTTGGTACACAATTGTTGTTTTCAACCATCACACACCGACAAACAGATGGACAAATTGAAGTCGTTAATCGTACTCTTTCTTAGCTTTTGCGTGCCATTTTACAAAAACATATTAAACATTGGGAAGATTGTTTACCATATATCGAATTTGCATACAATAGGAGTGTCCATCATGATACCGTGCATAGTCCATTTGAAATCGTGTATGGCTTTAACCCCTTGTCTCCCCTTGATTTGATCCCTATTCCCATGCATGAACGCTCAAGTCTTGATGGTAAACAAAAAGCATAAAAGATAAAGAAACTACATGAACAAGTTAAAACACAACTTGAAAAGAAAAACAAAGCTTATGAAAGAAGAGCTAACAAACATCGAAAAAGAGTGGTGTTTAAACCTGGAGATTTAGTGTGGTTACATTTGCGCAAAGAAAGATTTCCCAATGAGAGAAAGTCAAAACTGTTGCCTCGAGGAGATGGACCTTTCAAAGTTTTGAAACGCATAGGTGACAATGCATACATACTTGATCTTCCTGAAAGGTATGGTTCAATTTCGTCCACCTTTGATGTTGCCGACCTCACCCCTTTCACTGATGACTTTTTTGATTTGAGGACGAATCCTTTTGAGGAGGAGGGATTGATGAGGATCAAGGGTCCGATGAAGATCAAGGGCCCCATCAAGAGGTCAAAGGCCCGATGACAAGGAGGGCAAGAGAACTTTGTCATCAAGTTGCCACCTTCTTGTACAAGCATGTTCAAGATGAACCTAAGATTCCTTGGGTTCATTTCATTGAACCTTCACCTTGAGTGTGTGTAAACGTGTGTGTGTCTTCTTTATCTTGAAGTTTATCTTGTTTTCTTGTGATTTTTGTTTTATGTGTTTGCTTTGTAGGAAAATTAGGTACATGGAAGATCCAAATAAAATGAAGGCCCAAAATGAGGAAGATAGCCGCGTGTTACGAAAAAAGAAAACAAAAGGAATGTTGTCTTGAAGAGAATTTTTGTCTCCACCAAGACAAACTCAAAGGTGTCAAGGATAGAATCTCTTGATCAAATTTAAATCAAAATCATCTAGAGAACTTTGTCATCATGTTGGAACCTTCTTATATAAGCATGTTCAAGATGAACCTAAGGTTCTATGGGTTCACTTCATTTAGGCCACCCTTTGAACGCTTTATAAGTGTGCGTGTGTTCTTTTGAAATTTATTTTGTTTCTTGTGATCTTTGTTTTATGTGTTTTCTTTGTAGGTAAATTAGGTACATGGAAGATCCAAAATGAAATGAATGTCCAAAAGAAGCAAGATAAGCGTGTGTTGCAAAAAAGGGAGACAAAAGGAATGTTGTCTTGAAGAGAATGTTTGTCTCCACAAAGACAAATTCAAATGTGTCCAAGATGGAATGTTGTCTTGAAGAGAATGTTGTATTGAAATATGCTTACATGCATGAAAAATGACGGATGGAATGCATCCTAAGACTACGACAAACTTCGTCTTCCAGTTTGCACACCTTGTATGGCATCAAGAAAAGGCATTTATCAAGCTACACAATCGTTGCAATTAAGCTGGTTACTGTATCAGCAGCTTCACACGTAGGCACCCGCAAGTAGGTCAAGTTCAAACAGGCATAACTCACTCATTCCAGCTCCAAACGATGTCATTTTGGTGTCCAAACATATCTACAAAAAAAGATCTACAACTTTCATTTGATGTGCAAGAGCTAATTCCGATGCGGGCATGGGAGGCTCTTGTTCCTCTTATACACGACTTGAACACAAAGGGGGACCTTCCTTTAACTCAAATACAACTCCACAATTAAATTTGGATGATTGCACAACAAGGTTCTAGCTCACCTTTCTCCAAAAAACAAACTGTTTAGCTGTATATATGTTTGAACAATTCACAAGTGATTTCAACTTATTTAGGAAAGGATTAACCCTCTTAAATGACATCCCTCCCAAGTATAATGAGTATACAGTTAAGATTGTTCAGTTCTTGAAGAAAACCTAACTCAGATTCAAGAGAAAGAATAAGAAACACAAGTTGTGTTTGAAAAATCTGAAACTGTTTTAATGAAAAATCTATCTTTTACAACTTAATTCTACTAGTATTTATAGGCTAATCTAAGCTTCTAAGACAAGAGACCAGTTGTATTTGGCCCAATAAGAGTTAAGAAGAAAGTTAAAGCAAAAGGTAGAAAAGTAAGACAAGGCCTTTGCTCGTTCTCGCAAGCTTGTTGAAATTTTCCTTTGATTAATCAAGTTGTTCAAGTGTCTTGCTTTTGATTAGACCACCTCTAAGCTGCTTATTAGGATGTCTTATAATCCGTTTGGTGAGCTGGTTGAGGTCCTTGAGCTTGATTGGACAAAAACAAGGCTGGAAAGATCAAGTAGCAAACTATGTAGTTTTTGACACCTAAATTGTTTTTGATTATATGAATGTCTTCCACTCCGAATCAGCCATGGAAGTGGTCTTGAGAGTTGTAGAGATTTTCCTGAAGTTGAGTTTCGGCACTGGAGTGAAGTCATTTGAAGTTAAGAAGAGTGAGTTAAGGCTGTTGGAATTTTGACCTTCTCCGGATGTGGACCTTTTGGAAGTAGGTGACTAAGCAACCTGCTTCTTGAGGACGTTCGTTGAGCAATTTACAGACCTATACTAGAAACTTGATACATTACAAAGTTGTAGATAAACTTCTTAGCTTTCACCTCCAACCTGAGCAGATCAATCAGACTTGTGGTTGGAGAGCTATGGCCAAAATACCAACCGGGCGTCAAGCTGCCTACTTCACAGTTTCAGTTCAATTTGGTGTTTGAACTTTGCCTTGGCTTGATTCTTGCTTCATTGAGCTGAAATGAGTTCAAACACATACAAAACAAAATATGCAACATATAAAACGTGTCCTAGGGTTTGTTAGACTATAAGAGACATAAACTTGCAGTTATGAATGGTCTGATGACCCTTAATCTTTCATACAAGTGTTATATGTCCTAGAAACCTTTCAAGTGCAATGGCTGACATGCTTGACATGTTGTTGATGCCTCATAGGAGTGCATCATTTCCTTCTCCTTCAAAATGATTCGTCCTCGAATCTAAATACACATATGATCAGCTCCGCCTGCATCAAAGGTTAATATGACAAAGCAATAGGATGAAGATGATATACATTGGACCACCCTTATCTTTTTTACGTGAAAGAAATAAGGTGTGTACTCGTTTCCTAATGTGTTTAGGATGTATCGTAAGTAAGATATCAAAAAATTTGCACCAAGAACATCCAAATAAGTAAGGTAACATCCAAATGACATATTGCAGCATGTTTATGTCAAATCTACATGTCATATGTATAAGTGCAATATTTAGACTAGATGTAATGAATGAGATGTCAATTTGAATATATTCAACTATATTAAAGCTAGGTGACATCTCCGGATTGCCTTCTTCTAAGGTGAATAGTTCAAGTAATTCATCAACTAGATCATCCACGATTTATGTTCACATGTAGCTGAATCTTTTTCAATTAATTCATTATCAGTTTCTACATCAAGTAGACTGTCTAATTCATCTAGCAATTCCTCATACGAGTCTAGTTTAACAATGTCATTCTCATGCAGCACATTTACATCAATGTCATCAATAATCAGTTATGGATGCAATTCACCTTTAAACCCCAAATATAAGCATCTCAATGATGTGCAAAACATGCATAGGGATTTCATTTGTATGCATGTCAACGTTTAAAACAATTTCAGACAAAGTGTTATCAAGTGTAATATCAACTATAGGGATGCTTTTAACACTTTGTAAGCTACCAACTTTGGTCTCAAGTGAAGTATCTTGTTCCAGTTCAGAAACTATATATGGTTGAACATGCATATCACGAAAGGAGTTTCAATTTGATGCATGTCAGGGGTTAAGTTAAGTTCACACAAACCATTACTTTCAAATACGTTGAGTTGCAATACTTTGTTTGTTTCAGAATCCTTTTTCATTGTGTGCAACATATCATTAAGTTTAAGCATTTCCTTTTCAAAGATGTTTATGTTCACAATTAAGTTGCTTAACTTACCTGACTCAATTTGATCATTTGGTTTTTAATTTTGCAAATTACATGAAATTTGCTCATGCCCAAATTTTTGATTAAAATGTGACACGGTCAGGTTCCATTCAATAAGTTTTGCCTTTTCAAACATGTCATTGAGTGGTACAAATGATTCTTTTAACATGCAATCGGCAATTTCCTTATTTAAACCAGCAATGAACCTAATCATGCTTAGTTCCTCATGTTCTTTTACATTAGCAAAATACAAGTCATTTAATATTTCATTATAATATGCTGTAACATTTGTATTGTACTGAGGAATGGTTTGATATCTTGGAGTTTTACACTACCAATATCTTACCCATAGACTATATGTATGTTCAAAGGACCACATGCGTTTGTTAAGTTCATCAAAGTCACGTCTATGGAACTCAACTCCCCAAATGGTCCTAAGCATCTTGTCCAACTTCAAATGTAACAAGCAATAAAAAAACAAACACAAAGACGGAAGAGGGTGTTATGTTAGTCTAAATAGCTGTTTGTCCTCTCTCACTCGTGTATATGTTCACTCAATCCTTTTTTTGTTTCCTTCGTAGAATCTCGGTCAATATCAATGGAAATATGTCCAAGTACCCTTCAAGTGCTTCAAACGGCTTCCACATGCTTTACACTTAATATGCGATGGTTTGACACTAACTTGGACTACCTATGATTCAAGAAAAACTAGAAACCAACATGATGAGGATCAGGGATCTCATCAGGAGGTCATTGGTCCTATAACAAGAAAGAGGGCTAGAGAACTTGGACACCAAGTTGGAAACTTCTTGTATAAGCATGTGCAAGATGAACCTGAGGTCATTGGGTTCACCTTATTGAACCCACATTGTGAACATTTAGGTCCCTTGCGTGTGTGAGTGTTTTTTTATCTTGTTTTCTTGTAATTCTTGCTTTTATATGTTTGTTGTGTAGGAAAGAAGGTCTCTGAAAAGTTTCATATCATTCGGAGGTCCAGAGAACGTTTGGAGCAACTTTTTCACAGGGAATGTTTGTCCCCCATGGAATGTTTGTCACAAGAGAATGTTCTATACAAAGGAATGTCTTCATGGAATTTCCCACCAAGGAATTTTGGCCCTTTTGAAGACAAAATAGGATGAAATCTCAAGTTCAAATTCAAGCAAAATTCATCCAACATTATCCACAAAGAGGCC
This sequence comes from Eustoma russellianum, assembly GCA_036186865.1. Taxonomy (NCBI): domain Eukaryota; kingdom Viridiplantae; phylum Streptophyta; class Magnoliopsida; order Gentianales; family Gentianaceae; genus Eustoma; species Eustoma russellianum. The sequence continues at coordinate 34,589,814 of AP025047.1, forward strand.
GACTAAATATGTTCAAATTAAGCTCAATTTGAATTCAAACTTAAATTCAAACATCACAACCGATTTGAGGCTTGAATTTCAAGATGCAAGACAAATCATACATCATCCTTGGAGTATCAAAAACACACAGCCACTTTGAAGGAAGAAAGGATCAAATTGCAACTCAAAATTGAAACCAAACTTGAATTCAAATTCAAACTCAATTTGAATTCAAACTTCATCCAACTTTTGAATTCAATTTCAACAACATCCTAACTATCAAATCAGGTCTCCAACACCCCATTGGCTCTTCCAAACACGGCTGGATCAATTGAATGTCATGCTAGGAGACAATAAATAATAACATCTTATTTGTGAGTATATACAGGGCTGAAATGGTGTGTCAAACATCTGCACCAAATTACTTTTGTAAATTTGGTCACATAATGATGCACAATCTTCACTCATAAGGTAAATTTCGATCAAAGCTTAATTTATTTTTCTAGAATACTCTAATATGTCTTAGATGTGTAAAAAGTCTCTATGTACATGTAACATTAATAACAAAAACGTTCCATATATATAAAAGTGTAGAAAACCGAATTTTCAACTTTCGTCGATTACGCGATTTTTCTTCGATTAATCTAAAACATCTTAGACATGTAATATATGTTATGTCACACACAATATACATAAAATAGTGTATTTTCAGCTACAACTGCTGAGGTAACAAACGGCCCAAAATGGAATTGGTTGAGCTTGAATTTTAACAAATCAAAGGCAAATTGTAGGTGATTGATGTGTATAATCATGGTATGACTTAGGGCAGATTTTGAGATGTGGTGCACGAAAATTCTGAGTTTTTAGGGTGTATATAGGCTGGACATCTTTGTATGGTAAGTACGTGACATGTCAATGATGGTTCGGCAGTCACCCGATGCGACAACTTTTGGTTTATGTACTCGTGACATGTTGTCATAATTTTCGAAACAATATGACTTGTAATGTGTGATATGAGACTTGTATATACTCACAAATAAGATGTGTCGGTGGAATGTCGGGATAGAAATGTATAATTCGTTGTTATAAAAAAATATGCATATATATAATTTATATATGTATGGCATGTGTGTAAGTGTGTAGACTTTCTATTTCAAGTTTGTTGACAAGTAGTTCTCTCCAAATATATCTCCATTTAATGAACTAGTTAGTTCATCTCCGTAAGAACTTCATTAAATGAACTAGTTTAGTTCATTTATCATGGCACCTGAAATTAGTATAAAGACAACAAATGTTTGCCATATTATATAAGCTTTAATGCTTCATGGCATGTTAGTGCAATAAAAATATATATAAGCATGTAAAGCATATTTATCACATAAGCATGTCAAGTAACAATTTATTCATGCACTTTGTAAACACGTAATATTTAAATCATGCATTTTCAAATCACTCAGACCCCAGTTTCTCAACAATGCATACACTTATGAGGCATATATACACCATAAAGTTATCATGCATGACATTTTTACATATCAACTTAGTCATAAGCATGCCTACATTCAAGTAACACACACAAGACTTCATAGAGTTGGCATGCAAGCAATCTATCTTCATGTTTATAGTGAAAACATCGTTTAAACATATGCATTCATCATCCATGATTGTAGACAAACATATATGATGTAGTTTTGAACATGTATGAAGAAACTAAGAAGAATACTTGCCTTTTCTTTGAACTGAACCTAAAAATGGAAAAATATTTCTTCTTTTCCCTTTGGCTTGGTACCTCTCAGCCTATGGATAAAAAATGAGGGAAAGATTGGTCATTTTTAAGGAAGAAGACATTAAGAAGGTTCTAAAATCAACCTACTACAATCTCACCTTTGGAACTCCTTGAAGATTCCTACTTTTCCAACTTGGAAACTTCTTTCTCCTTCTTTGTTGAAACTTTTGGTCCTGCTCAAATGGTGGGAGAAAATTGAGTAATTTTGAAGAATGGAAGAAGAAGAAGTTGCAAGAATGAAGGTTATACCATCTTACTTCAAAGGTTCCTACACTTGAAGATTTTTTTCCTCATTTGAAATTTGAAGAAATTTGCTTCATCTTGCTTGGGGGGCTCACAGTTTTGGGATCTTAGGGACTAAGAGAAATCATGTTTTAGGTGAGAGATTGAAGTGGAGAGAATGGAGAGTTTTCTTGGAGAGAATTTCATGAAAATAAAAGAGTGAGGTAAAATGTGAGGTGTTACCCCTTTTTCTTGCTCATGGCCGAGATTCTAAGGGTAGTGGGGGGAAATTTTCATAAGTTTTTTGGGGTTGGGAAGAGAGGCAATGATGATGTTGTAAGATTGCATATAATTTTTTTAGTTGGGCGATTAATGTATGTAAGGCTTATTTTGATCTTCCACTTCCTCCATTAACCGAATTTCCAAGGATAAATGGTGGAGGATTTTTCTATCTCGTTTTGAATTGGAATAAGAAAAATTGCGAGGGTTGTAAGATAGTGTAAGGCTTTTGGATGGAAGAGGAGTGTGTAAGTGAATAAAAGGTGGAAATAAAGTTGAATGAAAAAAAGTTGTTTTGCATGGGGAGGGGAGGGCGGCTAAGTGGAAGAGGGAAAGAAGTGGGGGTATTTTAGAAGAATATGAGGATTAGTGCGAAGAAATGGGTAGAATTTGTCCAATGTAATTTTCCCATTTTGTATAAGAAGACTAATTAATAATAGAAGAAAAAATATTCTTCCACTTGTACAAAGTAGGGGGCGACCTAGTGGGTATTTGGTGGATAGAATAAGACAAAATTTTTGTCCACCTCATTTCATATGTCATATATTCTTTTTTCCCTTTTATTTAATCTATAAAGTAGTTGTGTCCTGTTCTTTAATTTCATTCAATTATTCCACATAATTTGTGTTGTTACCTACGGTTTAATTTATTTATCCTACTGTGTTCCACATTTCTTACCGATACTGTTTATCGTGGTACATCGATTAATCAATTTTTAACCAATACACCTATCTTTATAACTATAGCTTCCTTTGTTCTCTTATCCCACTGGCCCTGGGATGCAGGTCGTAACATTCCTCCCTCCCCTTACAAAAAGTTTTGCTCTCAAAACTTGTGTGTTAAGTCGTAATGAACTCCTTACTATAATTCTACTTAATCCATCCTTAGTATACAAATCCCAAGGTCATCAATAGCATAGTATGTCAAATAAAGCATGGACATGTTTTTCTACAATCATAACTTGTGTGGCTCTAGTTTGGGATATTGGTTTATTTGTATACGATAAACCCATTCTATTTTTGAAAACATAAAACTACAATGGTATATATATACTGGTTCGCAAAAATATTACGGTAAAATCACTTTAAAATAATTGCAGTACATAATTCGTAAAAAGATAATTTCGTTTATAAAGCAATTTGAACACAGTGACTTTTCTCTTTCTCAAATTGAAATATACATTTTGAAACTACTTTTCACTCGTATACTCTGGATAAAATCTCCAACTTAGATGACCCCAATTCTAACAGGGCATACTAAAATTAAATACTTAGGGCATTCTGATTCCCAAGCTTCCGCTGCGCTACTGTGAGCCATTACATTTCATTACTTGATTATTTAACCACTAGTCTTAGTTTAGTTGATTCATACATAATCAACTGTCGTTACTCGCCCACAATGCTGATACTTCGTTCTTAATCACCATTATTCTACTAAGATATCAATTCTTAGCAACTGCGATCTTTTCTTCATATAAAAACCAATTCCTGACATTTTTATCAAAGGCAAGCCATAGTCCCGTCTCATCTCATAATACTAGATGTAGCGCCCCACCCAGGACTAGGGTCTCGGTATGGTGCATTCGTCATACTCGGCAACAAGAAGTACAAGGCGTCAATAACATCCATATGCACATTATCATAACATGTATGGAATAGAAGAAGCATCATAAAATAGACAATAAAACATCAATGACATGAGTACATCATAACTACACCAAAGTACAGTATCATCGATATATCAGTACATAGGTACATAGCTGAAATAACAAAATACAAAAGTTGGAACTAGAGTCCACTAGACTGCTCATGGAACCTACTCTCTCAACTCGTCCTCTATATAATCCAGATCTGGGTCACGTGGCTCTACATGATGAAAAATAAGAGGTGAGCGATAATGAATCGCTAAGCAAGTATTTCCTCCTAAATTTGTCATGTGGATCATGCATGGGGACTGAGGTAGTGGAAAGAATACAGTAAAACAAAGAACATGAACTGTATTCGAAAGAGCAAGGAAGTAACAGGCAATGTAAATAACACGTATAAATAGTTGCAGTAACAGAGTGGTTTAAAATCATTCATTAACCGCATTTTAGGAACTTAATTATCTTTCGCATAATCTTGATTTCTTAACACATAAAACTTTCTTAAGTCTGGTTGCTCACACCTACCGGTACCTATCTGTCTGTCCTACCAGGGTAACATGTGGAAATGAGTAAGACATAGGTATCAAATGCTCATGGTGTATGTATATGATGCATGCATCGTAAAACATTCAAAACATGCCATTTCGTAACTTTCAATAACATGACAAATCATGAATTGGCCAGAGCAATTTGCATATCATAAGAACGTTGTCCAAGACATACTTCAAGTACTGTCTATGAATCCCGATGGTCCAACCATGGTGTTACATCGTACGTATGTAGGCTAATGATGATATGTCAAAAACATGCTAGTTGTTTAGATATGTCATACAAATTATACATATATTTACATAAATATTCCCAATTAGTTAATTGAACATTGTAATGGTAACAATTTGGCCCCTTGGCCGAAAGGTGTTGCACACCCACCAACTTTGATTTTTCAACTTGTTAAATGCATGCAAGATGCTTGAGTTATGAAATCCATTTTGTATTCTAAGCTACCATGAATATGTGTCATGATGATGCATTGATTTCATTATCCTAACATATTAAGCCTCAAGTAAAGTCACATCTACCGTAATCATGATCAAAAGAATCATGATCATGGTGGTGATCATGATACTAGTAACATGCAAATACATAAGAGGATGGAACCCATGAAAATACACCTCCTTATGCCATGATCATCAACATACACATCATGATGATGGTGATGAAATCATGCCTAATGATGGAGGCCAAAATAGCCCCGTTTTAGGAGGAAAAATGCATGAAAGGAAGTGGTTGTCATCCAAGAAGTGATCTTTTATGGCATGCATTCTAGTATGTATTATGATGCATCATAAACATTCCAAATCAAGGCCATAATCATGTAAATACACTAGAAAACATATGAAATCAATACGATGATGATCATCCTAAGCACATACATTAAGATGATGCAATGGAAGGTTCTTAGTACACTTTTTCAAGAAAGGGTACTAATCTACCGATGCTTCTCATGGATTTGACTGATACATGCCTAACCTTCCTCATATAAGCCATGCACGCCCTTGAGGGGCTTATTCTACAAATATTTGTCATGCATGATTCACATCATCCTAGACATATACATGAATCTATATAAGTACTACACACAATCACAAATAGATTGAGCATGCAAGTACATTTTTTATATATAGATATGGAAACTTCATTTGAACATATGCATGCATGATCCAAGTTTCATATGAACATAGATGACTTCATTTTTGAAGATTCATGAAGAAGCTAGGAAGAATAATTGCCTTTGTTCTTGAATCTTACACTTAAGAGTGAAAGGTTCCTTCTTCTTTTTTAGCTTCGGTACACACGGCCTAAGGGCCAAGAAATGAAGATGAAATGGTTAATTTTGAGCGATGATTACTATGAAAATTCTAAGATCAATCCCTATGAAAGATGTTACCTTTGGAGCTCTTGAAATCTCCCGCTTCCTCAACCTAGGAAGTCCTTATTGCCTCCTTTGTCTATCTCACAGATAACACCTAAAATTGGGGTGTTTTGAGACTATGTGAGGAGAGATACGATAAGAGAAAAGATGTAGAAGGAAGGATTATGTTCTTACCTTAAGTGTTATTGGATTTGGATGCTTATTTCCCACTTGAATTAGAAAGGTTCTTCTTCCTTGTTGGTGAGGGTGCTCTCTGATGTACGAGGAAGAGAGGCAGAGTTTGGGTTTGTGAGAGAGAGAGAGAGGAAGAAGTGGAGGGGATTCCTTTTTGTGTGAGAGAGGGACTTAACAAATGAAAGAAGTAAAATGAAGTGGGAAAGAAAGAATAAGATTTTATGGATTGACGGAAGCCTTGGCCGAAATTTGGTGTAGTGGGATGACCTTGATTGTATTTTTGGTTTTGGGAAGTTAGTGGAGGAAAAATATACTTCCATGTAATTTGATTGGTTACCAATTGCTTTGTGTAAATGGATATCATTTCAGAGTTCTATGAGCTTGATGTCATGCTACATGACATCAAGCAAGGGGATTCTCCTGTAAATGTGTATTTTGGTCAATTAAAACAAATCTGGCAGCAAATTGATGTGTATGACACTCATAAGTGGCCTTCTCAAGAGGCAGACTGGACGTATAAGTCCATCATAGAAACCAGAAGGACTTTCAGGTTATTGGCAAGCCTAAATAAAGAATTTGATCCTGCGAGGGGCAAAATCCTTAGAACAAGGCATCTTCCTTCCATCAATAGTGTATTTTCTGAGATCATACAGGAAAAGAGCAGGATAAAATTGATAATGAGTTCTTCCTCCAACACAGGAGTAGTTATGGAGGCCAGCTCCAAGAAACCTACTCAACCTCCAGCTGATGCTGTTGCTAATGTGGCTAGTAGAAGATACACTCCACCTGCCCAAAATCCTTAAAGAAGAGGCCCTGGTCCCAGCAAGTTTTGCAAGTTCTGTAAGAAGTATGGGCACCTAGAGGAAAGGTGCTATGACAAATATGGTAGGCCTCCTTTCGGCTGGAGAGGTTCTGAGCTTTACATCTGGAATCCTCAGACATCTCTAGAAGGAAATTGGAGAAGGCCAAGCCCTAGCAATAACTACAGTGGAAGTTACTCTAGCCACTGTGTCACTGGGCCTACCTCCAAGGTGCCTATCTAGAGTCAGCTTGATGCAATCCTGCAATTCATGAAACAGCATCACGCCCAGTCAAGACCTCTTGACATCAACCAGGAAGCAATGCACGCCACTATGGCCTCTTATGGTAACAATTCTAAACCTTTGCATAGTTTGGTTATTGATTCTGGTGCCACATACCATATGTCTTAGTGCAGGGACCACCTCACTAATTTGAAATTGTTTCACACACCCACTAGTGTTAAGATTGCTAATGGTGCATGCATAAAAATAGTTGGTAAAAGAAACTTATCTATTACTCCTGAACAGTGCTTAAAGGATATCTTATTTATACCGGAACCAATCTTTAATTTAATTTCTGTGGGCAAGATTTCTGAGGATAATCTGTGTGATGTAGGATTCTCATCGTCTAAGTGTTATTTTCATGTGATTTTGTCCAAGTGAATGATTGGCAGTGCTAACAAGATTAATGGCCTCTTCCTCTTAAATGCAAATGAACGTGCACCTCTCAGTACTCAAACTGGGATTGAAGCCATGGCTGCATCTAGTAGGACTACCGAGAGCGTTTTGTTTTGGCATAGGATATTAAGACATCATAATTTCTTCTATCTTAGAAGTCTTATGCCAAATCTGTTTTCTAATGTAAATCATTCAGATCTCTTTTGTGAGGAATGCCAATATGTTAAAAGTTGTAGAACTACTTATCCTGGAAAAATTACTCTATGTCTTCTGCTTTCAATCTGATCCACTTTGATGTTCGGAATCCTGCAAGGGTCTCAAACATCAACTGGGCAAAATGGTTTATCGCGTTTGTGGATGATCACACTAGGGTCACCTGGCTATATTTATTGAAGCATAAAACTGAAGTAGGTGATATAATAAAAAGGTTTGTGGACATGGTTAAGAACCAATTCAATATCACTATAAAGACCCTAGATCTGACAATGGCTTAGAATACTTTGAAAAACAACTAAATGAATACCTAAGTGCAAATGGAATACATCACCAGTCTTCCTGCACATATACTCCACAGAGAAAATAGAGTAGCTGAGAGGAAAACCAGACACCTTCTTGAAGTAACCAGGGCTCTCATGATGACCATGAAGGTTCCTAAGCATTAGTGGGGAGAAGGTGTCTCGACAACTACACATTTAATCAACAGGATGCCTTCTAAGGTGTTAAGCTATCAAACACCTAAGTATGTTCTAGTAAATAAGCACCCTAACACTTGTCTATTTTCTGATTTGCCATTTAAGGTTTTTGGATGCACTTTGTATAGATACATCCCTGAGCAATTCAGGAGCAAATTGGACATGAGATCTGAGAAATGCATCTTTCTTGGTTACTCTCATATCCAAAAAGGTTACAAATGCTATTCCCTTCAATCAAGGAGAATGTATATGTCCCTAGATATCATATTTAATGAATCTTCTGCTTTTTATTATAAAGATTTTACTGAGCATGATAGGCAAAGTGAAGCTAACTTCTGGAGTATCATTGATTTACCAAAAGTAATGCCAACACCACCAAGGAGACTCGATCGCAGGGGGAGCCTGATGAAATCCTCTCAAGGGATGTCTCTCAAGCTGCTGAAAAAGAAGGAGATAGTGGTGATCCCTCTGAAGCATCTTCAACCTACATGGCCGTCACACCTCCTGATGACAGGCTCATTGCTACTGAAAGGGGGTCATGGAGTGTGCTAAGTGGCTATATTGCATGAACAACTTTGTATCCAATGACCATTTATCTAAGCATATGAAATTTTTTGTTTCAACTGTTGACAACATTCATGTTCCAAAGACTATCCATGAAGCATTGTCTGATCCTAAGTGGAAGCAGGCTGTTCATGAAGAGAAGACTGCATTACTGAAGAATCAGACTTGGGAGCTGATCCCTGCCGTTGAGGGAGACAGACCAGTGGAGTGCAAGTGGATATTTATTGTGAAGTACAACTCAGATGGACCAATTAACAGGTATAAGGCTAGGCTAGTGGCAGGAGACTTCACTCAAACACTTGGCATTGACTATGAGGAGACCTTTGCTCTTGTTGTCAAGCTCAACACGGTAAAGGTTCTGTTTACTATTTTTGTTAACCTTGACTTGCCTCTATACCAATTGGATATTAAAAGTGCCTTTCTAAATAGTGATCTATAGGAGTAAGTTCAATGGAAGCCCCCTAGTTTTGTCACTAAAGAAAACATGAATATGGTATGCAGGCTCAAGAAATCCCTATATGACTTAAAGCAATCACCTAGGTCTTGGTTTAGGAGGTTCAATGTTGTGGTTTCTAATCTTGGCTTCACACAAGCACACAGTGATCACACACTTTTGTTAAATATGAAAAAGGTCTCATGTGTACTATAATATTAGTTTATGCTAATGACATTATTTTAACTAGGAACAACCACCCTGATATTGGTGAAACCAAGAAGCAACTATCCAAGGCCTTTGGATTTAAGGATCGTGGACAGATGAGGTATTTCCTTGGGATGGAAGTTGCTAGAAACTCTGGAGGAATATTTATCTTCTAGAGGAAGTATGTACTTGATCTGTTATAGGAAACTAACATGGCTGGATGCAATCCTGCAAGCACTCATGTCAAACCAGGCCACAAGCCATTTGAGGTATGGGATTCTGACTACATTGATAAGAGCAGGTATCGGAAATTGACAGGTAAACTTATCTATCTCTCACACACCAAGCCTAACATTTGCTATGGGGTAAGTTTTATTAGCCACTTTATGCATAATCCCAATGCTGAGCATTACAATTTTGCACTCAGGATATAAGGTACTTGAAAGCTACTCCTGGACAAGGCCTATTCTTCAAGAAAACTACTGACATAGGCCTCTATGTATTCGCTGATGTAGATTAGGCTGGCTCTAAGAGTGATATGAGATCTACATCTGGCTATGCCACCTACCTATGGGGAAATTTGATCACTGGAAAGAGCAAGAAGCAGCTAGTGGTGTCCAATAGCAGTGCCGAGGAAGAGTTGAGGGCTCTGTCTCCGAGAGTCTGTGAAGGACTTTGGATATACAAGGTAATGCAGGATCAAAAGCTATCCATTGAGGCACCAATCCATGTGTACTGTGACAATATTTCTGCCATCAACATGACAGAGAATTTTGTCCAGCATGACAAGTCCACACATATTGAAATTAACAGGCATTTTTCTAAAGGAAAAGGTGGAGGACAAGATCTTAAAGCTATACCATATTCAGTCCAAGCACTAGGTGGCAGACATCCTCACTAAATCTGTCACAATCCAAGCCTTCAGGTCTCTTCTTGGCAAGCTAGGTTGTATAAACATATATAGTCCTAGCTTGAGGGGGAGTGTGGGAATTCAAGGTGAATCAAATGCTTGAAGACTGCTCAAGGGAGTACAGTGATCCGGCCAGTTTGTTCATTGGGACATTTCATCAAGCAAATTGCTAATTACTTCGAACACTTTTTGTTGTGATTAATGATTCTTCCATATTGTATCTATTTGTAATATAGCTTCATAGATGCATTGTATGATCATTTGTCATTAGCTTAATTATCAAATTGGTGGTTAATTAGGTGTTTGATGCTTGAAATTTACGTGTAAGATTCTTAGTACACTTTTTTAAGAAACGGTACTAGCTACCTATACTTCTCAAAGATTTGATGAATGCATGCCTAATCTTCATCATATAAGCCATGCAGGGGCTCTCTATTTGCTTGCAATGCCGGCTATTCACCTTTAGTTAGAAGTAGAAGTAGAGGGTTTTTTTCCGAAAAAGTGGGATCTATTTGATGGATGCAGTTTAAATGAACCTCATAGATCTATTTACCTCTTGCAGGAAGGTAACTGAAAATCCTAAGAATAGGGGAATACGTATCTCAGTGAATGAGTTGAACGATTCGTTGAACTATGTGAAACTCATTTGAAACGAATACGTAGGGTCCCCTTTCTCTCCTGGAACGTCTGCCCTGATCAATGTATAAACTAGACATTCCCCCAGGCGTCAAAACGGTTATTGACAAAACTGAACGATTAAGCAGGGAA